>JARHVA010000760.1:3287500-3545000 GCA_037957365.1 Torreya grandis | reverse complement strand
GAATGGTCTGTTTTAGAGATGTAAAGGTAGAAAGGCTAATTTTCCTTAGGTGGAATAAGAATGTATGGGGAAAGGAGATATTGTTTGAGTGCATCAAAAGCCTCCTAGAAATTTGTATTCTAATGAAAGGAGACATCTTTTTTTAGGAGATGGTGAAAGGGTTGGAAATGATCTAACAATTAGGAGATGAAGTGATGGATTGATTGAAGTTTACCTTTCAGGTTATGGAGTTGTTTGATATTAGTAGGTAGAGGCATCTCTAGTATTGCTCGAACCTTAGTAGGGTCAACTTCAATACCATAGAGAGAAATGATAAACCCTAAGAGCTTATCGAAAAGGACACCAAAGACACTTTTCTTTGGGTTTAGTCAAATTTTATATTGGAGGAGATGAGTGAATATGATTTTGAGAATTGTCAAGTGATCTTGGTAAAGTTTAGACTTTTTGAGTAAGTCATCCATGTAGTCTTCCATAATTTTTTGTAAGATATCATGGAAGATGTAAGTCATGGTGCATGGGTAGGTGGCACCAGTGTTCTTCAGACCAAAAGGCATGACCCAATAACAAAAATCCCCCATGGGGTAATAAAATTTATCTTGTGTTAATCCTCAAGAGCAAATAGGATTCGATTATATCCTAAGAACTTGTCCATAATTGATAGTATCTCATGGCCGATTGTTAGATCAACAAGTTGGTCGATACTTGGCAATGGGAAGTCATCTTTTGGACAAGTGAGGTTTAGGTCATGGTAGTTGATATAAATGTGGATTCCTCTGGTCATTTTTATGATAGGAAAAATACTAGAAACCCATTCTGGGTAGTCGATGTGATAGATAAAGTAACAAAAAGGAGGTGTTAGAGCTCTTCTTTGACAAGGAGAGCAATACAAGGATGCATTTTGTGAAGGTTATGCTTAACAGGTTTAGCATATCTATTTGTGACAATATTATGGGTGATGATAGAGGGGTCAATACCAGGCATGTCATTATAAGACCAAGTGAAGGCTTTGTTATGGTTATTAAAAAATGTGGCATAATTATCCTGCTCAGAGGAATCCAAAGATTGGCCAATCTTGAGGATGTGGGGGTTATCATGAGAGGTCAAATTGATGTCAATGGTTGATTCATTTAACATAGCTTGTGTTTTATATGGGAGTGATCATTGGATATAGGAATCATCTACACCCATGTATGTGAGAATAGCATCATTATCTTAACATGGGACAGTGTTAATAGTGGGAGAGTCTTCATCAACCATTTCAAGATGAACAAGAGGGAGGGACCTTATTTCTTTACCCTGGTGATAGGTGAGAGTCCTTAAATAGATGGCACTTATTAAAAAAAATAGGAGGAATAGATACCTATAATTTGATAGGTGATGGTGGAGAATAAGATGGAGAAGGAGAGACTGGCTCTTCAATAATTGGTACATGGGAAGTTTTGGTGAGTTTAGTTGGTTTATCATAACCCAATCCATGCCTCTTTTTGGCATTTTCAATGGTTTTACTAGTTAGATATTCAATGGGCATATGAACACCCTACTTGTAATGACCCAAACTAATTCCTTTCTAGGCACACCTATAAATATAGGTTTGAGTGAATCTAGTCCTGCTCAGGAAAGAGAAGTCACAAGTAAATGGTTGTCATGAAGAGGATGGATTGTTGATAGTGGAAGCCTAATCAATTCCCCCATATGTGAAATTAGTTCAAAGGTTAGGGGGGCCATAAGGGATGACCATCCCAATACGGGGATCATAAGTTGGGTGCATATCAAGCTTTCCATACTCTTGTGGAGTATGGAACATGTCAAGCATCAATAAACAATATTCTTTGAGTGACAAACATTTGAAAGTTTCCTCTATGGGGTCTTTGTCAGGAATTTGTGTTGCTGGTATCTATGTAACCAAGGTAGTGGATCTTGTGGAAGCTTCAGAAGTATCATGCAGAGAAGATGATTTATTTAATAGAATTAGAACATCATTAGTACTATAAGTCATGTTTCATTTTTTAAATGGAGGCAGGTTGGCAGGTATAACATGTAATTGCCCATTATGCTCAAACTTGACATAGTAGTTCAAAGTTGAGGGCATAAATGCCATAGCATGTATCCAAGGTCATCTAAGTAGTATGTTATATTAGAACTTGTTGTCCCCAAAAATGTCACTCATTTTGGGACAACATATGAACTATTTTGGTTCAGTAGACCAAAATAATCTCTTCCCTTCTCAAAAACTTATTCTAAGCTTTCAAATTTCTCTATTTTTCAAACTTTTCAGCTAAGGGACCCTGCAGATGATTTCTACAGACTCTTTCAAGGTTAGAGAAAAATTAGAGAAAACTATGGACTTAGTTTCTATAGACTCTATAGGATTGAATCTATGGACTCTGTAGATATGTTTCTACAGACTCAACATGCTTAAAATTAGCAGGTTCAATAGGTTCAATGGCTTTAGCAGGTAAATTCTCTCAAAGGAGCAAGTTTCTAGCACTTAGGCATTTTCAGGGTTGGTTCAATGCCTTGGTTCCACCAAAAAAGGGTTCAATGTCATCAGCAAGCTTCAAAGAGTCAAGGACTTTGTTAGAATTCATCAAGTTCAACTACTTCATGGTTAAACAGTTCAAAGGAGTGCTTGAAAGAAAAAGCCTGAGAGTGAAAGCTACCAAGTGTCATCTACTGGGACACATTATAATTTGTTTCTAGAAATAGTGGAATGTGCCACGTGTCCCTTATAAAGCTCAAAAGAAGCTACTAAGTGTCAACATCTGTAGTTTCCTCCTTGTGTCTCATTATAACTTAGCAGAGCACAATAAGTGTTGACATCCACAGTCTCTCCCTTTTGTTTCATAAGAACTATGGTGGGCCTTGGGTGAGTTACTAAAATGAGCAGAAGTTGCCAAGTGTCATCTGCTAAGACCCATTATAATTTGTTTCTAAAAAGTAGCAGAACATGCCTCGTATCCTCTTGTAACTCAGTGGAGTGCAACAAGTGTCTATATCTGCATGAATCTAAATGAGCCCTAAATGTTTCTATAGTGTTTCTAAAGTCTTGAAAAAGCTATCATGTGTCACTTTCCATAGGACTCTCAAAAAGCATCTAAAGCCTTTATAAGATAAGCAGATGTTGCCATGTGTCCTCACCTATTTCACAGTGAAACACACCATGTGTCACTTGTTAGGATCAGTGGAAAGTAGCCAAAGCAAGCGAGAAAGACACAAAGGAAGAGCTAAGGAGGATGATGGGTCTACAGCCAACAAATTCAAGACAACCAACTAGCCATTAGCTTTCAAATGATGATGGATCTAAACACGTCAAATTTGTGGCAATAAAATAGTTGTTGATCTTTGTAGGCTTAAGCACGAACCCGAATGCATTCAAATACCTTTAGGATGAGAGGAAGAACCAAAAGAACAAGAAAAAGAGAAAGGCCAAAATATCTATAGGAGTTATTTCTAGTAGGTGGAATAGTCCATCCAGTAGATATTGGAACCTATAAACATTGAAGGCACGACCTATTTATCTCCTATGAAGGAAAGGTGAAGTGGATAGCTATGCAGATATCAGGTGACAAACCAGATGACTCAGGCTCAGGTGAAGACATTCAAGATGAATCAACACACCATAGTTAAGGCGGTCACCTTGTTCTAGCATGGGACTCTTTGACAAAATTGAAAGATGCATTCAAGGCATTAAATGCACAACATGGGCCATTCCATGAAACAGAGTGCCAAGCCTTTCTTGGCAACTATATATTGTAATCTCTTTATTGTTTTAATGGAGATCTTTTTTATCACTAAAGCAAAAACTCTACCCAAATTGGAAGGCATTACTGAGACTTTGGGCTCAGATTGTCCATCATATTTCTTTGTTTGAATCAGAAAGCAAGTTACTTTCAGACTTTGTGTTGTTATAACTTGTGTCATTCTAGGAGATTGTTCTTATGTCTGTTTCCTGAATTTATTTTTGTTTATTCAATTTAACAAGTAGATCTAGTGGAAGTGATAAGGAAGATGTCTTGAAACCAGTTACTTTCAAACTTTGTGTTGTCATAGTTGTCTTCAATATGTGTTTGTTTTCTATTTATGTGTAAAGGACCTTGGGATGACTTTGTGCCCTCATTGTTCTTCATATTTTACTCTTAGGTAGTTGAAGTGGAGACTTTGTGCTACCTCTTAGTCTATTGTTTACTATGCTCCCTATTACCAATCACTTATCATTGCTTGAAAGAACTCTTGATGTTTCCTATACGACCACTTCTAAAAGAAGAGAAGTGCCTTCAGTATCTTCACCAAGACATCTCCTTTGTTTGTGAGCATCATATCTAAAAAGATAGAGATGGATGGTGTTACCCTACCCCTTAGTGTTATTTTTTGCATATATATATATATATATATATATATATATATATATATATATATATATATATATATATATATATATAACCCTTTATTTTATAGGGAACCTCCCCTTGATGAGAGGAGAGATTTGTCCCCTTTGGATGTGGTAAACTTGCAACTTTGGATGACCAATATCCCTTACTATGGATGATCAGACCTATTTTTCTCATTATTATGCTGGTGACAAAATATTCACTCAATAATTTTTTGGTGACTCTACTGGGGAAGAGCGCACAATTTGAAGTCTTAAGCTTCAAGCTGAAATAGATCCTACTCTTTTCCATTTTTGTTCTACAATCTATCAACTCCATGATATACTAGAAGCTAGAAAGCTCAAGGTGTTGTTGACCCTATCTTTGAGTTGGTGCAACAGAGCAATTTTGATTTGTTTCCTCCACAACCTCACCTTTAACAAACTAGGAGTCTTCCTCCTACCAACACCAGGTCACCAATACAAGGTAGAGCTTCTTTTTCTGCCCTTAGCAAAGCTTTACCTATACATACTCTACCCAGATTTGTTATTCCACTTTTACATAATCAAATCATGGCTCAAGGCCCCTGGGGCAACTCTTTTGGTCCACTAAATTTGACCCCACCTCTACATGAGCTTCCACACAATTCAATGAATAATTTCCCCAAATTCTTTGGTAATGGAAAATTTCACCCTGATGAACATATTACTACCTTCATCATAGCCTGTGGTGTAATTGGAGTGGAGTATGAAGACATAGCAGGCAAGCTATTTGTAGAAACACTACAAGGTGCTGCTGCAGACTGGTTCTACCATTTGCAAGCTAGATCAATGACTGGCTGGGACACACTCAAAGCTAAATTCAAAGCTAGGTTCAAGCCTATAGAAGATGCACATGCCTTGTTGGCCCAACTCACATAGATGAAGAAGGAACCTCATGAACCTATGAGGTATTTCATTGCAAAGTTTGACAAGCTGAGGAACTATATTCCTACCATTGCTCAGCTAACACCTAAAAACCTCAAATGCTTCTTCATCAACACACAACTGCCTGAAGTGAGTTTTCTACTGAGATGGGATGGTCACGTAGACCTTGTTACTACTCAAGACTTGGCTACTGAGGTATAAGATGACCTTTTCTTAGCTATAAAGATAAGGAGAGATCCAGATAGAGGTAAACCCTCTTCATCTTTTGAATACTTACCTATAACCACCACTGATCCAATGGTGCAAAAGCTAGCAAATGAATTGTTGGCTCTTAAAAAATAAATGGCACAAGGGATGTCCTCTGCTCCTTCATATAGAGATGTACTAAGACGGACATTCTCTAATCAATCATACCAAGGCAATGCTGCCAAAAACCAATGACAAGCAAATTTCCTCCCTCCTCCATAGAGGAGCCTTGCCCTTGAAGTGCCTCCAACCAACTCAGTAGTTGGATATCTTGAAGTTGAATCAGATTTCTCATTCCAACCTAAATTGAATCCTGAAGATGATGCTAATCTCTTCACTGAGGAAGAAGAAGAATTAGCTGGCGACTCCAACATTGGTTTCTTGAATTATCAAGATGAACCCAGAGGTGAAGGTAATGCAGCTAAGGGATCATATGTTGTATTCATCTAGTCTAAGAATCAATCAATTCAACAAGTTGATAGAGAGAAGATAGAGTATCAACATCAACCAGTAATTTCAATTGTCAAGCGGGGAACCACTCTGCCTTTTCAGCCAAAGGACCCAGTGACTGCTAAAAAGGTAAGTACACCAAATATCCCTCCACCTTCTAATTCAAATTCATAGGCCAGTCCTCCTCCTCCTCCTAAAAACCAAAAGGATGAACTCCCATCCTCTGTGCCTAGTTCATTTCTAGCATTTGATATAATTGACCATATAAAGAAAAACAAAATTCAAATGTCTAAATTTGAATTTCTGTAGTCCAACCCTGATCAGTTGTATAAATTGGTTCAATGTGTAAAGAACCAAACCATCCCAGCAAGACAAGAAGCTAAGAAGGTAACTCATAATCCCCCAAGGAACATGTCTATCCCAAACAACCTTTTCATTACTCCTCCTACTGCCCCTGGGAAAATAGAGCCTTTTTATGTTTCCCTATTGATAAATGGTCACAAGCTGAGTAATTGCATCATTGATTCTAGAGCTTCAGACAATGTCATGCCTGCCAAAGTGGCAAAATCCATTGGTCTCACATTAACCAAGACATTTGGGAGATGTTTCTTCATGGAGAACAAATAAGTACCACTGCTAGGACAAATCAAGGATGCTCGATTTGCATTTGTAGCATTCCCAGACAAAAGAATCAAAATGATTGTCCTAGTGGCCGACGTCCCAACATCATATGTCATCCTTCTTGGGCAAAATTTTTGCAAAGACGTTGGAGGTGAATTGAGCATGGACCTATCCGAAGCAAGAATTATAGTCAAGGGTGTTATGAAGAGGTTGCTCCCTGAGAAGGAAGCAAAATATGTAGTCACCCAAACCTAGGCACTTGAAGCTCAAATTCTATTTGAGCCTTTAGATATGGGTAACTACTTTCTATCCATGGATGAAGTTCATGAAGCACCTGTTGAAGCTCTTGAAGATGTCAACCTAAAGATTAATTCAACTAGAATAGTAGAAGAATTGGAGTGCATTGCAAATGTGAGAGGAGCTGCACCTCCAAATGAAGGAGAATTCAAAGGAAAATTAGTGTCTGAAGAGGTATGGATTCTTTAATTTGATGGTAGTTGATCCTCTAATGGTTCAAGAGTTGGGATTGTGTTGATATCTCCTCAAGGAGTTATTTTTCCTTCATCCTACAAGTTATAGTTTAGTAATACCAACAACAAGGTTGAGTATGAATCTCTCTTACTCAAATTGAAGGTAGCTCAAGACAATGGCATCAAACTCCTTCATGCTAAAGGTGATGATGAACTGGTGGGTTGTCAGGTAAGAAACCTATATCAAACCAAGAATAAGAGATTGTGCCACTATCACAATCTAGTCTGGGATCAAATTGAAAACTTTGATGCTTTCAGCATCTCTGCGATTCCTAGGGAATTCAATGACAGAGCTGATGCGATGGCTATTTCAACTACTCTCTTGGTTCCTCACCCAGACTTCAAAGGAGATAGGTATACTATTGAACTAGTCTATTGACCAAGTGTACTTGATAATGCCAATCATTGGCAAGTGTTTAACAATGATAACCAAATCATTGCCTTCTTGGAACAAAAAGATAGCTTTCAATAGCTTTAATTTGAAGGTAGTGAACCCCAGAAACTCAAACCAGCCCCTAGATCAAATGTAGATGTAGGTGAGGAGTTCCTACAACTTAAAGGGAATAAAATTCCCAAAGGCTTGGTTTCCCTTGAAAAGTTGTTCAACAAACATGACAAATTCATCAAACAGTAGCAAATAGATCCAAACTCCTCCCAGGAGTTTGATCAAGTAAATATAGGTACCAAGGAAGATCCAAAGATGGTGAACATTGGGAAATGCTGCACTCCTAAGGAGAGATTCAAGTTCACTGCTCTACTCTGCTAGCACATGGATGTCTTAGCATACTCCTATGATGATCTTAAGTCACTCAGACCTAAAGAAATTTGCCATGAAATTCCCCTCAAGACTGACTCCATGCCTTACAAGAAAAAATCTAGGCAATATAATCTAAAAATATCAAGTACCATTCTATCTGAGATACAAAAAATGTTTAATGCTAGGATCATTTTCCCAATCCATCATTCTACATGGATTGTAAACATAGTGCCTATAAGGAAGAAGAATGGTGAAATTTGCCTTTGTATGGATTTTAGAAATTTGAATCAATCATCCCTAAAGGATAACTATCCTCTGCCAATCATGGATCAAGTGCTTCAGACGGTGACTAGTTCAGAGATGTTATCAATGTTAAATGGCTTCTCAAGTTATAATCAGGTTGAAGTTGGTGAAGCAGACCAACATAAGACTACTTTCACTATGCCTTGGGGCACATTTGCATATAGAAGGATGCCTTTTGGCTTGATAAATGCTAGTGCCACTTTCTAAAGAGCAATGGACCTTGATTTCAAAGATGAAATAGGTAAGTTCATTGTAGTATACTTAGATGATTTAATAGTCTTTTTTGAGCATCACCTAGATCATGTGCGCCACTTACAACAAGTGCTGGAACGTTGCTACCAAAATAGAATTTCCTTAAACCCCAAGAAGTCTATTTTTGGGGTAATAGAAGGGAAACTTCTCAGGCACATTATGTCTAAAGGATGCATAAAGATTGAATTAGAAAGAGTCAAGTTCATCTAAGAGCTTACTTTTCCCACAAGTAAGATTGTAGTTCACTCTTTCTTTGGAAAGGTGAATTTCTTAAGAAGGTTCATCCCTAAGTTTGCTGAGAAGACTCACCATATTGTAAATATGATGAAAGGCAAAGCCATGTTTAGTTGGACTAAAGAAGGTAAATCAGCATTCTAAGACATAAAGATAGTTATTTCTCATGCCCCAATTCTGGTTTGTCTAGACTACAACAAAGAATTCACCATATACAGTTATGCTTCTAAACACATGCTTTTAGCAATTTTGGTTTAACAAAACCAAATAGGTGTGAAATATCCCATTTCTTTCATGAGTTTTCCTCTTAAATATCATGAACAAAATTACTCAAACATGGAGAAGCATGCCTATGCAGTGGTAAAGGCAGTGAAGAATTTTCGCTTCTACATCCTGAATTCACATGTTACTGCCTTGGTTCCTGATACCATGGTTAAATCCATATTAACTCAACAAGATTTTGGGACCAAAAGAGACAATTAGATTAAAAAAATCTAGGATTTTGATCTAGTCATCAAACCAATGAGGCTGGTGCATGGAAAGGCCTGTGCCAATTAATTACTGATAATAGACTAGAACAAACAGATCATGAAGAATCAAAATAAGAGGACATACTAATAGTCCTCTTTGTCTCCACTAAAAATGACTGGTATTTAGATATTGCTCATTTCCTTACTTATGGTGAGTGTCCTACTCACCTATCTTATAAAGAAAGGAGGAATATCAAGTTGAAAGCTGTAAATTTTGTCCTCTGGGACAACGGCCTATACAAGAGGAACCTTGATGGAGTACTCCTTCATTACATGGACAAGAAGTAGCAGAGCCAACTCCTAAAGTCTACCCATAATATTATGCAAGCTAGGTATTACTATCCAACTCTCTTTCAAAATGCTTACAAACGGGTAAGAAAATCTAAACTATGCTAGTAGTTTGTTGGAAAACCCAAGTTAGTTGCCCTGCCTCTTAAGCCAGTGTGATAAAAGAACCATTCCAGCAATGGGGAATTGATTTCATTGGTGCTGTAAATCCATCTTCAAGTGATGGACATGATTATTTCCTTATAGCCACAGATTACTTCACCAAGTGGGTTGAAGCAATTCTAATTAAGCAGGCTACTTCTGAAGTAGTATGCAACTTCCTCAAAGAGAATATCATTGTTAGGTTTGGGGTACCAACCAAAATTGTCACTGACAATGTAGCTTGTTTCACTTCCCAGGAGATCACTTAATTCTATTTTTACTATGAGATCACTCTCTCTCACTCTTTTGATTACTTCCACAAGGGAATGGACAAGCTGAATCAAATATCAAGAAAATGGTCACTATCATCAAGAAGCTAATGGAAGACAACCAAAGGACATGGCATAAAGCATTAGTTGATGTTTTGTGAGTAGATATAATTACACCAAAAAGGGCAATTGGTATGTCTCCTTTCCAACTTCTTTATGGGCTCAATGCTAAGATACCAATCACCCTAGAATTGCTAGCATTGAAATTGGCTAAGGCAATTGAGGATCAGACATACAAAAGCTCCATTGATAAGAGGATCATGTGCTTGACTGAGCTAGATGAGCAGAGAACTATGGTGGTAGACTAAATTTTTGCACACCAAAGTCTGGTAAAGAAGCTCTTCGACCAAAAAGCTCAAGACCATGATTTCTAGATTGGAGACCAAGTCCTGTTGTGGGACAAGAGGAGAGAACTAAAGGGAATGCGTGGGAAGTTTGATTCTCTTTGGAGAGGCCCTTTCATTATCCATCAGCTCAATGGTGAAAATAGCTTCCTGTTGAAGTATCAAGATGGTACTCTCTTTTCTTTGCCTCATAATGGGCAGCATTTGAATCACTTCAACTCTTGAAGTATCAAATAAGATAATCTATACATATGTATATTTGTATAGCCTTTATTTCTATTGTGTGTTGTTTGTTTTCATTTTTTTTTTTGAGCCTTTCTTTTGGGTGGCATGACTCCATATCCCAATGGCATACTTTGAAGGCACTAGAGATTTTAGTTTCTACTCCCCTTAGCTATTCCAAGTTTTCAACTGAAGAAAGTTCCCCAACTGGAGCCAGCTACTATCCCCAAAAATGTCACTCATTTTGGGACAACATATGAACTATTTTGGTTCAGCAAACCAAAATAATCTCCTCCCTTCTCAAAAATTTGTTCTGAGCTTTCAAATTTCTCTATTTTTCAAACTTTTTAGCTAAGGGACCCTGCAGATGATTTATACAAACTCTTTCAAGGTTAGAGAAAACTACGAACTTAGTTTCTACAAACTCTATAGGCTTGAATATATGGACTCTGTAGATATGTTTCTACAGACTCAACATGCTTGAAATTAGTAGGTTAAATAGGTTCAATGGCTTTAGCAGGTAAATTCTCTCAAAGGAGCAAGTTTCTAGCACTTACATTTTTAGGGTTGGTTTAATGCCCTGGTTCCACCAAAAAAGGGTTCAACATCATCGACAAGCTTCAAAGAGTCAAGCTCTTTGTTAGAATTCATCAAATTCAACCACTTCATGGTTTAACAATTCAAAGGAGTGCCTAAAAGAAAAATCTTGAGAGCAGAAGCTACCAAGTGTCACCTATTAAGACACATTATAATTTGTTTCTAAAAATAGCAGAATGTGTCATGTGTCCCTTGTAAAGCTCAGCAAAAGCTGCCAAGTGTCAACATCCATATTTTCCTCCTTGTGTCTTGTTATAACTCAGCAGAGTGCAACAAGTGTTGACATCTGCAGTCTCTCCCTTTTATTTCATAAGAATTATGGTGGGCCCTGGGTGAGTTACTAAAATGAGCGGAAGCTACCAAGTGTCATCTACTGAGACCCATTATATTTTGTTTCTAAAAAGTAGTGGAACGTGCCTTGTGTTTCATTGTAACTCAGCAGAGTGTGACAAGTGTTTGTATTCATGTGAATCCAAATGAGCCCTGAATGTTTCTATAGTGTTTCTAAAGTCTTGTGGAAGCTGCCATGTGTCACTTTTCATAGGATTATCAAAAGGCATCTAAAGCCTCTATAAGTTAAGCAGATGTTACCACGTGTCCTCACCTATTTCACAGCAGAACATGCCATGTGTCACTTGTTGGGATCAGTGGAAAGTAGCTAGAGAAAGTGGGAAAGACATGAAAGAAGTGCTAAGGAGGATGATGGGTCCATAGCCATTAAATTCAAGACAACCAACTAGACGTTGGCTTTCAAATGATGACAAATCCAAACATGTCAAATTTGTGGCAATGAAATACTTGTTGATCTTTGCAGGCTTAAGCATAGACCTGAATGCATTTAAAGACCTTTAGGATGAGAGGAAGAACCAAAATAACAAGAAAGAGGGAAAGGCCAAAATATCTACAGGAGTTATTTCTAGTAGGTGGAATAGTCCATCCATTAGATATTGGAGCCTACAAACATTGAAGGCATAGCCTATTTGTCTCCTATGAAGTAAAGGTGAAGTGGACAATTGCGTAGATATCAGGTGACAAACTAGATGACTCAGGCCTAGGAGAAGACATTTGAGATGAATCAACATGCCATAGTTAAGGTCGCCACCCTACTCCAGCATGGTTATCTTTAACAAAATTGAAAGCTACATTTAAGGCATTAAATGCATAGCATGGGCCATTCCATGAAACAGAGTGCCAAGCCTTTCTTGGTAGCTATATATTATAATCTCTTTATTGTTTTAATGGAGATATTTTTTATCACTAAAGCAAAAACTCTACCCAAATTAGAAGGCATTACTGAGACTTTGGGCTCAAATTATTCATCATATTTCTTTGTTTGAATCAGAAAGCAAGTTACTTTCAGACTTTGTGTTGTTATAACTTGTGTCATTCTAGGAGATTGTTCTTATGTCTATTTCTTGAATGTATTCTTGTTTATTCAATTTAACAAGCAGATCTAGTGGAAGTGATAAGGAAGATGTCCTGAAGCTAGTTACTTTCAGACTTTGTGCTATCATAGTTGTCTTCAGTGTGTGTTTGTTTGTTTTTCATGTGTAAAGGACCTTGGGATGACTTTGTGCCCTCATTATTCTTCATATTTTATTCATGGGTAGTCGAGGTGGAGACTTTGTGCTACACCTCAATCTGTTGGTTATTATGCTCCCTGTTACCAGTCACTTATCATTCCCTGAAAGAACTCTTCTTGTTTCTTATAAGACCACTTCTGAAAGAAGAGAAGTGCCTTCAATACCTTCACCAAGATTTCTCCTTTGTCTGTGAACATCATCTCTGAAAAAGGAGAGATGGATGGTGTTACCGTACACCTGAGTGTTATTTTTTGCATATATATATATATATATATATATATATATATATATATATATATCTTGTTTCCTATAAGACCACTTCTAAAAGAAGAGAAGTGCCTTCAGTATCTTCACCAAGATTTCTCCTTTGTCTGTGAGCATCATCTCTAAAAAGAGAGAGATGGATGGTGTTACTGTACACCTGAGAGTTATCTTTTGCATATATATATATATATATATATATATATATATATATATATATATATATATATATATATATATATATATATATATATATATATATATATATATATATACCCCTTATTTTATAGGGAACCTCCCCTTGATGAGAGGAGAGATTTGTCCCCTTTGGATGTGGTAAACATGTAACTCTAGATGACCAATCTCCCTTGCTATGGATGATCAGACCTATTTTGCTCATCAATATGCTAGTGACAAAATATTCACCCAACAAAACTCTCCTTTTATAACATAGAAGAGCTCATGAATTATACAAGGACCTACATGGATATGTAAGACAATAGTGCCCATCGTAGTAGTTGTGGTATCATTAAAGGAGTGGAGTACCACATTAGTTTGAGACATGCAATTGTTACAAAGAGCTATCTATTTTTAGGCATAGGTGGAGATAATATTAATACTATCTCCCCCATTGATCATGACTCTTCTGGCATGGGTTTGATTGATATATGTGGTAATAAAAAGAGTAAAATCTTGATCTTCAGGGTATTGAAGTGGAATTTTTAAATCACGAAAGGAAATTAGGGAGATGGAATTAAGAGAGTTGACTAAAGCTTTAAGAGGTTGGGGATCATTAGGTTGTATCTCAACCACTTGCAAGGCACTAATAAAAGCTTGACAGTGTTGGGGTGAGTTTTGGATTAACTCATACAAGGACATTTTCATAAGAGTTTGGTGAAGCTATTTCACTATTGAGCTTTGAATAACTTCTGAAGATGTTGGTTTTGAGACACCCAAGATGGAAATCTTGGGATTCAGATAAATGTTTTTGGAGAAGGGATGAGCCCAAGGAGTAGTGACCTTTTCCTTACCTTTATCTTTTTGACTTTATGATTGTGTAGCCACATTAACTACATTGATCTAAAACATAGGTGAAGGAGATGACAAATGGGGTACAACAACATTTTGGGTTTGAATTTAGGTGGAACAATATGAGGCATTATGAATGCCATAGGTGGAATAGCAGGAAGGTTAATGGGAGTATCAACAAAGAGAGTTTCAACATCAAAGTGATATTGAATGACTACTGTGAGAGATTTACAACTCCCAGTATCTTGTCTAGGTGAATGATGATATAGACACACATGTGTATCATTAAACCAAGATTGTTTTGGTCTAAGAGGGATATAAGGCTTAATGGGAGGAAGAGTTATTACAATAGATTGAAATAACTAACATAGGAAAAATCTCTAAAAGCCTGTAAGTGGGCTAGCACTTATTGTGGTAATAGGAGTGGATACCTTCTTTTGTTTAGGAGTCACAGGGGTGATTTTGTGTGGCACATTTTTAGGTGGTGGTAGATTTACATGTTTTTCTGACACTTCCTTAGTGTTAGGTATCATGGTATTAGATGTGAAAGGCCTACTAGGTAATAGAGGGAATAGTGGAGGTAACTTAGACTTTTGTTTTACTTGGATTAGTGATACTCAAACTACAATAAAGGGGTACAATCCTAAAATTGATGACAAAGGTGAGGGTTAAAGAGGGAAGGATCAATGAGATCTAGGAAGCTTAACATTTTTTTGTAGTTCAAGCCATAACACTCCAACTTGTGGTTGGAGAGTTAGATCTAATTTCACCTATGGATGAATTAGATTAGAGATCGAGTGTATGCCCAAAGACCTAATCTACTTTAATGTGGTATATACCTACGAGGTTGAGGGTTCTAACATATATGGATGAGCTTTTGATGATTTTGAGGAAGAAGCTCTAGCTTTATCAAAGACCTTAGGGTAAAGGGTAGTGAGAGATTTGGTGGTAAAGGTCGACACTCATTGTGTAGGATTGGTATTTTTAAGTTGGTCCCAAAATGTAGCATGATCTAGCTTTGTGGAGTCAAGAAATTATAGACTTTTCACCAACCATGAGAAGGGTTTTGATGAAGTTAAAGTAGGCCTTATGGTTGCTTATTTAGAAATCTGAGGTGATTAAGAAAGAGGGAAATTGTTGGTCTATGCTACCTCGGGCCAAAGACAAGAAAGAGCCACAACATGGTCTTCTTCAATAGAGACAAGAAAAGAGTAATGGTCTTCTATGGGTGGAGGAGAGGTAGGCAAAGAAGGTTCCTCTAGGGGATAGAAAAAAGTTATAATTGCTACCTCAACATGTGGGCAAGGAATAGGTAAAGTATGATCCTCCATAGGTAAAAGAAGTGGTAAAATTGGTTGAATTGGAGTAGGCACAATAAGTCTCTCATCTAATATAAGATTAGATAACACTAACTCTTTTAGGTGCAAAGGTGGAGTGGATGGGGTAATAATTTCTATCAATGGAGGAGAGGTAGGTGAAGAGGGTTCCTTAAGAGGGTAAAACATAGGAATGATGTTCCCCTCAACATGTGGTTGAAAAATAAGTAAGGTGTGGTCTTCAATTGGTAAGAGGATAGGTAACATAGGTATAAAAATAACTGGCAATACAGGCTCCTCTGGTGGTAAAAGGAGTGGTAAAGGAGGCTCTTCCTCACATGGGAGTGGAACAAGTGAAATAGGCTCTTCTACTTGAGGAGGAAGAATGGGCAAAATAAAATCCACTAACTATGGGAGAGGAGTAGGTAAAATGCGTACCTCTTGTTATGGGAGAGGTTGAACTGGAGTTAAAGGAAAGACCATATTAACTATATGGATATTATGATCACATGAATTAGTCATGGTCTAAACAATATTTTAATTGGTGAATGGTTAAGAAAAGGTTGTTTGAACACATCCATATTTTGATTAGTAGGTGCATTAGGGTTATACAAGATGAGATCACCCCTATCAAGCATGTCTTGAACAATGTTCTTGAATATTTTACAGTTATTCAAATTATGGCCTTTAACTCGATGGTAGCCACAAAACTCATCCTTCTTGTACCAAGTTGGAATAGGATGGGAGGGGTCAAACTTTATAGGAGGCTTAATTTGAGGAAGGGTTATGGATATTTTTTGTAATATTTTTTCCAAAATGAAATTATATGACTCCCCAATGGGAGTGTATTGTCTTTGTTCATACAATTGTTGGAATTACTTGGTCAAATTTTGGCAAGTCAAGGAATTAGGTTGGTTTATGGTTGTGGAAGAAGATGATTTAATGACCACCACATTGGTAGAGCCTTTAGATTTTTGGTTAGAAGGAGAAGTTTTAGAAGAAGAGGAGTCATTCGATTTGGAATTAGTGTTCTTACTGTGTAACTTGACTATGCCTTCATCTATAGCTTGAATCTTGAGTTTGCATGCCATTATAAAGGCCTCATCAAATGTGAAAAAAGTCTATACTTAGAGAGTGGAGGAAATGTGCTTAGCACATGCCCTCGAGAAGAGCTCAATAAGCTCAAATTGGGGTAAAAAGGAGTTGATTGATCAAGCCTCTACAGTGAGTGACAAAATATATGATAAACTCATCATCAAATTATCTAATAAAATAAAGGTTTGTAATAAAAACCTTTTTAAAAATGTTAATAGAGAAATGTTCTAAGAATATTTGTGTAAGTTGGGTAAATAAGAAAAGGGATTGTTGAGTTATAGAACTATACCAATCTAGGGCAGCAGACATAGGTAAAGTGTGAAGTAATAATGCATCATCATGCCCTAGTAGATAAGAAGCATGTCTAAATGATTGTAAATGTTGTTGTGGGTCCTCTTTACTCTAAAAATGAGTAAATTTGGTGAGTTCCCATTGGCTTGGATAAGGGAGAATAGGCACATAAGGATAGATGGGTTCATTGCATATATGATCATAAGATAACACATTCTTTGAATCCAACATGGATGTCTCTAGATTAGACACCTTATCCATCAGCATCTTAATAAGGTTTGGAGGGAGATTGGTTTGGGAACCTGATAGGAAGTAGAGGGAGAATGTGACATAGCTTGTTGAGGTTGTGCTGATGTAACATAAGGATAATGAGTCATAGGCTAGGGAGCAAAAAGAAAAGGGGCTTGTCTTGTTGGATTAGAGACTATGCTTTGGTTGGATGTTTTTATTATATTTTGGGTTATTGGCATGGTTATACTAGGTGAAGGGTGAGTTGTAACTAAAGTAATTATAGTTGTGAGAGTAGATAGAATAGGTACCACCAAATTCTGAAATGGGGTGAGACTTGATTGAACTGCTTGTAGTTGTGAAAATAAGGAAATCACAACAGGGTTTAGGTGGGATTGGGTAGTTGGCAATTCTAAACTTTGGACATTATTTATGGTTGGGTTACTTGTGGAAGCATTAGTTTGAGTAACCATTGGGAAAATAGTGAAGACAGCTAAAACTAAAGCTGTCTCCATTAGAGAAGTTGGCAAACCATATAGTGGGTCACCCAAGGAATAATGAGTTTGGCTCATGGCAAGGTAATGTTGAAGGTCTACCACATTGTGATCAAGAAATTTAGCAAAATATTGATCTCCTTTAGGCATAATGGGAATTTGGTTGTGGTTGGGAGTATGCTTTATATATGAAGTATGCTCCATGATAGAATCAGTAACAAATGGGGAAGGTGGAAATGATTGTTAGTTTGCATAATCAGCAAGAATTTTGGCTTGAGCTCATGTCAATATCATGAAAGAAGAAGTATAAATAGTCTTAATACTCTGTATTAGTGATATAATAAAGAAAAACTAGGTTCAGGTGTAGGTAAGTAGGTTGTTTTAGCTTGTTATTTTGAGCAAACTAAAATTACATGATCACTGACATCAATCATCTGACCGATGTTGGTAGTTAAATTTTGTTGATGTTGGTGGGATTAACTGATGTCGATAGTAAAGTCTACCGATGTCAATGGGATTAACTAATGTCAGTCATTGTGATATCTTGGGAGATGGAAAATCTAGTGTTTTAAAAACCTAGAGGTAGAATCTAGGTAAAACAGAGGATGAAAGAGGTATGTGTAAGGAGAATGAACACTCAGAAAACTTGATATAATAGGCTATACAACTTGAGTATTATAAATGGTGTTGATTTTGTGAATCAATGGAAAAATGTCCTTACCAACTCCAAAATACAAAAGGAAATAGAAAAGAAAAAAAAGAACATACATCCACTAATTATTAACTCCTAGAGATTAATTTTAATCTCATGTTGGATAATGCCTTAATCAGATAGTGAGAAGAGAATTTGGGTATCAAAGGTACTAGAGAGCAATCTAGAGCTAGTTTTAGGTTAGTTTTAGTGTTCAAGAGGAAATCTATGTTAGACCAGGTATAGGATATTTCTCCCCACACTTCATGGACCTAAAGCCAAGCTAGGCCACTTAGCCAAAATATACCTTCTACGTAGATTTTATACTTTGCTAGAGAATGGAGTGGGTTCTCCCCTTGGTGGTGAAATCCAAGTAAGATAGTTGGGTAGGATAAGGTGATCCACCAGGTGATGAAATATTGATGGGACTTGTCTCAAGTGAGTTTATATCTTTGTTTTTGTGAGTGTTATCTAGTTGTGTAACTTAGGTGCACTACAATTCATTCATAATGCTTGTGATTAACTAGGTGAGCTAATATGCAGCAAGTAAACAATGAAGTGTAGTAAGTTTTAAACCCAAATCTGAAATGTTTGGATTCAAATTAAAATAATGATGAAATAGGAGAAGAGAATGAAATTCACTATCCTAATGTGCATGCAAGAAATAAATAAAGAAGTGATTCTTTTAACTTGTAAGAAAAAAGATTAGTTTCTTTTAGAGGCAAATAGAAAAGAAGAGTGACAAGGAAGAAGAAATTTTAGTTTATTTCCCTTAAATAGAAAATAAACTGTTGAATATTTCTCTTTGAGGGAGAAAAGAAGGAGAAAGTATAAGGAATGAAATTTTCACTATAATGCACCTATATGAAAGCTTAAAATAAGTAATGAACCCAAGGAAAACTCCAAGATCCCACCAGGCGTGCCAAAAATGTTTCACTAAATTTTGGATTTATTTGAGGTTTAAGGAGAAATAGAGATGAAAGGTAGGGATTAGAGATTAGAGAGAACCTAGATTGGTTGCACATCATATCAGGACAATGTTGAGAACTCCTCTTTGGTTGAGGAGGACTACCTATGAATAAGAAAGCACTACTACCAAAAATATTTATTAGCAGATATATGAGTGCACTGCCAAGCTACGCACTTGTTCCTAGAAGTGTCAAACTTCCTTAGGGATGATAGCCTACTTGTTGAAAAAAATTAGTAATTAATAACAAAATGAAAGAGAGAGTAAGAGAGATATTTTCATACCATTCTTGCAGTCTGAGTACAACAGAGAGTGACACAGTGCAGGTAATGTGAGTTGTTGATGTTTTTAGAGGTGGTTGAGGTAGGTTCAAGGAGGTTAGTGGAAATCCATAGTCACCAATGTCAATTAGGATACTAATGTCAGTAATTAGGTATGGTTTATGTTGGTTATATGACTGACATCAATTATGTGACTAAAATCAGTAGGGGTAGTAGGTCTTAGGGGTTTGTAAGAGAGTTTTTTGAGCTGGGAGGTGGATGTTGGTTAGGTTTATAAGATTGGGAAGAGTCGTAAGGGAGTGTGTAAGACTCAGGTGGGTCTAGACAAAAAGTTAGTATGTTTGGAGTAGAGAAAATAGGAAAAGGATTCTTATAACCCCTCCATAGAGAGAATTGAGACATTTGTGAAATGATAAATAGTATAATGTAAAGAAACTGTAAAGTGACTATTTAAAAGAATTACCAAAAACTAGAGATATACTTAGCTGATGAAATGGATGAAATTTGGGTGTCAGATAAATGTCTCTAGTGAGGCATGTTGAAGTAATATCTGAATAGAAAGACAAGCATGTGCTACCAATTTAGAAGAATCCAAGCTTTATGTAGTATATAAATTCCTAATTTGGACTGATTTGTGTAGTAACACAGTAAGCTTGAATGTAGAAAGTTGAATGCCAAAAGCATGTATATGAATAAAATGAGTTTTTTTGATTTCTACTGACCTGAACATTAGTTTGGTATTGGCTTAAGTAACTGACATCGATGATCCCATCGATGTCGGTCATAGGTTGACCGATGTTGATGGCATGAGAATAGGTAAAAGGGTTGTTTTTAGCCTATTTTATGTTGTTTCTTGTGCCAAGTGAGGTATCCATTAGGAAATAGTAGAAATGGGAGCTTAAGAAGGACATAATTTTTTAGGAATTTATTTTTGGGGTAAGAACAAGTCATGGATAGTTATGATTAGGGGACTAAGTCTTGAGGTGACTCAGAGAGTAACATTTAGTCTTAGGATGAGGTGACTAGATAAGGTAGCATAATTAGTTTTTAATTAAATTAATTAAATATTTCAAACTAATTAAATGTATGAGGGGTAAAATCATGGGTTAGGATAAATTTAATTATTATTATTGAAAAGGGGCTCAAGAGGGGCTTTGACACAGGGAGTTATGCATGTGTGTAATTTTGATGTTTACATATAATCTTGAACTAGGTTATTTTTCATAGGTACAATGTCTTTTAAGGTTTTATCAGCATTAAAATTTTGACTATTGAAAGGCTTAGCATGTGTAATTTGGCCTTTAACTTGTGTGTTGTCTAGATAAGGTTGCTTATTAGACTGATGTGGCTAATTGAAATGTTGGTATGGTATGATATGTTGAGCTTATTATTTTATTTTCAAGGCCACTAATTCATTCCAAAAGCTTTGTACAACTCATTAGGAGGGGTAGTAGTTGGATTTGATTGGATTTTTATATAGGAATGGGTGCCAAAGTATGTTTTATAGGTGGAGGTTTATGAAATAAGGGTATTATAGGTCTAAAGGCTATATTTCCCACTTGAATTAGGTTATTTTCAACCCATATGGTAAAGTCATATGCATATGGTAATATAGTACCTCCAATGGACTTAATCATGAAATCAATTTCATTATTCAAAGATCTCAAGTAGTACAAGAACATAGTATTTAGAGCAAGCTTCACCAAGGGTGGGATTCTATCCCAAGTTTTTTTAAACTTGAAGTTAAAATACACCATGAATTCATGAAGCACTCTCTTGATGGTAGTGAGTTGATCCACAAGATAATTATGATCACTCTTGTATTAAAATTATTGGCAAAGTCTCTCTCCTAGCTCATCCCAATTATGTAATATGCCAGGTTGTAACCCTTATACCATTAAAGAGCCCTTCCTTTCAAGGAGGTAGCATAAGTCTCATGTCCACACTATCTTGAGTGATGTTATGGACTACACATATGTTGTAAATATCTTATATGTGCTCTATGGGAGTGGTAGCATCCTCAATAGTGAAATAAGTTATGATTTTGAGATATGCAATTGGGATATCATCATGTTGTTGAAGGGCCAAAGGTATACCTCCATTTAAGGAAACAAAAAACTAATTTTTTTGGACTACCATATGAAGAATAGGATTCATCCTTTCTCTTGGTCTAAGAAACCTACCAAAAGGAGGTGTGAATTAAGCCCTTAGAGAGTCTTATTTATAACTTATATCTCTTTTTTTAGGAGACCTTGATAATATAGTTCTTATTATTCTAGGAAATAATGACAATTCAACAAACAAAAAACTGGTACCTTTTATAGAATCCCTTGTTTCTTTTGACATGAGAATATAGGATTGATCTAGAACCATACATTGATGGAGTTTCTAAGTGCTTGTAAGATGTATTCAATTGTGTAGCTTTATAATAACATCACTAAGTCTTCAACTAAATTCTTTAATTCTATGGAACTTCATTCCACTAGGCATGCCAGAAACTATTGTCACTTGGATCTTGCACCCATTCACTTAGTGATTTAGTTACAACAATGGGATCATCCCCAAGGTGTGGGACCTTGGATCCTTAGTATGAACCTTGAGAGATGGCCAACTTCTTTTCTAAACTATGTGCATATAATATAAGTTATAGGCCTAAAAAATACTAAAATGGACATATTTATAGCTAAGACTATAATTATGTCATAGAAAAAGGAGTAGAAATGATTGAAATTCATAAAAAGGTGGTCCACCAACTCTAGAGAGATCCTCAAATCATTCTAATAACATATTAAATCCTCATAACCGATGGGAAATCACAACTTTTATAGAACTTGTAAAAATCTTAATGTTTGCATAAGTACTTTTCATGGAGTTAATAATCTACACAACATATAACTTTCAAGTAGAGTGTAAAGATGATAGGACAATAATCACAAGGTAAGGAAACATCCATAAGTGAATATCAATAGTTTAAATCTACACAATTCTCAATAAAATTGACAATGTAGAAGAGGCAAGAGTTAATTATTTATTATATTTAAGGCATAATCCAATATTACAAGACTCAAAATGAGTAGAGTTTTGACATACCAAAGAGAGGGATCCTACAAAAATTCTTTTTCAACCCTATATATCAGAAATAGAAATGAAAGAGGAGAGAAGATCACAAAGAGACCTCATAAATGTTTCCACTAATCCATCAATCAGCCTATATAAGAAAAGAGACAAGGAAAATAGAATCATTAAGTCTTCTCTACCAAATTAGGCCTACCTTATTAAGATCTTCAAGGTTGGCATAGTAGTGGAAGAAGAGACCCTATTTTTTCTATTTTATCCTTTATAAGTTTTGTGCATGATGGATATGCTTCTTCAATACTATTACATTCTTGGAAAACTTGGCCCTCTTGTCCTTAATAGTCTTAACTCACCCATCTCCTCCTCTCAATCATGAATGCTAGGGAGAATCTAGATCAATTTGACTTGCTTCCTTTATTTCCATGTTTGTTGAATGTTTGGCTTTAAATAGATATCCTACACCCATTTGGAGCCTTGGGTTGACTCAATATGGTTTCCACTCCATTTATGGAGTTACACATTTCTTTGGGTAGTTTTCTAATGCCTCCATACCTATCCCATGCTCTTTATGACCAATTAATCCATTCATGGTCATGATGGATAGGTTGTAAATCATGGATTATCTAAAATCAGCTTTAAAGTTCAAGTGAAGGTATCTTGGAGAGGTTGAGAATTTGGTGTATCATCTTATTTATTTATTTGAGTTCTTTGAGAAGTTAAAAAACATGCATTTTCATACTTTGAAAGTCCCATTTTATCTTATCATCATCCTTGAAAACCTACAACAATTTTGTTATACTCATGTCTTCATGGACCCATAATCTCCTTCAATGCAACTTTCATGTTTCATGTTGAATCTTTCTCTCAAGATCTTAGAATACTCTTGACCTATTTGAAAACCTATTAATTCTACCATGCAAAATAATATTGTAGGCATAAAATCTCCTTGATAAAGCTTATAACTCCATATCTTAGCTTTGGACTTCAGCATTCAGACATTGAAAACCTGCAGATAGATTTTAGAACTCATATTGATCCTGTAAGTTGGTCTTGAAACCCATGAAAACTCACACTTATTTTTGGAGGAGATTTAAAGCTTGATTCCTTTCTTTAAATTTAGGATTATGTTCTTCCTCTCATTTATAGTCCTAAAATTTTGGAAACCTCCATGTTAGTGGTCTTGAAGATCACACAAGCTACCTTTGTTCCTTAAGAGGCCTTCAAAACTCCATTATTTACATGGTGCCTCCTTCTCATGTTTGGAATTCTATCTCCATAGGCTAATAGTCAATTTTCACTCTTACAACATGTGTGCAGATGTCAAAGAAGGTATGAAAACCTTGAATTTCACTTGTAACAACCATAATAGTATTATTGGAAGACCATCTCAGGACCTTGTAAAAGGTTTCAAAAGTTATGTGGAAATGTGGTAGACCTATCTAATTATCAAGGCCTTCTAATATTTGCCATATACATTAATCTAGATTTACATTCACCATATCTTCCTTGATAACCTTGAAGGTTAGGCCAACATGAGAAATATTTATACCTCTACTTAATAATACTTGTAAAACTTTGTCTTAGGCCTTATAAATATGCCTACAACATTTAGAGACTTGTTTTGAAAACCTCACCTTATAAGCTTGCAACATTACAACCTTACTAACTCTGCCTACAAATTTTCATGTTTTACAATCTTTTGGTCTTCTAGACCTACAAATTCCTTCATCACTTAACCTTGTAAACCTACAAGTCTCTTTATCATGCTTGGGACTAATCTTAAAAACATTTTTATAGACTTTAGAATTATTTCTCCTAATAATACTTGAACTTGTCATCTCATGAGTAACATATTTTAAGCATTGGATCCTAGGTGCAGACCTAGCATTATTCACTACTCCCTTTGATGTTTGTAAACTTGCTCTAGGGATCTATTCATGCCTTGGTGATCTTAAAACCTTGTAACTATCATGAAATCCTTAATGCATCTTTGTTTATCTATCAAGATGGTTATGGATCCTTTACTAGAAGTTACAAGCTGGTAAATTAGTTTAGAGAAGCTTTGAAACATGTTTTTATATCTTGAGGGCCTATAGATATGCTTAAGAACCCCTATCCTCTTATTCAACCTCATGAAATTCTTTTTTTCAGACCTTCAAACCTATATTTTGCTTAGAAACATTGTGAATTCTACCTAAAACTTCTTACATAAAGGGCTTAAGACCCTAAAAACATGGTGTAGGCTTGTTTACTCTTGAATCATGCTCAAAAATTTGTATCAATCATTTCCTCATCATGAAAACCTTAAATTTTTTTCTTTCATATCAAAAAACTTGTGATCTTAAGGACTTTAAATTCTTAGTTACAGTCATATAGGTTTTATTTTGATGTCATTTCACCTTGTCTAAGTTCGTTGTAAGTATGTAGATTACTTTGAATGAAGCTTTATCACTCTAGTTTTCATGAAACTCTGCTCTTCTTCCTATAAGATCATTCTTGGAATCATTATTAACTCTATCTATTGAAAATTTGTGAAGTTTCATTGTAATATTCATGTTTGATGTTAGCAAGGTGTTGAATGAGCTTAAAAAATATAGTTTCCACTTAAAATAGTCATCAAATCTTGAAAATGTTGGATTACAATCGTGCAAGAGGATCCTAAGGTTTTATAACCATGAAAAATCCTATAAAGAGTCTAAAATATCTAAGTTGTCTTTTTGAGAAAATGGGAAGCTTAAGACTTTACATAAAACTCTTGTATTGGTCTTTGCAACCTGTAGTAGATGTGAAACAGGTTTACAAGCTCAAGTCTTAGTCACAACCTTGCATACCTATTTAACTCCCTTAAAGACCATAAAACTTCTTGTTTTTGATCTTGAAAACTTGTATGAAACCTTAAAACATGTTTACAGGCATAACTTTGTCTTTCTTCACCTGGAAATTAGGTTTATGGTTTTTTTTAGTTTCAAGGATTGCCTAAAATGCTTAAGAAGATCCATGTAGTTTTGGTTCTTTCATAAAAACTAAAAACCACCAAGGTTTCCTTAGAACCTTGTAAAACCCTCCAAAAATCTTGTAAACCTGGTTCTAGATAATTCTTGGTGAAAAACCTCATTTTCATTTTTCCAAGGGATGTAACTCAATATTTATGATTTTTATAACCTTGACATCTTCTAATTATTAATCCAAATAAGGTCCTTCAACCATTAAGTACCTTTAAACTTTTCTTTCTTCCATGAATTTCAACATCTTAGTCTTTTAAACTTACAAACCTTTTGAACTCCTTATTTTATGATAAAACCTATGCTTTTACTATAATATCATCAAGAACCTTGCAATTCTTAGGATTACACCACTGTGAAACCTTGAAATAGACCTATATGTATGATTTTGAGCTCAATAACTCATGTCTTCTCCTTTATAATCATGAAAAACCTATTCACAACCTCATAGGGTCATTAAAAACTTACATTTCCTACCTCCTTAACTACCACCTCCAAAAACTCAGTTATTCTCATTAGCAAACCTTCAAGTGGTTTTAAAACATGTTGGAAATCATGATTTGAATATTTAGGAACCCTAAAAACTTATTTAGATACCTTTTCAATCCTTGAGATTCCTCCAAAGGTGAAAACACAGGTTATTTCTAGACTATCTCTAGACTCCTCATATGGATCCATGTGATTTGTTGAATCTTGAGAAGTCTAAAGACCATCAAGAGATGTATCAAGACCTAAAAAAACAATTCCCACACTCTCCAAACACCATCATAACAAAAACTAAGAAATAATGTGGCTATTATTTATTTGAAAACCTTGAAAAAATGGCTCCTTGGATCTATTATACCATTCTAAGCCTGATTTTCTCCCTTGGGGGTCTTCAAATGATCATAAAATATCCTCTTTCCTTTTCCAAATTTTATTATGCTTGATGTCCTTTGAAAGGCCTTGTAAATAAATTAGAAACATACAACCTTGTGTTCTTATCTTGTTTCCAAAGGATGAAGACTTGGTTTTATTCCCTCAAAGGCCTTTCCTTTAGAGGACTGCAATCATCCATGGTATTTTGGTTCATGAAATCTCCTTTTATCAGCATAACCTTCTCACACCCCTGGGAACTGATTGAAACCTATGGTACTAAGATTAAAACCTCATGTTTTTAATCTCAATACCTTGAAGGAAATTTTATGACCATGATGTAAATCTTATATTTACTTATTTGATCTTGAGAGTCTATCCATTAGACATGTAATCTTCCAATTTTACTTCCTGCTCACCCTGATGAAAATTATGTTTCTTCTCTTGTAGGCCTATAAATCTTCCTCTATGGTTTTGGCTTGTTTCTCTATATGTCAACCTCATTTTGATGCTCTCAAAATACCTTGAAATAATATGAATGTCCTTAAATTCCTTACAAATGTATAACATGCTTCAAAGCTCTGCTTTCTTCATTACAATCTCATGAAATATCCAAATATGACTATAATTTTTTAAAATAATAAAGACTTCTCTTAATAAGAGCTTAAATATATGTACCAGCTTAATCATGGTTTGAATTCACTCCTCCCATGTTTGTATATGAATAATTATACCAATAAATAAGATTAGAGGCAAAACTAAGTCAAATGCATTCTTGATAATATATACAGACTTTGAGAGCTTGTGAAGGAGTTTGAAAACATCCAAATGACTTTTATGAAATTTTTAGACCTTTCATACCTTCTATGACCCTATGAGGAATTTTTTAAGACCTTTTTATATATTTTACATTAAAAATTGATAGAATATACCTCTACAAGTCTAAAATCACCCTAAGGCTTAAGAATGCTTATTAGGCCTTTAGTGAGATTTTGCATTGAGAGGCAGCTTGAATGCCTTTAGTCATGAAATATAAATTGAAAAGGGTAATAAGAAATCATACAAGACATTTTGACACACATTTATATTTAAAACCACTCCAATAGGCATCCTATAGGACTAATGCCAACCCATGACCTCAGAAAATGATTTTTATATCTCATCTAATGAAGCAAAATGCTTAAGGAACCTCAATGACTCTGACATACATGTCCTTAGACAAGCATATTCATCATGAAGGTTATTTAAATACCTTAATCATATAATTTTATAAATAAAATGATTTGTCCCAAGCATATCATGTGTCAAGAGACCAAGGTCACTTGAATAGTCAACAAGACTAATTTCCTACATTGAAGATGCATACATTAGGATTGTTAGAGGAGTGAGTTGAATGATAATACATTGTTTAATATGAATGAAAATTTTATTAAATTAATTTGAGAACTAAAATAATTCATGAATAATAATAATAATAAGTGGATAGAAAATAAATACATTACATGAGATTTATTTGGGAAAATATATATAGGTAAAAAAAATCCACTAAAATGCATAATCCATTATATGAGAAACAATTTACACCTACTAACGTTAATTGCACCTCACTTATCTTTACATAACTTTTTCATAAAATGATTAGAGACACTTCCATGTAAAAAATTCATGATAGAATGATATATTTTTTTACAAAGATGGAAATGTCTTTATAAGGGGTGTGAACAGTTGTAACCAATTGATCCACATTTTTAACTAATCACAATAAATAATAAATATAATTTAAATTATTTTCAAAATATAAGTTTTAAATAATTTATTGTAATTAAATAATAAATACAATATTTATTATTTATGCTATAGAACAATGTGGGCCACCAAATTAATCCCACAAATATTAATGTTCCAACACTCCCCCTTCATGTTTAATGTGGATATATTCCATAGTCACCTTTTATACAAAAAGAAATTAAAATTCATAAACCATCCATGATGAGTTTAGGCTAGCATGTAACACTCAAAAGATTTATACACCTTCATCTTGACAATATCATCTTTTATAAAAAAGGATTTAGATTAGGGTTATGTAGACTAACATGATAGTGGGACTACAAGCATTTGGAGCCTTTTATAACATAAGGATCTCCATTATAAAAAAAAATGTTTTATTATTGGGTACACCAAAAACTCACATAGGGTGAAGTTTACAAAAAAATCACATAGGTTGATTTTATACAATGATTTTATAATAAAGGATAAGTATAGAGAGGAAAAGAAATGCATGGATGTTAAGAGGTAGCATTCTCATGCACGTTCTTCCTAATGGAAATTCAAAAGGCCCAACATTATTCTGAAGTTGTAAAAAATTTAAGTACATAGTGGTTTTGTGAAGATATTTTCCACTTAATCATCTATATGAAAATAATGCTTATCAATATCACCATTGAGGACCTTTTCTTAGATAAAATGCACATGAGCTTCAATATATTTTCTTCTTTGGTGTTGAACTATATTTTTCTCCATAGATATATCATTTTGATTGTCATAAATAATAATTTTATTGTGAGATACACTCGTATGAATTTTAACAACCTTCATAGCCACATTGTTTCTTTAGCATATTCCATAGCACTTCTATACTCTGCTTCTATAGAAGATATAAAAACAATAAGTTTTTTTATTGATCCAAGTAATATCACTTGCACCAAACCTAAACTCATATATAGAAGTAGATTTTTAATCTATAAAATCATCAACATGGTCAACATCACAATATCCATACAAATTATCATTATCAATGGAAGAATAATATAAACTAAAATGAATTTCCTTTTATATACCTAAATCTTATTTTATTTTTAATTTCCAATGATACAAATATGGATCTTACATAAAAATAAAGAAACAACCAAACATATGAAATATCTGGTCTATTAATAGCTATATAATTCAAACCTCCAACTAATTTCTTGTATAAAGAAGGATTAACTTTGTCACGTGTAGGTTTTGGATCAAGTTTAACACCAATTTCATTCAATGTAGAAATAGGCTTATAATCAATCATTTAAAATATAACAACAAGGTTATGTTTATACTAATATTTAGATATTAAAAAGGATTTTTTATCCTAAAATACATCCATGGATAGAAAATGATAAAGCATGCCTAGACCATTCATATCGAAATATTTATTTAACTTAGATTTATATATAAGAATCAAACTAGTTTGACTAGTAGTAATGATAAGATCATCTACATATAACATAATTAATAAAATATGACCATTTCCAATTTTCACAAAGAGATCATTATCAAAATAACAATTATAAAAACCTAGGTTTTTAAATTAACTTTTGATTTTAGAGTACCAAGCTCAAGGAGCTTGTTTTAAACCATATAAATATTTTTGTAACTTTTATACATAAAGTTATTTTATAGGTTATTCTAAACCTTTAGATTGATTCATATAGTTTTCTTCTTCTAGGTCACCATTCAAGAAAAGCATTTTTAACATCTATTTGGTGTATTTACCAACCTTTTTGAGCTATGAAAACAATAAGTAATCTAACAATACTCATTTTTTCCATAGTAGAAAAGGTTTAAACATAACCAATTCAAGGTTTTTAAGTAAATCCTCGAATAACTAATCTAGATTTAAATTTTTTTATTTTTTCAAATTTAATTATATTTAATTTTATAAATCCATCTAGAACCAAAAATATTCTTCTTAGAAGGAGAAGGAGCAAATTTACAAGTTTATTTTTAATCAAGGATCTATATTTAGATTACATAACATCTTTTCATCTATCATATTGAATGGATTATGAAAATATTTAGGTTCACATTCATAAAGAGTCATTAAAGCATGATAATTATGTTGAGTTCTAGTCATTTTATTAATATTTTCAAGATTAGAAGATTACATTGAAGATTCAACCCATTTAGTTCTTTTAAATTGAATAAAAAATATATAAGGTTTCCCCTAAAACTCAAATCTATCCAAATTTGTATCATATTGATCCAAAACTCAGAAGTTCTGGTTGATGAATATTTCAATAGCACAAAAATAACACAATAACAATGGATTCTCTGAGAAGAGAAGTTGTATTACTTAACAACCACAATACAAAACATGCGCTTATCTCTGAGAAGAGATGTTTGCCTTCCCCTTTTGGGTTGCAATGCATTTATACATATTTTTGAAGACCACCTCAGGAGATTGTGTGGCTCGAGGAATTAGCAGGTGATGATTTAACATCCCAGCATTAAAATAATACAATGCTCAAGGACATACGTCCCAGCATTAAACAATATAACGCTCAAGGACATAATCACTCAAGGATAATACAAAATGAAAACAATACAAAATTTGAGGAATTAACTGTCACTGAATGGTCAACTGTCACCGAGTGGTCACCTCAAATTATTTCCCAGATCATTCCTCCCTCCTTGAAAAGCAATGGTCCCCATTGCATCAATATTTCTCGTCAGGTGGTGTAGTTGTGTCTTGATTTCATTCTTTGTGAGCCACTCATCATGGTGGCTAAGCTGGCCTCTTCTAACCACTCGATACAGTGGAATAGAGTGTCCTCTTGTTGTCTTCATCTAAGTATCCACAATCTGATCCTCTTCTACTGGAGAAAAACTCTATGGATCAAGCTCATCAAGGTCTAGTTGTTTAGCCGCAACTGAAGTGTCCAATAGAGGTGGGTGATATGGTTTGAGGAGCTCCATGTTGAATATTGGATGCAAACCAATGTAGGATGGTAGGTTTAACTCAAAAGCATTTTCAACAACTTTTCTAGTGATGGTGTATGGACCATTTCACAGAGGCCAAATCTTTTCTATGTGGGCATGTCAGTTGTTCCTTCTGAAGCCATAACCAAACCTTGTCACCCATATAAAAATGATGTGCAATCCTATCTTTATCATGGCATAGCTTATACTTCTAATTCATCTTCTCCAGGATGTCATGAACTTGTTGCTAGATATGTTGTATGTGTTCAATAAACTTGGTTACTTTTGCTACCTCAAAGCTTCCATGAGCTGTGTATTCCATGGTGGAGAATGGAATAGCTATATCAATTGGTGCCATAGGTTGGAACCCAAAACATACTTGGAATGGACTGTGCTTGGTCAAGCTATGCAGTGCTCGATTGTATCCGTGTTGGATGAACAGAAGTCCCTCGTCCCATGTGCATGAATGTTTAGAGTGATACATTCGAATCATATGAACAATCAAGCAGTTTACCACCTCAATCTGACTATCAGTCTATGGATGGAAGGCTGTGGACTTCATCAGCTTAGTATCCATCATCTTCCATAGAGTGGACCAGAAGATGCTCAAGAACCTACTATCTCGATCTGAGACAATGGACTTGGGGAGACCAAAATGGAGCCATACATGACTAAAATATAGTTGAGCAGTTTCCTCAGTAGACATATTTTTCTTACAAGCAAGCATAATAGCCATTTTTGAAAAATGATCAACTACCACAAAAATATAGTCCTTGCCATGTTTGGAAGTGGGCAAACTTGAGAGAAAATCCATTGAGATGGATTCCCAAGCCCTGGTTGGTTCTGGCAATGGCATGTACAATCCTTGCTTCTTATTCGTTGGCTTGGTGATTGCACATGGGGTGCAAGATTTGAGATATCATTCCACATCTTTACACATATGGGGCTAGTAGAAGTGTTTTTGAAGAACTGCCAATGTTTTTTTGATACCAAAGTGGCCAGCTGTCCTACTGAAGTGTGCTTCCCATATCATCTTTTGTTTCTCTACAACAAAAACACAGATGTGCCCCATATGGTAGAGGACATTATCTTTCAAATATAAGTCAAAAACATGTTCACCTTTTTGGAGCACTTGATATGTGTTAGTAAAGGTAGGATCTGCTTCATATAGAGCACCCCAAGTGGCAGTCTCATGTCTGCATAGGTCAAGCACTATTGTGAGTGCAGTAATTGGTGGGTGGCTTAGGCAATCTACAGTTGTATTTGAGCTCCCCTTTTTGTGTTTGATTATTAGGTGGAATTGCTGAAGATACATGGCCCACTTTTGGTGCCTCTCATTTTGTAGTTTGTTTTGCATCTAGATGAATTCCAATGGTTTGTGGTTAGTGTGGATGATCATCTCTTTCCCCAAGATGTAGTGTTTCTAGTGTTTGTAGGCTTATACAATGGCATAGAGCTCCTTATCATATGTTGGATATTTCCTGACTGTATCAGTGAAAGTTTCACTATGGTATGCAATAAGATGGCCATGTTGCATGATGACAGGTCCCATGGCATATTTAGATGCATTTATCATCAACTCAAATGGTTGATGTAAATCTAGCAACGGCAAGAATAGGGGTTGAGTAGAGTCTATTCTTCAAATTCTCAAATGCCATTTTCTATATTTCACACCACTAAAATGTAGCTTTAGCTCCTCCTTTAGTCACTTGGGTTAGTGAACAAGCAACATGTGAAAATCCAAGAACAAACCTATGGTAGAAATTTGCAAGGCCCAAAAAGCTATGAAGCTCTGTGAGGGTCCTTGGTGTGGACCATTCTTGAATAACCCAAATCTTTTTTGGATCGACGTGGACCCCTTCCTCATTCACAATGTACCTCGAGGTACTGAATTGTTGTCATTCCAAATGTCCATTTGTCAATATTTGCATACAACTTGTGCTCCTGAAGAGTTTGAAGCACCTTACGAACATGTTGCAAATGTTCTTCCCATGTTTTGCTATAGATGAGAATGTCATCTAAGTAGACAACCATGAATTAGTTGGTGAAGGGTTGTAGGATGTCATCCATCATCCTCATGAAGGTTGTAGGTGCGTTAGTTAGGCCAAAAGGCATAACCAACCATTCAAAGAGCCCCTCCTTAGATTTGAATGCAGTTTTCCAGACATCAGTGGGATTGATGGGAATTTGGTGATAACCAAATTTGAGATCAATTTTGGTGAATAACTTTGCATCATAGAGCTGGTCCATCAGGTCACCGATTATGGGGAGAGGGTAGCGATTCCTCACAAAGATTTTATTTAGGGCTCAGTAGTTAATGCAAAGCCTCCATGTTCCATCTTTCTTTAGTGCCAAGATGATTGGGCTACCACAAGGTGAAGAGCTTGGCCTGATGTGACCCCTTTTGATCAATTCTTGAATCTATCTTTTTATCTCATCATTCTCCAAAACTAATCTGCGATACATAGGACTGTTAGGCAAAGGTGATCCTGGGATTAAATTGATAGAATATTTTACTTGGCAATGTAGTGGAACTCTTGTGGGTGACTTGAATAAGTTAGCATACTCACCTGTGATTCATCTTATCTACTTTTGTTGTTGCGTTGATTGTGTAGTTAGGACCACAACATTGGCCTCCTTGGATCTTTATGGTTTGACCATCATGAGAATAAATTGCTTTGTCTTCTCCACCAATCTCTTGCATTGCTTAGCACTAATTAGGGAAATAGATGTGGGAGGTGGTACCTTTGGTACCCGATAGCGCCATGCTCCAAGAGTGAGGGTGATCCTTCAGGTTTGGGATTCATAGATGCCATGTCACTCATACTTGAACGGTTAACTAAGGAGGACATCACAAACATCTAGATTGACCACATCGCACAAGACTTCATCCTAGAATGGTTTTATAGCATATGAAAGAAGACACTGATGGGTGACACGAAGGTCTCTCCCTGGGCTTAACCACCCAATACTATATGGCTTTGGATGAGGCTTCATGGATAGAACTAGAATTTTCACAACTTTAGCTGAGATTAAATTCTTTTGACTCCTGCTATCAAGAATGAAATTCAAAGGCTTACCTTTTACCCATAATTTGGAGTGAAACAATCTTTATTTATCATCTGGTCTTTCCTCACGGGTTTGTGATGAAGTGACGATGGTGTTGGGCTCAGCATCTATAATTTCTTCTTCATCCTCTTCGACTGTAGGTTGTGTATGAGGCAAAGTAGTAGATGTCGAGTATTGTGACTCAGAGAGCAGTGACTTGATGGCTTGACATTCTTCTTTGGAGTGAGTTCCAGTTTTGTGGTAATCACACCATTTTCTAGCCTTCCCCTTCTGGGATTTCTTATCCTAAAACTCCTTTTACTTCCAATTTTGGCCTCATGTTTGACCTTCCTTGTCATTTTTCCCTTTTGAAGGTTGAATCTTCATATTCTTCCTACCATGCTTCTGTTCAATCTTCACTACAAATTTATATGCCTCATCGAGGGTTTCCAAATTGAAGAGTTCCATTTCCCCCCAGATGTACCATTGTAGTCCACCATAATATTTGAGAGTTTTATGTTTCTCACTTTCTTCAATGCCCAGTCTTGTAGACAAAAAATGAAAAGCATCTATGTAATCTTGCACAGATTGATCCTTGCCTTGGTGAAGTTGTTGCCACTGTATGTACAGATCATCATACGGGCTGAAGGGATAGTATTCTTCTTTTACTACTTTCGTAAAATCTTCCTAGGTGGGTTCCACCCCAAGGCCAATGATATTCGTACTAAACCTCTTTTTGTACACTTCCCACCAGTTTTTCATGGGAAATGATGATTTTAAAAGAGCAAAAGTGATCTTTTCTCCATCGAAGAACTTATTTACAGAGAAGTAGGATGACAATTGATCCAACCAATTTTCCACTACATCAGCATTGATTTTGCCTTCAAATGTGGGAATATCAAAATTTACCTGAATGTTGAAGGGTGTTGGGGCACTGAAAGGAAGCTCCCTCAATGAGGAGCCCAGATGTGTAGCCATAGAGCCAGAATTTCCCATCAAAAGTGTTTGAAGAATTTGAGCAAACTATTGGAGCATCTGTGCTTGTTGCCATTGGAGGGCTTCATTCACCATTTCCTTGAAAGGATCAAATGTCTCAGTGTTATCCACCATTTGAGGTCATTTGGGGTGCACAAGTGGAGTGCTTGGAAGCTTTGTCGCTTCTCACCCAAGTTTCCTATATCCTGACCTCATCCTCAAGAACATACACTCTAAAGACAAACCGCTCTGATACCACTCATCCAAAACTCAGAAGTTTTGGTTGACAAATATTTTAATAGCATAGAAATAACATAATAACAATGGATTCTCTAAGAAGAGATGTCGTATTACTTAACAACCACAATATAAAACATGCGCTTATCTCTGAGAAGAGATGGCTTCCTTCCCCTTTCGGGTTACAATGCATTTATACATATTTTTGAAGACCACCTCAGGAGATTGCATGGCTCAAGGAATTAACAGGTGATGATTTAATGTCCTAGCATTAAAATAATAATTTTCTCACATTAAAAAAATACAACGCTCAAGGACATACATCCCAGCATTAAATAATACAATGCTCAAGGACATAATCGCTCGAGGACAATACAAAATGAAAATAATACAAAATTTGAGGAATTAACTATCACCAAATGGTTAACTGTCACCAAATGGTCACCTCGAATTGTTGCCCGGATCACATATTCCTCTAATGTATCTATTTATTCATAAGGAGGAACATAAGTGTTTGGTCATTTTTAAAAGGAAACGTGAGAGTTTTCTATATAAGGCTCACAGAAAGATTTTTCAATAATTTCAACATTCATGTTTTCAATGATTTGTCATTTGGAATGATCATACACCCTTAATACATTATTTATTCCTCCACAACCTACAAAAATACAAGATTATGAGGTAGGATCAATTATATTTCTTTTTACTTTAATAATAAATATAGAAGAAAGTTTTCCAAATATCCTAAGGTGAACAACACTTGGTTTTTTATTAGAACACTTTTCTAGAGGAGTATAAATATTTAATACTTTAGTGGGAACTCTATTAATAATATGTATATCAGTGTTCATGGATTTGGCCCAAAGAAATTTAGGAATACTTATTGAATGTAACATGGTTCTAGCCATTTCCTAGCAAGAGGACGAGACAGAGCTCAAGAAAGAAAGCTATTGTCGGTCTACTACATTCAGGATACTGCTGTGAAAGGTAAGGAAGCAGTGAAAATGATTTTGGATACAGAAGAATAGCCTGGACTTCTAGTTGGTTGTGTTACTCCTGTTTCCTTTTTTTGAATATTTTGACTATGATGTAGCCAGGTCTATGTAAAACCTGGGTTTTGACTTGTGGTCTTTTAGGTGGTTTCAGGTCCATAAAAACCTGTTTATGTTACTTCTTTGTAGTAAGCTTTAGGTTTTGCCTATGGTCGTAAATGCTTCATCTTTCTATCTTTGTTTTAGGGTTTCAGGGTCCCTTCAAAACCTGTTTTTACCTTAATCTAAAACATGGTTCTAGCCATTTCTAAGATAGTCCTACTTTTTCCTACAAACAATTTCATTTTGATACAAAGAATAGGGACTTTTTAACTCTCTTTGAATATCACATGAAATGAAAATAACTCAAATTATTTACTAATGTATTTTTACACCATTATCAGTGCTTAATCTCTTAATTTTTAGGTTAGAATAATTTTCAACAAAAGCTTTATATTATTTAAATTTAAACAACATTTCAGATTTATCCTTTATAAAATAAGTACAAGTAATTGCAATATGGTCATAAATAAAGTTAAATTAAGAGAATTAACTTCCAAAGGCTCTCTTACATCACTATGAATAATCTCTAGAGGATGAGAGGAGTTTGCATCATGATGTTTGTGAAAAGGTTGAGTGTGTTGCTTACCACGTAAGTAACATTCAAAAAAATTATGATGATGTGAGATATTAAGAAGTATAACCACAATATTATGATGAGACATATCATAAATACTTGTAAATTTAACATGTCTAAGCCTTTCATGCCATAATTGAGATTTATTTCTAATTTGAAAAGAAAGACAAGATATAGAAGAAATAATAGTGAAAATATAAAGATCATTCTTTTGAATACCTTCACTAATCAGATAACCAAATTAATATTTAATACACCACTTATAATTAATAAGTATTATAATGAATTTATCACACGTAAGTTAAGAACAGTATAAAATATTTTTTTTAAGTTTACGAACATAAAAAATATCATTTAAGATTCCATTTTCAAACTTTGCTTTACCTTGTTTAGTTGTTTTCATAAATGAATTATCACCTTAATATATCCTTTCATATATTTTTAGTATCATATAAAATATTAGACAAGCATGTCATGTGATGTAAAGCACCACTATCTAAAATCCATTTATTATCTTTAAAATTAAACAAAGTAGCATAAAGAGTAATAGTATTAAATTTTTGATCTTCATTTCTATTTTGATTCTAGTTTTGATTTTGATTAGAATTCGTTTCCCTTTATTAGTTTTAGGGTTTTCATAATTAGATCCCTTTTTGTTATTATAACAATATTAATTTTTATGACCAAACTTCCCATAAATATTAAAATTCTTGTTAAATTTGACTTTATAGTTATTGTTTACAATTTTCTTATTTCCATACTTATTATTAACATTGGAGGATTTTGATTTAAATTTCTAGTTTTCATTATTTTTTATAATGTTTCTTTGAGTGATAGGTGCTCAAGTGGCATACTCATTATATTTGAAATTTAACATCACTTGTTTTTCTTGAATTAGAAGAGCCAAAAGGGTAGAGAGGTCAAGTATGTCTTACTTTGTTTGATATTTAGAGTTAAGAATGAAAATAAAGTTTCAAAACTTCTCATGGATATTTAACTACATAATGAAATAGAGAAGTTAATATTGAATTAAGTTAAAATTACATATATCTAACTATTATTTTATATTTTTAATTTTAGCACAAAAAATAACAACTTTTTCATCACCTTTTATAGGAGTTGTCATGAGTTAAAGAATATCCTAGATAATCTTATAAATTTGAGTACCTTCATGCATTGATTAAAATAATTTCTGAGCTTCGCTAGGATATTATTTATTGCTGATGAGTCCATGCACAAATCTTGGGAACAAAAATAATGACATTCCTCCAACTTTGAAATTTTTTTACAAAGGGCATATGCACTTTGAAAAAATTCTACGTCCTTTTTTTTAAAATTGTCAAGGCTTAGGCTTGTGCCCGAACCTCAAGGCTGTACGCCCTTTGAAAAACATAAAGGGCATGTACCCTAATTTTTTCATTTCATTTGTTTTTTGGAGCTCAAACCCATAGCTAGAGTTAAATAGAATTTTTATTTACCTTTGAATTTCCCTTATTTCCATGTGTGTGCTTTGGATTTGCATCCCACCTATAAGATTTGGCATTCAAGTTGTTACCTCAGGCATGTTAATTTTTAAATTTAATTTTTTTCATTTGTATTTACATTTATTTATGTAAGTAGGGTTTTGAGTTTAGATTTGTATTAGATTCTCTTGCATTTCCTAAAAAAACATGTATTTCTATTTAAATCTAGATACACAATTGAATGATGGATCCATTGCATGAAAAAAATGTTAGACAACCCTGAACAATTTGATTTTGTAGAAGAATAAGTTAAATTATATGAATAATAAGATTCAAAAGGTTAAAAATTAGAAATAATAATCAATGGTTTGCATCACTCCTCAACTGATAGTGTACATACATCACTTGTCAATACACTAGAGACTATTTTTAATGAAGTAGGAAATGTAACTTCGTAACTTGATGCTATGTTGTATCGAAGAGAGGCCAAGTAACAATTTTATTTTCACAAATTATCATATTAATATGTTAAGAAACAAAATTAAAAATTAATCTATGTGTTTTTTGTTTGTTAATCATGGAACCAACCAACTCCACTGATGAATTAAAAACATATTAGTATTGAATAGTGTGTTCATAAGGAGATGAAAGATAATTTTTGGGATAGGTGGTGGATGGTGTTTGATGAGCCTTTATGAAAAAATAATGAGGTTTTGTTATACTTTTTGAGAAAATTATATTATGAGTTTGTGATTTAATAAATTCCAAACTATTTTTATATGGAGGCCTCCCAAGGTAGGGGAGGTAGGTATTCATTTGATAGACTTGGTGTTAGAGAATAGCCAAAACATCATAACCGAGCTCATAGAAAAAAAAGACAATATCACATGCCTCTATTCCTAAAAATAATCATCATAATGTACATATGGACACCCTTGAGGTGATTATGAGTCTAACACAAGTTATGATTGAGCATGGTATGCATACATTGAAGACTTTTGCTCAGCCTATAGGAGGTACTAGTGGTGGTGGCATTAGTGGTGTTGGTAGTAGTGGTATTGGTTGTAGTGGTAGTAGTGGTATTGGTTTTGGTGGTGTTGATATAGGTTTTAGTGTCCCTCCTCCTACTCATATTATAGTTCTTGTGCATCATTACACATCATGTGGGAGGAATTATGTGGGATCTCCTATTTAGGTGCAACATACACATAGTAAATATATAGAGAATAGCATGCCAGATCATACACCACCTGTAGATGTTTTATGAGCTCATGATACTAGCATTCCAGAGCATACACCACATGTAGATGCTTCAATATTACATGATAGTAGCATGATAGACACTATGTCAGATGTATTAGATTCACCAACTCCTTTCAAGATAAGTTAGCTTATTGTGTATGAGTTATCAACTTCACCATCTGTATTTGATACATAGGTTTAATTTTAATTATAGTTTTTTTATGTTTTTAAAATAATATTTATTTTATTTTATAGCATGTGTTTACTTAATTGACTAATTTACTTGACTGAACTTATTATTTATTGCTTGTATAGATGATTGGTGATATTTTGGGTAGCTTAATAGGCCTTCAATCTATTATAGAGGTTGTAATTGGCACAAGTGTACCCTATATGTAGGTTTGGAAACTTTTAAATTATATATTTATTCATGTATGTTTATTGTCCCTTGAATAAAAAACTATGTTTTAAGATATATCATAGTCATATATTTTTAACATGTTCATTGGATTCACACATTATTCATTTATTAGTTGTATAGATGATGAGGGATGTTATAGACACCCCTCATGGATGACAAGAAAGTTTTCCTGATGTTGTAACTACATCTAAGGATCCATTATCTCCACATCAGGTCATGATTCAAGGATGGAGACTGGTGAGAACATAGTTAAAAAAAATTAACTTCAAGCAATAATATTATATGTCATATTTACATAAATGTATGCACATATAGATCTAAAGATATATGTATGCTCCATAGGATTCTCTATCACAGGTGTATATGCAGTCTCATCTACCTAGATAACCATTTAGATGGAATATGGTGAGTCTAGAATCATTTTTCAAAATTTTGTTATTTAAAAAATTATTATTTTCAATATAGAATTTTGATGCATTAATTTTTATATTTCATATTTTGTTCAAACACAACAATTTTTAGAGGTTGTCGATGAAATAAGGGATAAATCACATGCTGAGAGGAGGGTTTTTCCTCATATTGAGGCATCCATTACCCATGAAAATATGTCTATGCCAATAAGTCATAATTTATTTGGAGGTAATGACGAGAAAGAGAACTAGTTGTATTAGGGGTCTAGTTGTAGGCACAATCAATTTTCTATGATGATATGTCCCATATTTTATGTTTATATGGCACATTTTGTCTATGTATTTGTTATGGTATACATTTTTATTGATATATGTCTTGTTTTTTATGTTTAATTATGACATAGAACTTTCATATGCACATATATACTATTCAACAATAGGATTTATTTACCTATGTGTATTTTCTATTTTGATCATTTAATGTTTACACATATTATTGGTTAATGATCATTATTAATTCATATGGGGCTAAAAAAATCCACATTTTTATCTATGTTAGGTGCTTCATCATTATGTATATTTTACATTTACATGTGATATTTACTATTTACTTGTTTCATTTAAATTTAATTGCATATCGATTTGCAATTGTGGTGTAAGTGGACTTGTGATCAATTTTAGGGATGTAAATATTATAATTTGTACTTGATCATATTTCTTATGAGGTCTAGTGATGCAAGAGCATCATCCATTATGGTGTATATAGTGTGTGTGTTTTTCAATAAGTAGCCTATCATGAATTTAAGTTGTTTGTAAAATCTCAACTAGGGGGTGGTTATATTTTCCTTCCAAAACTAAATTCAAATTTGTAATGAGTAGTCTTTGATGTTTTTGGATAAATTCATCACCTATTAAAGGTGAATGACTATTATAAAAGCTCATTTATGGTCTTGTGGTCTCGAAATTCATTACAATGTATTGTAATGCATGACTTAACATTGAATTGATTATGTTTAAGGTCTTGTGATGTAAATGAAAAACAAATATCTATTGTAAATGGAACATACACTTATATTAGACATTCAACTAGCTCTAATCTCTAATTTAAATCTCCTCTCTACTTGGTCTAATCCTTTTCATGGAAAGCAAGTCCTTTACTTCTCCCTTGAACACCCTTGCTCATTCTCAACTTCACTAGGTTCATAAACTTCTTGCCCATACAGTCCCCTTCTCTCTCTATAATACATATCACCCTTCATCTCCCTCTGCACTCTCTCCTCTTATGCTCAACTATACACTCTCAAGCTCCTCTAGTCCTAATCTTAGGCTTGACTCACTTTGATCTAGGTATTTATTTATATACCTCATTCTTGATCATGAAACCTATCATCCCTTCTTTTAATCTCACAATCTTTAATGCAAATATCATCCTCTCACACACAAATTTTAAGACTCCACTCTCTTTTCTTCCTTCAAGCTTGCTTTTGACAGGATTTATGGTGTAAATTAGGCCTACCTACATCTTTATATCACTTATTAATGGATCTGACTATTGATTTAAACTCTTCTTTGACCTCCAATCATCCTCATTTATCCTTGTCATGCTAGGTACTTGCTTGTAGTTTGAAATCTCTTTCAATGTTTATATTGTGTAGGCTTATAAACTTCCTTATTTGGTATTTCCTCTTAAAATTATCTTGACACACCATCATTCCTCTTTTCTAAATAAATTACTCCTATCATACAAATAACATCTTTTAATTTATTACCCAAGCTCATCACCTTGCCTTCCTTGTTCATGCACTACTATTGATCCTCCTCTTATGTTTCATAGGCAAATCTCTTCATTGACTCTCCATGGGCACACCCACACATTATCTAGGGGTTATGTTATCCCTAAAAAAATTGTACCAACTCAACTTAAGACCTCACTCACTCACCACATCTCACATACACCCCTTTTGCTCATAAAAGACTATTCTTCTTTTGTATCCCTTTTGGCACCCAAACCTTCTTGTTTAGAATAATCTATAGGCTTTCTAGAGAAACCTAGACCACTTTTAAGCACCCTTTATCTTCTTAAAATCATATTAACATAGAAATCATTATGGGCAACACCAACTATTTTTAGAAAATATTCATTCATTAATAGATCCTATTATACACAAAATAATCTTCTATAGAGTTCTATAGAATAGCAGAGTTTCTTCACAAATGAATCTTTTCTTGGTATTTATTGAAACTCTCTACCTATATTATATGAGGTTCTCCCCTATTACAACACTCCAACTCCTCTCTCATGTAATTTCAAACCTTTATATGCTAAAATATATAATAAAATTCCTTTTTCTTGTCATTCTCACATTACATGGTATTTATACTTGTCATTTCTCAGTCTCTATTGTCTTTATCCACTATATACGCATTGAAGGACCTTCACACATATTCTTAGAACTATTTTAGACATACTAAAAACATTACTCCATCATCACACCCCATATTACTCCTTTACACATTACATAAACTTCTATTTTAAACTACAAACCCTTCATTAATCCCTCTAGTGATGAGAATTTTGTCTTTTTATACTTGATAAAGGTCTTCAACATCTCCCTTTTAATGAATACGATGCATATCAAGAAGTTAAAAGCTTTACCAAGCTTACATTACCTAATTTTGGTTAAGATGCTCCTCCAACTTTGGTCATTGCTTTGCAGGAGAACAATGGGAGCTAGATATGAGTCGTCAACTCCCACACTTGCATAGAAGAGTCCTTTAAGAAAACCCATGAGGATTATCGCTAAATCAAGCTAGGAGAGATGTTGCAATGAGGTTTCTCTTGTATCCAAATCTCATATAATGAGCTAAAAGTTGGTTAGTGGGGGATGTATATTATAAATCATTATCCTAATCAACAAATCATCTATGTGGACATGTCTAGATGGGAATTTTAATGTTATAATGGTCATTATCTAGTATTGATTGGGCCCAAAGAGAAATGTTTGTAGTTGATTAGATGCTTCCTTGAAGAGAATCTCCTCATCCCTGATTGTGTAAATTAAGAAAACTTTAGTCATACATTATAGTATAATTATGAGGGATAAAGATGAGCCATCAGGTCCCATACTTACATGGATGAGTCCTCTAATAAATCTTAGGAGGATTCTCTCTAAATCAATATGAGTGAGACATGGAAATGAGGTTTATTTTTCAACTAAATCTCTTAAAATGGGCCAAAATTTGGTTATTGGGGTTGTATATTCTAATTCATTAGCCTAATAGATGAACCATCTACATAGACACATTTGGATAGGCATTTTAAGGCTAAAACAACCATTTTTGGGTATTAGTTTGGCCCTAGAGTGAATTTGTAGTTGATCAGATGCATCCCTAAAGAGAATCTCCTCATTCTTGAGTGTGTAAACTAAGCAAACTTCTATTGCACATTTCAAGAAAACTATGAGGTCTAGAGATGAGTCTTTAGCTCCCACATTGCATGGATGAGACCTATAAGAAATCCTGGGAGAATTATATCTAACTCAATCTAAGTGAGATGTGGCAATGAGGTTTTTCTCACAACCAAATCTCTTAGAATGGTTCAAAATTTGGTTAGTGGGAGCATATATTTTGAGTCATTATCCCAATCAAAAAACTATCTATGTAGACGTGTCTAGATGGTCATTTTAACACTATAATAGTCATTTTCTAGTCTCAATCAACCCCCAAGAGTGAAGGTTATAGTTGATCATATGTATGCCTTGAGAGAATATCCTCATACCTAAGTGTGAAAACTAAGTAAACTTAGGTCACACATTGTAAGAGAAAAATGAGGGATAGAGATGAGCCATTAGCTCCCACACTTGTACAAATGAGTCTTCTCATAGATCCCAAGAGGATTCTCTATAACTTGATTCAAGAAAGATGCAGTAATGAGGTTTCTCATGTAGCCAAATCTCTCAAAACAAATGAAAATTTGGTTAATGGGGGGTGTATATTCTAACTAATTAGCCCAAGCAATTAATCATATATGTGGACACATCCAGATGGACATTTTAAGGCTAGAGTAGTCATTATCCAGTCTTGATTGGGCCTTGATAGCAATGTTTATAATTGATTAGATGCATCCCTTAAGAGAATCTCCTTGTCCCTGAGTGTGAAAATTAAGTAAACTTTAGTTTCATATTATAGGAGAATCATGAGGGATAGAGATGATCTTTTAGATCCCACACTTTTATGGATGAGTTTTCTAATAAATCTTGGGAGGATTATCTATAACTTTAGCTAGGTGAGACACAGAAAAAAGGTTTATCTTTCAATTAAATCTCTCAGAATGGGCCAAAAGTTGGATAGTAGGGACTATATATTTTTAATAGTTAGCCCAATCAATTAACCATCTATGTAGACACATCCATATGGGTTTTTTAAGGCTACAACAACCATTATATGGTCTCAATCATGCCCTAAGAGTGAAGGTTGTAGTTGATCAAATACATCCCTTAAGAGAATCTCCTCATCCCTGAGTGTGAAAACTGAGTGAACTTTCATCATACATTACAGAAGAACCATAAAAGATAGAGATGAGATGTCATCTCCCATACTTACATGGAATAGTCCTCTAAAAAAAATTAGGAGTTTTATCTCTAACTCTAGAGGATGAGATACGTCAATGAGTTTTCTTATATAGCTAAATCTCTCAAAATAGGCCAAAACTTGGTCAGTAGGGGTTGTATATTATGAATTGTTAGTTTAATCAACAAACTATTTATGTGGACACATCTAGATGAGAATTTTATGGATAAAATGGATATTTTCCAATCTTGTTTGGGCCTTAAAAGAAAATTTTATAGTTGATCAGGTGCATCCTTGAAGAGAATATCCTCATTTATGAGTGTGAAAATTAAGTGACCTTCCATCATGTATTATAGGAGAACCATGAGGAATAGAGATGAGCCATCATCTCCCACACTTGCACGGATGAGTCCTCTAATAAATATTAGTATGATTCTCTCTAAATTGATCTAGGGGAGATGTGATAATGAGGTTTCTCTCACAACCAAATCTCTCAAAATGGGTCAGAAGTTGGTCAGTGGGGGCCATATATTCTGACTCATTAGCCCAATCAACAAAATATTTATGTGAACATGTCTAGATGATAATCTTAAGTCTATAATGGCCATTATCTGGTCTTGATCACACCCTAAGATTTAAGTTTATAATTGATCAAATGTATCCCTTAAGATAATCTCCTCATCTTTGAGTGTGTAAAATGAATGAACTTCTATCATGCATTGTAGGAGAACCATGAGCAATAAAGATGATATATCAACTCCCACACTTGCATGTATGATTCCTCTAAGAAAACCCAAGAGGATTATCTCTAACTCAATCTAGGTGAGACATGGTGATCATTTTTCTCTCACAATCAAATATTTTAGAACAAGATAAAATATGGTTAGTGGGGGCCATATATTCTAACTCATTATCCAAATTAATGAATCATCTATGCAGACATGTCCATATGGGAATTTTAAGGTTACAACAGCTATTATCTAATCTTAGTCACATGCTAAGAGTAAATGCTACAGTTGATCAAACACATCCCTTTAGAGAATTTCCTCATCCCTAAGTGTGAAAATTAAGTAAACTTCCATCACATGTTGTGTTGGGCCCCTTATTTTGATAAATATAGGATTCATTCTAGCACAACATCCACATCAATATGAGGCATAATTTTGCTTAATGATGATTTTTTTGCATTTTAGCACCATCTAGAGAGTTTAACACATACCCTATGTCAGTTGGTAGGTAGCTAACCAATTCTAAGATTTGTAGGGCATCTTCAATGATTGGGTGATATGTAAAAACTATAGTGTGAACTTCATAAGGTGATGGAGTTGATGGAATGATCACCAAGGCTCTAGATTAGCATTCAACATGTGCACCCCACCCTAGCAAATATGTTCTTTTATATCTATAAAAGGAGCTCAAACCAATGAATTAGGAATGCAAAAAACTATTATAGTAAATCTCTAACAATTTTGAAATGCTCTGTATACATTGTAATGGCTACCATTAGATCTAAGAGTAGTATGGATGCCATTAAGGCTCCAATTTTATATTCCCAATCTCACTATGAGCCTTTGGGTTGTTAAATATATGAGCATAGTATTTATTCTATTTTAAATATTATGACTCTATTTTATTTAAACCTTGGTTAATGACAAGAATGGTTGAATTCAAATGTGATGAACTTGGGCTATGCATCTTTGGTATTACTATTTAAATGCACAATGATTATAATGTTATAATTTCAATAAAATTGTGTTAAGAATGTTGTTAAAAAGCTTTTGGCTCATGACGTTAATGGCATCCCTATAATAGATGATGACATTAGCCATAACTTGAATAAATACTAAGTATATAAATCTCATGTGCCAAGTGTTCCTACCCTTACTAAAAGCACAAGCTTAGTATGAGTACTTGAAAGGAAGTATCTCTTTTACCCTACAAGCACCTTTATGACACTTGGCTTGGTTTAATAAAGGCTTGTGCTCAAATGATTCTAGGATTATTCCACCTACAGGCTTGTGCTTATAGGCATATAGGCTTGGCCCATGAAGGGCTTGCACCTATGAACCTACTTAAGCCTTCTTTGAATTGACCAAGTCCTCTAATTAATGACTTGCACCAAGAATAAGGGAAAGAAAGTGTTTCACCTTAGTAAAGGAAAACTTGAAGTGTTCCCAAGATCTAAATGGAATAATTTAGTGGAAGACTATTTCCATGACCTCAAATCATACATCATAAAAGAGGTGGATAAAATGGGTGCACTAGTGTATATATTCAAGAGCACTACCACTCATTGGTGGTAAGTTTAAAATCTTGGCTTGCCAACTTAGTGAGATGTGAAGGAATCCATTTTCACTATATTTGGGAAGTGTAATGAGGACCTAGACATCTTAGCCTACTCTGATGACTCTGACCCTATAGCACATGTGTGCCTTTGGGAAGAGACCTAGACTATTTATGTAAAAAAAACTTAAAGGAACCTATGGGTACATGCCTTATATGATACCTTGAAGACTTTGGCATGCACATGATACATTGTCAATGAGATGCACTGCAAAGATAGCCAACTGGGATGCACTAAAGGAGAAGTTTATCACACCTCTTTTTTTTGCAAAACCTTGAATTGATTGAGTGACTACAAATAGTTTAAAGGTTAGTATTTGAGGACACTACAATATTGGAAGAGCACTTTAAATACGTGTTTGATGAAAAAGGGTTGGTGCTCCTGACTTTATTTAAATAACAAACCCTCAACATTGATTCTAGTGATGAGGATGATGAAACATGGAAGGCATGCAACTAGATAATTTTGATAGGCAAGAGGAATTTAGAGTGCCAATTTGAGTATAGTGCCCTAAAAAAAGAAGACCCTACCCATATTTGAATAGAAATAACTAAGGTAAGAAGATATGTTGAGGATTCACACCAAGAAAATAATGATCCTTATCACATGCCACTAAAAATTATAAAGGTAGATATCGACTTAGAATGGGAACCAAATATTTCTACTTTAGGCACCTACTGGTCTGACATGGAGTTGACATGTATTATTGATCTCCTAAAGGAGTTACAAGACTTTTTCCTTTGGAATTACTAAGATATGAAATTCACACACCCATCCCTTGATAATTTGAGCATCAAGTTAGACAATAACTTAAGACTTGTTAAGAAGCAAACGTATAGGATGAACCTAAATCTTCATGCCAAGGTCAAAATAGAGATTAATAGTATGTCAGTTATAGTGTTATCTAACCTATGTAAGAATCTAAATGGGTTATCCCTATGGTTATCATCATCAAGAAGGTGGGCACATCCAAATTTTCATCAACTATATATTGTTGAATGTTGCCTGCATAACCAACCCCTTTTTAACTCCATTTACTGATGAAGTCTTAGATGGTATCTTAGGTTATGAGATATACACTTTTACTAATAGGTTCTCAAGATACCATCAAGTCCAGATCAAAGAGGATAAACCTAAAACTACCTTTATGACAAAAGGGGGTTATTTTGCATACAATGTGATGCCCTTTAGACTGAATAATGCACCAGTCATATTCTCTTGAGTGGTGATCACTATTTTAAGGACTTCATTCACAAGTTCCTCCAAGTGTACTTAGATGATTAGACTATGTATGGATGAGTGAAGGATCACTATGACAACTTACATCTGATGTTCAAGAGGTGAAGGTAATTGTATATTTCTTTGAACCTCAAGAAATATGTTTTTTCAATACCATTTGGCACTTTACTCAGGCACATCATTTGTAAAGATGGTCTACTCATTGATATTGTAAAGATTGTAATCATCCTTCAAATCTAACCCCCATCAATTTAGAAAGACATTTACACCTTTTTTGGCCATTATGGGTACTATATAAATTTCATAAGGAACTATGTCAAGATTGCAACATCACTAAAGTAGCTCTTGCAAAAGGATGGCCCATTCTATTGGGTATGGCATAGGAAGATGCATTTGAGACCTTGAAGCTCAAACTAGTTAGCACAGTAATATTAAAATTTCTTGACTATATTACTCCCTTCCATGTCCATGTTGATGCATCTAGTACTATGATTAGTGTTATTCTAGTGTACCTAGGTGAAGGCAAAATAGACCATCCCATTTTTTTTGCAAGTAGAAAACTAACCAAGGCAGAACAAAACTATACCATAACTGAGCACAAGGTAGTTACCATGGTCTATACCCTATAGAAGTTTTAGTAATATTTATTGGTGACCCACTTCATCTTATTCACTGATCATGAGGTTTTAAGTACCTAGTGAACAAGCTCATTCTCCACAAGCACATTGGTCAATGGATAGTTCTGTTTCAAGAGTTTCAATTCTCTATTGTAGTAAAACCTAGAAAACAAAACTTGGGCCTAGACCATCCATCCCACATAAACTCTAGTGATGCAATAGTGCATATTGAAGATGATATGCTTTACGTGTAAATCTATAGGGTGTAACATGTCCCAAAAGAGTTGGTGGATATCACTATATTTTTGACTTATGGATCTACACCCTAGACCATGATGACTAAGGAAAAGAAGTAGTTTGTAGTTCACATAACCCCATCACAATGCATTGGCAAGGAACTATATAATTTTAGCTATGATAAGGTCCTACACTGATGTGTCTTAGAGCATGAATGGGACTCAGTCTTGTAAGAGGTGTATGATGGGATTATTTGATGCCATTACACTCGAGATGTGATGATGCACAAAGTAATATAGTCAATCTTTTGGTGGCCAATTCTATTCCAAGATATAAAATATTATGCCAAAACATGTGACATCTTCTAGTATACATGCAAACTAAACCACCAAGATGAGATGCCCCTCATCCCCATCCTTGCCTAGGCACCACTTGAAATATGGGCCATTGACTTTATTGGGCATATTAATCCTACTATGAGGCACACAAGTGCATGATACATTCTGGTGGCCACATATTACTTCACTAAGTGGGTTGAGGCAACACCAACTAAACCTTACACAAATGCCACCATAACAAGATTTATCTAGGAAAATATCATCAATCATTATGGATGCCCACTTAACTTGACCAACGATTGTGATATGCACTTCATCAATGAATCTATTTTGATCCTACTAACTAAATATATGGTAAAAAGCCTTAAAATGACACCTTATCATCCCTAATCAAATGTCTCCCCTGAGGATTTCAATACGATATTGGGCACATGCCTCACAAAGATATGTGATGTTGGTCACAAATATTGGGATGACCATGTGTCAGTAGTATTTTTGGCCTATCATATGACATTTAAGTGCCTATATAAGGCTACACCATTTTAATTGGTGTGTGGTATAGAGGCCATTTACCAATGGAATTCATGGTACCCTCATTGCACATTACATGTATTAGTCATTTGGATGACCAAGAGTATTTGAGTACATGCTTGGAATACTTGGATCACTTGGACAAGAAACGCACCCAAGAAAGATAGACCTAGAAAATAGAAAAGGTGCACCAAAAGCTATGCCATGATAATCACATCAATTTTAAGGCACTTATTGAAGGTGCATTGGTCTTGTTATACGACTCAAAGTACCTCAAGTACCTAGGCAAATTACAAAAAGGTGTATGGAACCTTATGTCATCCACAACATATTGGAGACTAACACATGTTAGTTGTGTACATTGATAGTTGAAATTCTCCCTAGGAATTTCAATGAAAATAGATTGAATCCATATTGTCAATAGGATTGCACTTGTGCCATCAGACACTAACTTATCAATCATATGTCAATTATTGTGTGTTGGCCACAATAAAATTTCTTGCAAGCCAAATCTTTCCTTACATTGTTTTCCTTTGTGTTAGGTGAATAATCATGGTATTTTTAGGCCTATAGAAGAACTCTTATGTCACTTACATGTATAAATTTAGTTAGGTGAGTCAAGCACATTCACTCTCTAAATGCCTGAGGCTAGACACCTAAGTTTTTAAGCACATGAAGTTTACCAAATATAGAATGATATGAGCACAAGTTGACAAAGGGAATCACACAAGATGATAGTACATAAGAAACCAAATAGAGAGAATGGAGTGATGGAGGGCCAATGCAAGGATTTATATGGGGTATGGAAGAATGAAGCAAGAGACATGGAAGCACAATAAATCAACCAAGACAGAGAGGCACACTTGAAAGGAAGCATAACATGAAGAAGAGATGGAATCAAGGAGGATGAATCATGTGCATGTGAAGTGTTGCACCTAAGTTGTAATAAGAATGGTGAAGTTCAAACCAAGATGAAAAAAGTATAATAAAATGATTGTCAAGATAGTTGGCACCCACCCAATGCTCAGAGGGAAGTGACTGTTTGTATCACCTATCACCTCACCAAATAAATATTTAGAAACATTTAATGTTGTGATAGTGAAGGCACAAATATCCACAATAAATGAGAATGTGGCAATGGATTTTCATGGATTTTATGGGTTTATTAGATTTCAAGATATCCACATACCACCACACCATTAATCACTAACCTTTAATGAGTTAGCTAAAACTAAGGTATAAAGGGGTGAATGAAAAACTTTTATAGGTTACCAACCTTGATATAATTTTAACCAGACACAAAGAGCCAAACCAAAGCTGAAGCCACCCAAAACCCAAAAAAATTTACCACAAGTGAAAACCAAGCATCTACAGCCTCCAAGTGAGAACATTTGAGCCATGATAGAAATTGTGTTCCATTTTGAATTATAAAGAAGTTGAGTGGAGAGAAATTGAGAGAGAAACTAGGCAAGAAAAATTATTCAAAATGTCGAGGCCACCATTAATGGTGCCAAAAAATCAAGATATGAAGACACAATCATAGTTTTAGCAACTAAAGAAGCACCAAACACCATTAACAGCTTCAAGAAGATCAACCAACCATTCTTTAATTATATCCAGTTTAGAATGGTCAAAAAAAGATTAAGCACAGGTCTATCATAGGCATAGAAGGATGTCAAGAAGGTGCAAATGATAAAATAAGTAGATGCCATAAAATGGGAGGCATAGCTGGTGGAAGGAGTCAGGGTAGCAGTGATTGACCTAGAAGAAAGTGAAAATCTTGCTTATAGAAATATGTAGTTCCCCCTAGATGTCATCTTGGGGAAAAAAGATTATCCTTCATGCACATGTGTATATTGAAGGAGTATAACCATCAGATGCACATAAATGCATAGGAACTCAACCAGGACTAGATGGTTGATACATTAAAGAAAATGAAGTTAGGAACTACACTCTTTGACATCTCCATCTGAGAAAAATTGGTGACTACCAATACAACCCAATTGTATGAGTTGACAAATTTTGGCAAGCTAGATAAATTGGTACAATTCTTCCTCTTATGTATCCATGATGATATGTTATATTTTTTAGGGAGGCACATGAGGATCTTAATGTGCCTCGTTAGTAGGATCATGGGTATCCCTGATATAGTGATGGATATCTATCAAATGATGGATGATTAAGTGGAAGTTGAGAGGGTTATGAATTTCTTGGGCTATTACAAGGTAGGGTTCATGTTCTTGATCAAGGACATCTAGGACCCTGGCACGAGGGTAGTAGTGTACCTAGTTAGTTCCAAGCTATGACCCATCAAATAACTATCTGACATCAGTAAGACCTACTTTTGAATTAGCCATCACATGGAACAAGGGGTGAAATGCAATATCATAAAATTTATTGCTAAGGAGATGGTTAGAAATGTACTAGAGTGTCACAAATCATGTGAGACTTTTAAATGGGGATATCTATTAATATTGATAGTGATGGAGGAGATTGGCATGCCATATGGTGATGAAGATAATCTATGGGTGTTCCCACCCCATAATGACTCCCATGTGATGAAGTATCAAGACTTCATCTACCCACCTAGTTTTTTTTCAAAAATACAAAACAAGGGTGTAAGGGTGGTATAACTGATACATCAAAGACTTTGAGATTGAATGGCGTATCCATCAAGAGCTCCCCCAACATATGGTAGGAATGATGATCTTCATCATAATTTAAAAAATTTATGTAGTGCACTTGGCACTCACATATGGAAACATATCTGGATGGCTGAAGTTGCCTTATACATTTTCCACCAAATATTTCATGGTCGTGCTAAGGAGGATTCCCAATTCATAGTAATTAGAGATCCAAGTGAAGACTATGGATCAAGATAAGAGTAGGTTAAGGTGCCAATATGTGCACCCTAGATCAAAGGCCACTAAGGATGAGAAGGATGACTCTAATAGAATAAACCTCCATGATGGGGAATCAAGAACAACAAACAGCTCTGATCCCACTTGTCAGGATCTTGCTCCTCAATAAGAGCACAATATGATTACCTTGTATAAGCAACTAAACATGTGAAATTAACCAGAAGTAATAAGTAACTAGAATTCACAAATGACACAGAATATGAGAGACAACACAATATGTATTAATACTCATCCAAAAAAGAATACAATGAAGAGATGCCACACTCTTCCACACCTTTCAGGCTTCCCACACCAAGTGTACAGTAATTCTCTTTCAAGAGTTCACTCTCCTATCAAAAATGGTCCCAACACACAACTCAAACACAAAGTTGGTGTTCACCTCCAACCAGTCAGTAATAACACTACCATTACACAAGTACTCAAAGTACTTCAAGTAGATCTCCCATGAACTTGCAACAACCTGCAACTCAAATGATCTTACTTACACATGTAGATCTACCATGAACTTGCAACAACCTACAATTCAAATGATCTTACAATTGGAAGGATCTACCTTGCCTTCCTCTATTACTCTACTATGGAACTAGGAGGAACACACCTTTCTCTCTTCACTAGCACACCTTACAATACATGCCAATGGGTCTATAAATAGATCCCATACTAAACAATAACTTAGACTTAATTTACAATAATTAGACACGTAGCTCAAGACTCAAAATAGCCTTTACATGCAAACACTCGGTTCAATGAACTAACTGTTTGTGCAACAAACAGTTCTAGAACTGCCACAAGCGACTGATGTCAATCCCTATTTGCTTGGAGTTGATCAATGTCAGCTGACCTCCTACCGATGCCGGTTGCCCTTCTGCACTGTAGATGACCAATGTCAGTTACACTGCCAATGCTGGTATCCATGAAACTCAGCAACCTCCTCCATGTCTACATAGTTGAAGCTTTTAGCTCCACAACCTAACAATCTCCCACTTGGAGATAAATAGCTACAACTGTACCTATACCTATACATCATCTAGTTTGTTCCCTTGGCTTTGTATCCCTCTTCAAGATCACTCTTAAAGACCAACCACCACAAATCATGTGGTGCACCTCTTGTCATCCAAATCACCTACCACATCCGCATCTACAAACCCATGTAAAAAATAACTTGACCCTGCATAGCATGTGCACCTATTACTAGTCCCTCTCAGATACCTAAGAATCCACTGAACTACCCTTCAGTGCTTCTTTCCCAGATTGGCTCCAAACTTGCTGACACCTCCCACTACTTGGGAAATCTCAAGTCTAGTACATACCATGCACTTAACCTCATTATGTGAATCATGACACTATTCATAGAACTGTCCAACCATCAATGTGCTAACCAGTTTCACACAATCATCTAGAGACAAAATCAACCTGTGACCTTCCATGTCCCTAGAACACACTCATGCCAAAGAATCTTGTTGCTCCTAGATTCCTCATGACACACCTCTAAACTAACTTTACCTTTAGTTCAACAACGCCTTGCATATGTGACCCTGCAACAAGCACAACATACAGTAACTAGATAATGTAGCTAATATTATGCAACCTGGTAAAGAGAAACACAATGGTCCAACCTCCATTGTCCTGCAACTTACTCAAGGCCATATACCCTAGCCTTCCATCTCACGTGTCCATTCCCACTCTTCTTTATCCTGAACATCCATTCGTCTCTTAGTGCTTTCTTCCAGCTGGCAACTCCACCAAAAAACTCTCATTTGGTTCTTCTCTAAGGAATCACATCCTTCATCCATGCCAAGCTCCCACTATTTCCTAGATCTACCTGCTCTGCTTCTTTAATAACTTCCTGGTTCGACCATCAATGAGCAACAAGTAGTGTAAAGAAGGGAAATGATGAATTTGAGGCTTAATTACCCTTTAATTCCTCCATATGGGTGCTTGAGACTCCCTGACAGCTTGATATCTACCCAAAATCCATCTTAGTGACCGATGCCAGTCACATCTCAGTCTACACCTGACCAACGTCAGTTCCATGTGACTACCTCATCACTGATGTCAGTTCCCCCTAACTGACACCAGTGTTTATCTATCCAAAGTCACCGATGTTAGGCTACACATAGCTAATGTCGGTCCTTATCTGGATGTCGACGTCAATTTTCTAACTAACGTCGGTCTCTGTGTTTTACTTGTGAGCGACGACTTCTACCCATGAGCTCCTTTTAGATTAAACCCTTGTCCATATCAACCTTGCTCTGCTCAAAATTCTTTAGCCCCTTATGCTGATCTTTGTCCATCATCTTCTCCTTGAAAACCAAGGCTTTCATATTCTTGTCATGAACATCAGATTTCTCAAGAAATGTCACTTTCTTCTTTTGCTTATAGAAATCTTGATCCATGCTTTTCAAATCCGAAAGCATACCCTTTGACTCAAGAACATGCATCTCCTTCTTATTCATGTGACCAAGCCTATTAAGCTACATCTTCAAATCTACAGCTGAAGTAGATAAACCAAAAGGAGAATCAGTAAAGTAGATAGATAAAGCGTACCTACTTTCTTACCTCTTGCTAAAACAAGTTCACCCTTGGTAACCTTCCAAGAGTCCGCTATGAGAGTTACTGTGCAACCCTCATCACCCAACTTTCCAACAAAAATCAAATTTCACTTTAGGACTGGGATATGAATGACCTCCTTCAACACCCATGTGTTGCCTATTTGCAATTTCAGCTTCACTTTCTCTTTGCCAACCATTTGACAAGGCTTACCATCCCCTAAATAAATTTCTCCAAAGTCTCCCTAGACATATTCATGAAAAAATTCCCTATTTGGGGATGCATAAAAAGAGGCACTAGAATCTAAAACCCAAGATTCTACTTTATCTAAGGAACATACTAGAGCATCTTGTGCAACATAATTTGCAACATCTGCTTCTTCATGTCCTTCATGCTGATCTTCATTCACTTAGCAATCTCTCTTTAAGTGCCCTTGCTTTCCACATTTCTAGTAGGTTATTCTGCCATACCTGGACTTGGATCTCCTGCCTATCTTGGACCTTGATCTCCCATGCTCGATCTTCTCTCTTTGCCTTCCCCTACTTTCAACACTCAAAGCATTCCCTGATGATTCACCTGTGCTTTTCCTATGAATTTATTCATTCAAGATTACACTCACAACATCATCCACTTTTAAGATTTTTGAAGCAAATGCAGTATTACTAACTACCATTACCAAACTCTCCCAACTTTTAGGTAATGAGCATAAGATTAAGAGAGCCTTAATTTCATCATCAAAAACAATATTGACTAAATTTAACCGATTTACCAAACCATGGAAATCACTAAGATGACTATGTACAGATCCACCTTCCAACATTTGCAAATTAAATAATTGCTTCATAAAAAATACCTTATTCAAAGCTGAAGGTTTTTCATATAAATTTGCCAAAGATTCCATCAACTCTACCATTATCTTAGCCTATGATAAGTTGGAAATCACAAACGATGCAAGGCTCAACCTTATAGATCCCAGAGCCTTTCGATCAAGAACCTCCCATTCTTCAACCTTCATATCTGTGGGCTTGCATGCAACCCCACCCAATGGTAAGTACAAATATTTTTGATACAGATAATCTTCTATCTACATCCTCCATAATTGATAGTTCTTGCCATTAAACTTCTCCATTCGTAGCTTACTTTCTTCTGCCACTGGTATACTCCCACTCAAATAGAAACCCCTATGAGTAACTTGTAATCAACACACACTAACCAGATCTGAAACACCTATTAGTAACCCAACCAAAAGCTCTGATACTAGTTGATGGGGAATCAAGAACAACAAACAACTCTGATCCCACTTGTCAGGGTCTTGTTCCTCAATAAGAGCACAATATGATTACCTTGTATAAGCAACTAAACATGCAAAATTAACCAAAAGCAATAAGTAACTAGAATTCACAAATGACACAGAATATGAGAGACAACACAATCTATATTGATACTCATCCAGAAAAGAATACAATGAAGAGATGCCACACTCTTCCACACCTTTCAGGCTTCCCACACCAAGTGTACAGTAATTCTCTTTCAAGAGTTCACTCTCCTACCAAAAATGGTCCCAACACACAACTCAAACATAGATTTGGTGTTCACCTCCAACCAGTCAATAATAACACTACTAGTACACAAGTACTCAAAGTACTTCAAGTAGATCTCCCATGAACTTGAAACAACTTGCAACTCAAATGATCTTACTTACACATGTAGATCTACCATGAACTTGCAACAACCTACAATTCAAATGATCTTACAATTGGAAGGATCTACCTTGCCTTCCTCTATTGCTCTACTGTGGAACTAGGAGGAACACACCTTGCTCTCTTCACTAGCACACCTTACAATACATGCCAATGGGTCTATAAATAGATCCCATACTAAACAATAACTTAGAATTAATTTACAATAATTAGACACGCAGCTCAAGACTCGAAATAGCCTTTACATGCAAACACTCGATTCAATGAACTAACTATTTGTGCAATGAATAGTTTTAGACCATTTATCAAGGATAACGTTGGTCCCTGTCTGCTTGGAGTTGACTGAAATCGGCTGACCTCCTGCCAATGCCGGTTGCCCTTCTGCACTGTAGATGACCGATGTCAGTTACACTGCTGATGCCAGTATCCATGGAACTCAGCAACCTCCTCCATGTCTGCATAGTTGAAGCTTTTAGCTCCATAACCTAACACTCCATCCCCTCTAAAAGGAAATAATAATCGAGTGTATCTTTAACCTTTATTACAAGATGAAGCCATGCAAGAAGGCACTAATCTTGAGAAAGATGATGATCTCCCCCTCTTGATCAATGATGAAGGGAAGCTAGTATCAATGATGTAGGATATTCCCCCAAAAAGAAGTGGGGATATACACTTGAGGAGATCAAGGAGTACATCAAGTTTAAGATTTCCTCTAGTGAATAAGCTACACCTCTAGCTCCCAAGAAGTGCTTAACCTTTATTGCTTCTTCTAGTAAGAATTATAAAAATAAGAAGTCTAAGGGACCCATTACATTCCCAACTATAACTATGGTGTAAATGGATAAATAAGATACCCTCATGTCTCAAATGGAGGAAGAAATTGAAGAAAATAGAGCAGGAACATATATCCTATAAGTAGAAGAAGAGGAGTCAAGTGACAAACATGTACAAGAGGCCCTCCAAAGTGGAAAAATTATCACACTAGAAGAAGCAAAGGAGATGAAAAAATCCTCATCTAGCACAAAACCCTCCACACTACCTCTACGAATAGATGAAGATAAGAGAAGAGTGTAGAATAAAATGGGCCTAAGTGAGGAATAAATTGAGATGGAATTGGTGCTTGAAGAGAAGTGCAAACATGAGAAAGAAAAATAAGTGACCAAGGTAGAGAAGGATAAAAAGCTTCTTAAAGGCAAAGGACCATTTATCAAAGTAGCCAATAAAGCACCCATCACCCCCACCAAAAAGGTATAAGAAGCTACATAAGATGCATGCCTGAGTATTGAATGGGTGCTTAAAGAAAAAGAAGGAAATACTAGCACCTCAAAATAGCAAATAAAGATACCCAAGGACCTAAATAGGAACAAGGAAATGATGGTGTTAAGGGAATTAAATTAGAGGTGAACATTGAGAAACCCCAAGAGGAATAAATGGATGAAGGGGAAATTTCTGAGGAATAAACCCCTAGGGAACAAACAGATGAGTCCTCTAAAGAGAGCACCGAAGAAAGTTGTGGCACCAGTGAAGAAGAAGAAGAATAAATAGATATGGGCATCATTAAGAAGGATGATTTAGAGATGATCATAATGGAGAAGGTGAAAAATATATGGGGGATGAAGACATTTACATGAATAACACTATGCCCCCCAAGCCACTACAGTCAGGATACATAAATAACTTGTATTTGTGATCAACCACTATATGGATGAGTCTCACTTTGAAGTACTTAAAAATGTTATACTAGGCCTAAAAGAACTTGAGTAAGGTCATGACTCCCTCCTTAAAAACACTCACACCATAAAACAAATCCAAGTAAGGAATGCACTAATCAAGTTGACCACCAAGGTTGTATGTTAGAATATAATCATGGATAGCAAGGTAAGAAAGTGGAAGCATCTCCATAAGGAAACCCAAGAGGAAGCATAGGCCACTAAGTTCAAGATGCAGTAGATTTGTGAGTGAATAGAGATGGTCAAACCATCCCTTCTAGTCAGTTCAATACTTTAAACCTCTCTAAGGTTGATAATATCTATGTGGTAGTGGATCAGATGCTCCTAAGGATGAAACCCGACTAGGTGCAAGAAGAAGAAGAAGATCCCTACACCATGCTACAAAACGAGCTTGTTGTTAAGCTCAAAGAGGTATAAGACCTCTTTATGAAATAATAATAGGGCAAAAGTATAGCCTATGCCATCTTATTGATCTTCTCAAACCAAGAATCAGTCATAAACACATGTCTCAAAGAGGCAAAAGGGGAGAAGGAGAAGCTGATGGCACGGGTGTACTCAATGAGTAGGTTAGAATGTGTGTAAATCATGGGAAACATCAATATGTTAAGAACCCAAATAAAAGACCAATAAAAGAACCTAGAAGCACTTTTATGTGATATATAGACTAAGGCTTATGAGTAAAGAGTAATCCTAGATGGAAGTGTGACTAAGGCTAAGGCAAATGTAAAGGTAATTTAGAAAGAGTTGGAAAAGATCGACATGCTTGTGCTTAGTGCTACTTCCAAAAAAATATAAAATGCCACTAAAGAAATCAATCTTACCATTAAGGTATTTGAATAATTTAGTGTTAAGCTTAAGGAAATCACACCTGAGTTTTGCATGCCAAAAACCTTAACATCCTAGTCTAAGGATAGACTAGAAATTTTGTATGGGGTAATGTTGGGACCCTTATTTTTCTAAATACAATATTTGTGTTAGTATGACATCCACATCATTACAAGGCATCATTTTTCTTAATGATGATATTTTGGAATTTTGGTGTGAGCTAGAGAGTTCAATGCATACCTTATACCAGTTAGCTGGCAACTAACAAATTCTAGGATTTCAAGGGCATTTTTGATGATTGGGTAATATGTGGTGAATGTCGTGTGAACTTTTCAAGGTGATGGAGCTGGTGGATTAATCACCCAGGCTTCATCTCAGCACTCAGCATGCACACCTCACCTTGGTAAAGATGTTACTATAAATATATAAAAGGAGCTCAAACCAGTGAACCAAGGACATGAAAAATATTATAACAAGGCTCTGGTGATTTTTAAATGCTCTGTATACATTATAATGTCCACCATTAGATCTAGGAGTAGTATGGACACCATTAAGGCTCCAATTATATATACCTAAGCTTATTTGTGAGCCTTTAGGCCATTAAATAGTTGAGCAAAGTGTTTATTCTATTTCAAATACTATGATTCTATTTTATTTAAGCTTTGGTTAATGATAAGAATGGTTGCATTTAAACATGATGAATCTGAGCTATGTGTCTTTGGTATTACTATTTAAATGCATATTGACTATAATGTTATAATTTCAATACATTAATGTTAAAAATGTTGTTAATGATCTTCTAGTTCATGATGTTAATGGCATCCCTATAATAGATGATGATGTCATTCATAACTTACATAAAGACTAAGTATATAATTCCCATGCACCAAGTGTTCTTACCCTTATTTAAAGCATGAGCCTAGTATGATTACTTGAAAGTAAGTAGACCTTTGACCCTTAAAGCACCATTATGACTCTCAGATTGGTTTAACAAAGTCTTGTGACCAAATGACTCTAGGATTGGTCCACCTAAATATTTACACCTATAGGCTACTAAGCTTGGCCCATGAAGGGTTTACGCTTATGAATATACTTAAGCCTTCTCTGAATTGATAAATTAATCTAATTGATGCCTTATACCATGGCACAACTAGCCTAATATGGGCCCTAGTTCATTCTCATATGTGCTTTGTGTGAGCAGATAAGTCTTGTGCCTTATGTGAATTATTGTTGGTACATTCATGTGTAAAAATGTTGAGCACAAAAGGAATAACCCATGTTTGTTTCTAGTTGTAATAAGAACAAAAATGATTAAGACAACTTTATGACCTATTTTCTACAACATGTTATGGGAGAACTATGAAGGATAAAGATGGGTCGTTATCTCCCACACTTGCATGGATGAGTCCTCTAATAAATATTGAGAGGATTCTCTCTAACTCAATCTAGGAGATAAATGATAATGAGGTTTATCTTGTGGCCAAATCTCTTAGAACGGGCCAAAAGTTGGTTATTGGGGGTCATATATTTTGACTTATTATCCTAATCGATGAACTGTTTATGTGGACATGTCCAGATGAGAATTTTAAGGCTATAACAACCATTATTTAGTCTCAATCACACCCCTAGAGTAAAGGTTGTAGTTGATTGAATGCATCCCTTAAGAGAATCTCCTCATCCTTGAGTGTGCAAACTGAGTGAACTTACATCATGTATTGTAAGAGAATCATGAGGGATAGAGATGAGCCATCAGCTCTCACACTTGAATGGATGAGTCCTCTAATAAATCTTAAGATAATTATCTCTAAGTCAAGTCAAGTGAGATGTGGCAAAGAGGTTTCTCTCATAGCCAAATCTCTTAAAATGAGCTAAAAGTTGGTCAGTGGGGCTGTATATTATGACTTGTTAACCCAATCGATGAACCATATACACAAACATGTCTAGATGGTAATTTTAAAGCTATAATGGTCATTATCTAGTCTTGGTCATAGCTCAAGAGCAAATGTTACAATTGATCAGATGCATCCCTTAAGAGAATATCCTTGTCCTTGAGTGTGCAAATTGAGTAAACATCTATCATGTATTGAAAGAGAACCATGAGGATTAAAGATGAGTATTTAGTTCACACACTTTCATAGATGAGTCCTCTAAGAAATATTAGGAGAATTATCTCTAAATCAAGTTGGGTGAGACGTAACAATGACGTTTCTTTTGCAGCCAAATATCTCAAAATGGACCAAAAAGTTAATCAGTACGTGTCGTATATTCTAACTCATTATCCCAATTGATGAACCATCTATGTAGACATGTATGGATGGGAATTTTAAGTCTACAATAGTTGTTGTCTAGATTTAATTATGCCTCAGGAGTGAATGTTGTAGTTGATCAAATGTATCCCTTATGGTAATCTCCTTGTCCTTAAGTGTATAAACTAAGAAAACTCACATCGTGCATTGTAGGAGAACCACGAGGGATAGAAACCAACCATCATCTCCCATACTTACATATAATATTCCTCATATAAATATTAGTAGGATTCTTTCTAAATTGAGATGGGTGAGACATGGAAATGAGGTTTCTCTTGTAGTTAAATCTCTCAAAATGGGCCAAAAATTGGTCAATAAGGGTCGTATATTTTGACTCATTATCCCAATTAATTAATCATATATATAAACACATCTATATGTGAATAATTTTCTAGTCTCATTATGGTCCCAAGATCAAAATTTTGTAATTGATCAAATGCATCCCTAAAGAGAATCTCCTTGTTCCTGAGTATACAAACTAAACAAACTTATATCATGCATTATAGGAGAACTATGATGGATATAGATGAGTCATTAGTTCTCACACTTCCATTTATTATTCCTCTATTAAATCCCAAGAGGATTCTCTATAACTCAAGTCAAGTGAGATGCAGCAATAAGGTTTATCTCACAGCCAAATCTCTAAGAACAAGCCAAAAGTTGGTCAGTGAGGGTCGTATATTTTGACTTATTATCCCAATCGATGAACTATCTATGAAAATACATCTAGATGTGCATTTTAAGCATAAAAAACCGTTTTTAGTCTCAGTCTCACCCTAGGAGTAAAGGTTTCAGTTGATCAGGTGCATCCTTTAAGAGAATCTCCTCATCCATGACTGTGAAAATTAAGTGAAATTCCATTGTGCATTATAGGAGAACCATGATGGATAGATATGAGCCATCAGCTCCCTCACTTGCATGGATGAGTTCTATAAATAATCTTGGGAGGATTCTCTCTAACTTTAGACCATAATTAAGGCCTAGATAAGACTATTTTCATATTTTCTTGAAAGACAAATAGAGAGAAGGTGAAAACATGTTTGCTTGAGGTAAATAACATTAATATGAATTATTTTTTGGCTTCTCTTTATTTCAAGAAGATAATCTTCTCTACTCACAACACCAACCGTGTGAAGGTGGAAGCTCATCTAGTGACACTAACCTACATTAAAATTGTTAGTAATAAATTTAAATAGAAATAAACACAAAGATAAAATAATTAAAAATTAAAATACATTAAATCAAATAAGTGAACTATATTAATTTGAAATACAAGATAAACTTACCAATTCAATCTAATGTACCTTCAGGATCAAATATATTCGCAAGTGTTTCAAGAATCACTTCATGGTCAGATTCACACACTTTCCACAAAATTCTATTATGAGGCCTTCCATGATATTTGATCATTTTAATATTTGTATAAAAACCAAATTTAAATAATGAATCACCACCCTGTGTGTTTTAAACTCCTTAAATAACAATTGTTTTATCTTTTTAATGATATTAACTATGAATCTAGTTCCTGCAACCATTATAGATCCAATGGGATAAATTAGTTATTATCCATCAATAACATTTATGGTTAGTTTTTTTTGCCTTTACATAATGATACAAGTAAAATTATGTTCCCTCATCATTGTCCTTAGGTGTAATGACTGCAAAAACATGCCTTACATTTAAAGTATATAATCAAATTATAAGTATATCTAGGAAAAAATAAAGATATCACTAATATATAACCAAGGTTGTATATTTAATTAAAGAATAAATTATACTTGGTTGCACAAGATTTGAGATGTGGTCAAATTCAACTGATGATGCCATTTCATGATCTATAAGTTATTGGAGTGAATGGCTACTCTCTATAGGTGATATGGATCTACAATACTATTCATCAACCCATTATTTTGACTCTCATTCATTCTAATTAAATTCCATACGTGCTTAAAAAAAATGCCATAGCCCTAGTATAAATATTCCATGAACTTGAATCTGAGCTTTGAATGGAGTGGAAAATACTCAATCTAGGTACTATACTACAATCTTCATACGTGTCCTTATGTTTTTCCTCCATTAACTAAAAGAATATTTACACATAATAATGTTTATCTAATCCATGACAAATATTTTCATTATACCAAGTCACAATATTTATATCATTGATTAAATAAGCACCATCCTTGTACTTTCTCTGCTCTTTTTTAAGGGCTTTTTTAACACATAAACCTATACCATCATGTTCCCCTTTTCCATGCCTAGCCTCAAAGAATCTCTAAAAATTTTGAACACCATTCTTCTTATGCATTTTATTTAAGTAATAAAACATTCCAAATTCTTAAAATGCCCTGCATAATTATCTGACCAAATGTAGTGTGTATCAAACATGATTTTTCTTGCATTTATATTTATATAAAATATCTCAAAATAACCTTAGACAAACTCTAAAGAATGCAATCTATCATTTCTCATATAAAATTGGTACTCCATAAAAATATTTATGTTGTTATATATGATATCAGGTGCATGTATGAATGTAATATAAACAAAAATTCCAACTTGAATTGAATTATAGTATTAGGATTGAACCTCATTATGTGGTTGTAGTGTGTAGTTTTAAGCAAAGTCCACAACTAAAATAATGGTGCCAACTGGCAAGTTGTCCCTTCATACTTTGAATTAATTATCTAACCATTTTGATTTGTGTGTGTGTTTTTCATATTAGTAGATAATATTATTCTTGAATTCAAATATAAAATCAGATATAGAAACTTTGGTTGTAACCAACTCACATCTTGATGACTCTTTTCCATCTTTTAACACATACTTCATAGATTTCTATTTCTTATAATCAACAATTTCCTTGTCAAATTCATGTGAAATTTCTTCATGTATACAGCTCATCAAATATGAAAAACCACCAAAACTATTACATTTTCCATCTAAACAGTTTTTGGCAAAAAAAATGTCCTTCAGGTCTTTGATAGAAAAGACTTTGGATTAATCCTATTGATGTCTTTGGTGGGGAAGACACCATACATTATTTAAAAATCTCATCAGAATGTAAAGTATAATGTATATGATGAAAAATATCAAAATACATAGTAAGTTCAACATGTACCCTAAAACATGTAGTGCATGCTTGGTTTATTTTAACATAGAAAGGTTGCACATCTCAAATGACCTTTGGCTAATTATCAATTGGCCACTAAATCTTTCAATAAAAATTTTATAAAATTTTGTTTAGGTCATGTCTAAGTAATGTTTTGCATGTGGATCATAGTTTTTTGAGCCTTTTCCTATTTTAAAAACATATTTTATATTAATTTATACCCTTGTGTTATCGTGCCAAAAAATTTCAATCAAATGTCTTGTTCCTTCAACTAATATCTTATCTTTTTGTGGGAGTCTACCACTAAACACCCAATAATCTGTGAGTGAAGGGTCATTAAGCCTTGTTCTTCTTTTTATGGAATTTATTATATTTTTTCTATTTAAGTTCAAGTATTTACTTATTTCACTAAGAATTTGAGCTTTAGATGTTGACTTATTCACTATATATTCTATTATTACTCATCTTACCACATTAATATCTTTTTCTGACTTTTATTGTCTATTGCCTTAAATGTATTAAATAAAGTCTTTAATATCGTACTATTTATTACTTCCATTTTGAATGTTATTAACCCTAAATTATGAATCATAGGGTGTATTTTTTACATTTTCATTAATTGAACTAATATATACATCATTTTGTATGGATTTTATTCTCGAATGCATAGCCCCATACACATTGAGCATGATGTCGAACTGATCTTTTTGACATTTTACCTTTCATAGGTTATATTATTTTCTCATCTATTTCAACCAAATACCTTTGTATTCATATTATTATCCTTGTAGGTATGGGTGTAAGAGTTATATTTTATATTAAATTGGGTGGTGTTACCACTTCAACCATAGTAGGGATAGTAGAGGGTTGACTATCTACATCTGACACTATAAGTGAATTGAATTCCATTTCATTAGGAGACATATAATTTGGGGTCATTACTTGATGTTTATTATCATCATACTCAAAAAAATCATTATGAATAGATGTTTCATTATATTGTGTTTGTCTATATGTTTCATCACTCATTATAAATTCATTACTTACATGCTCTAAATTTTGAATTTCATCATTCAACAAAGATTGATTGATTTATATTATCTCATTTGAATACCTATCTAACCTAAATTATATAGAATTGAGCATGTTATTTTTATTTCAAATATTACCTAGTGTGGAGGAAGCACCTTCACCTTAACTAGAAGCCCTTATGGATGCTATCGAATTTGCTTGTATTTTTCTCTCTTCTCTTCAATTTCCTCATTTGTTATCTCTTTGATTCATATTTTGCAATAAATTCCTGACCCCATCATTTATCTTTACCAAAATAAGCCAATTATAGATTTAAACTTAAATAATTAATAGTGATTCAAACAAAGTGAATGGAGAATTTAACAAATTTGCATAGTTACAACAGAAAAAACTATATTATAGTTTGGAAATGGTAAAACAAATGAGAAAATTTTATGGGAAATCTAAGAGAAATTCATGAATCAAAAAAGGGTGTGTATGATTTTGAAAACATGCACACCCTTTTTAATCTACAAAAAAAATGGGCAAAAATAATTAATAGTGATTTAACCTTTTAAGGTTTTAAAAATGTAAATCCTAAATTAGATTAAAGGGATGAGATGTTTAAAGTAGAAAAATAATATGCAATCATTAACCACTAATTTGTTATATATTTAAACTTATTTTAACTTTATAAAAATATTAATAAATATGCATAAATAGAGACTTATCTACAAAGTGATTATCATAAAATATATGGGTTATGAAAATTGGGTTTTGGACAAGTTTGGGTTTCCTTAACAGGGTCCCTAGGTCTGATTGCTCATTAGATAATAGCAACCCACTTGGATAGTGGTGCCATGTTACTTTAGTGTCCTTAAAATTATGCTAATGTCCTCTTTTTAGGACATTTTTTATTTTTTTGTGAGCACTTACAGTTGTGTTTCTATATTTTTTTCCATCGTGCATGAAATTTAGAACTCTATATTATTCTTAGAAAATATGATTTAGTATGAAAACCCTAATCCTCCTTGCAAGTGTGGCATGAGCTAAAAATATGCATTCATTATTAAGATAGGATAGACATCCTCAAAACCCCACTATGAAGATATTTTCCTACATACCAATACTCTGAGGAGGGATCAATCTCAATGTAGTTATCCCATATAATGTTTTGCACAAGTTCAAGTGAATGCTAGAATGAGAATGGTCTTAAATGTCTTGAGTGTGCTTAAGATTGAAAATCTTTAAAATCTAGGCTTAGGGTTGTTTTATATGGTAATACGTAAAATTAGGGGGAAATAGGGATTAAATACCTTAATTTTACTCAGCTTGTTTCTTATTTAGATAGGCTTTTGTATCTATTTTCTATCTATTAAATAGAGTTCAAATAGTCTTGTATTTATAGATATCTATAGCTTGTGTAGATAATAAAATATACTTATATTTACCTTAATAGGAGCACACATTTAAGTATATATCCATTTGAGATATTTAGGGTAAGGGACACTAACATCATGTGTCTCTAGTGTCCTTAATGTGATGCTAGTGTCTAGCTAGTAGACTGTTGGGAACACTAGGTTAGGATCTAGGAAAGCTATCATGGGATTATGTTTGAGGTGATTGTAGATGTTTGGGGTTTGGAAAATGGATGGAAAATTGTGATAAAGGTTATAGGATAGGTCTAAGTCTAATCTAGGAATAGGCTATCTCAATTAACACTCTTAGCATCTAAATACCACTTTTAAGTGATTACATTTACCCCCGCTTATGCTAGAAATGCAATAAAGTGAAATGACTAGTAGAAAGGAAAAAGAAGTGCACCTCGACTTACCTAGGAAGTGAACCCCATGTAACTAAGTCTTAGTATGTGAATCTAGGTCTACATATGTGAAACATGATCTAAAGCAATGACCTATAATGAAACATGCAAAAATTAGTCCTTACTTAAGAGATTATCAAAAGCAAAAGACTATGTTGAATAAACTAACTGAGTAAAGCTAAGTAAAGAGATAATAAAGTAGAAATAAATGAATACACATCATTGGGTACATGAACTAATGTATGAACTTGGTGACAACTTATGTATGTGAGTGTACATAGTGATCAAATCATTGAATAACTTGGACTGAGTTGATAGATTGATCAATGCTCATATGTGGGTGGCTTAAGAACTCAATCTAGTTTTGAATCCATAATTTCTAACCACTGATCAATGGATCATGATCTATGAATAGCTTAGATAAGATTGTAAGATTGTTTAATTCTCTCATGTGGGTGGCTCAAGAACTCAATAGGCCATGATTCCATCATTGCCCACCCATGTGAAGTAGATGCATTTGAAACTAAATTATGCATAGTGTTGAAAGTATTTAACTGGGTATATCTAACTATGTATATTAGCTCTATGACCACTTGGGTATAGTATATAGCTATGGGCCACTTGAGAATGCCAACCACCATAGATGGAGTAAGGCATGAAACTAGTGACAACCTAGAATATGATATAAAGTGTATACATCATAGAGAATGACATGGATTTTTCCATTCCATTTGATCAACCTATGAGTAACTAAGCATATGAAAACTATGTACCACACACATGCCCCCAATCTGATATTTGAGTATACTGATTATGAACTGAGTATATAATAATTAAATCTATATATTTGAACTAAATGTGGAAGTGATCATGTCATGCATGATGCCCCTAATTTGAGAAACTAGTATGAATCTAAGATTAAATGAATCTATCTAAGCAAAATCTAAACATAACTATCAAACCTATGACTTTACCTATGCAAATTTGTATTGTACTTAGTGTATTGTTCTAGCTAATCTAGATTGCCCTAAAGCTGGGACTACTAAATAGTAGTGTCATGTAGTGGACAATAGTGCCTTGTGGTGCTAGTGTTGCATTCTAGGTGCTAATGTTTGTCTGGTCTGAAATATGAGTAATCTAAACTATTTTTTGAGTCCCTATTTTTTATTATGTCTAACTTCTGTTTGATTTTTGAAATTGAGCCTATGTGCTAAAAATAATCTATGAATAGCAAAGTCGGAACTTGATCTCTGTGACAAACCCATGTGAATTCCCCCTCTTTTGAGGGTAGTTATGGAACCTATGTAATAATTATCATCAAAATAAGTAATTATGTAAAATGTGTTAGCTAGAGCATATATATGATACCTACATGATATTTCAATATAATGTACAAACATAACATTGGAATGTAAAAGTATCTTAGCATAATTATGTCATGTAAGATGTATGTTGTAATCTATCATTGCACAAGAGTGTCAAGATAGATGTAATAAATGTGTATAATAGCAAATCTTAGTAGCTACCTAAGGGGATTCATCATGATGTCCATCATGACACCCAAGTAAGAAAGGTAGATGCATGAGGTCCCTCATGGCATCAAAAACTAGTGTGTATGTGTGTAACAAGAAAATATAAGTGTCATGGTAAAGATGCATACAAGAAATCATATAGACAAAACACATGAGGCACACACAAGTAGGACAAGGGGCCATAATAAAATGGACATGGGCACATGTCACTAAATCAATGACATGTTTAAATTTCCACATACACAAGTTACAAGTACTTTTTGGCATAGGGCCACATAGAAAGACATGTTAAAATGTCTACATATACAAGTAGGAAAGCACACAAAAGGGACATGGGCACATGTCCAAGGCATACAAACATATAAGTGGCATAAAGCCAAAGAGCAATTGCATATTCAAATTCCCTCAAAATGGAAGAAGCATAGGTAGCACAATCAAGTCTAAATTAGGAAAGCTAAAAATGAAAGCATGTATAACTATGTAGTACAAATCTATGTAAATGATAAGATGTATATATGATGAGTATAACTAGTGATAGTCAACCAAAAATATGATCAATGAGTAGAGATGATCAATATCAAGATATATCAATGTGTAAACTAGAATGTATAGAATGTAAGGATAGAACCTGATAGTAGCAACTGCATATGAGATGCCCTCAAGTGGGTAGGTGTATCAAATGAATAAATATGGATTGGTCTATATACCCCTAGTGGGTAGATGTTATCAAGTCTGGATCAGTGTAATGGATCAAAATTTTGTATGTAATCTGCAAGCACTCAACAAGAACAAGTGAAGTATATGTCTATGATAAAACCAACTATACTAAGATAGCTATCAATATGTAATATCTAGTAAGTAGTATAAATGTAAACATAGAAATGCATACAATCTATAAATTTTATGTTTTCTAAGTACTATTTGAATGTTTTATATTTTGACATGTTATATTATTTTTGTATTTTCTATAAATTAACTACATATAATCAAATGAAAATTAACTATGTACAAGGATAAAGAGAGGATAAGGTATGTATGTACAAGACTAGGAACCATACTAACCAATGAGTCTCATGGGAGACTCACTATCACAATGGCCTATGTTGAATAGGGGAATTGTGATCATGCATGTAGTGTGAAAGGGAAATTTTGATGCCATAATCTTTTGTGTGGAGTAATCTGTGTCTAAATCTACCTATGTAGTGATGTTATGAATTTGAGGCACTAACTATGATGCCTTATAAATTATGGGGGTCTTAGGAACCCATCTAGTAGAAGAAGAAATTATAGGTGGCATAGGTGCCTTATTTTGAGAACCCCTAAAACCCAATAAAACTAATCTCATCATGAACTGAGTAGAGGAATGTCCCCTATAATCTGTAACATATCTCTAATACAAGGGTGTCTCTAGTAATGGTCTATGTGGGAGAGTATTTGTATGTGTTGATTCCATAAGAGTAGACCTAAAATACACTAATGAATCTATTAAACTATGTGATCTATGAAATAAATATATGCTCTTAGTTATAACTAATAAATGTGCAATATATGGTAATGGTGTTGGAACTATAACTAGTGTCTTTCCTGGAAGTGTGACTAGAAACTATGTTGAAATTGCCTATGGGATAGGTAAAGGATACTCATATGGGACACCTTCAACCTTAACCACTTGATGGGCATGTATGTACATTAGGAATTAGTGTACTATATATGGGTTGGATTGGAGCTATTATAACTATGTCCTACCCAATAATATATCAAATACACATACACTAGGTACTACTAGGACTGAGTAGCTATGTGTGTTATTCAAACCTATAATGGAAGCATAAAGTCCCCGATGGAGCTCTGAATGTGGCCACTAAAACTACTAATGACTATATCCATGGGGAATATATCCTACTCTATGTATCCCAAATGTTGTCAGACTGTCATAGTACACATGTTAATACTCAACCCATTATCAACCATAACACTCTAGATATGATGGTGATCTATGTATGCTTATATGAAAAGTGCATGTAGATTGTATCATCATCCACAATCTCCTACTTTGAAAATGTGATAAGTGGTCTAGGTGGAAATGTAGTACGATACATACCAATAATGTTATACAATGGATGCACCTCCTCTATAATTATGTGATAAGAATATGGTGGTGGATGTGCCTAATATGTATAGTGAACACCTAATGTGCCTCCTATCACATTCATTGTATACTTTGGGAAAGGATCTAAAAATATCTTAAGTGACTTAGCCTCTATTTTCTATTGTTTTGGTGCATCTATGGGTATGCCCACATCAATAATATTAGCCTCAATTAGATCTTGTATCTTGTGCTCTAAGCTAATGTATCTATTTATTGTGTGGCCTAGTTCTCTATGATACTCATAGAATGCATTTGAATTATAGTTATTTAGAAGAGGTCATGTCATATCAACCTCTTTAATGGGAGGGAGAGATATGACATTACATTCCAAGAGCTATTGTAGAACCTGTGTTTATGAAGACTATGCACCAAGAGTAGATAAAATCAATTTGGGAGATGGCTTAGAAGCTGCATTGATTGTGGCCTTTTGATCACATTTGTTCTATGTGGCCCTTACCTCTTATGGAGGTTTGTTTGAACTCTTAATAGTTGATTATGATCTATTTGTGTACTTGACTTTTCTCATTGATAAGATTTTAACCTCTATTTAATATATTGTGTGGTATAAATTGGTAAATGTAGGAAACTTCTTGAACAAGATAACATCATGCGATGTTGGTAAGAGACTTTGTTTAAATATGTCCTTAATCTATATGCCTACCATGGGGCTAGTTAATTTGGCTAATATTATCTTGTATCATAAGATATAATATGTGATAGGTTCATTTGAATTTTGATTTAAATATGCCACTTGTGCATATTATATCTTATCACTGATGTTGATAAAGAAGTGTGCTAGAAACATGTCAGCTAAAGGATTGAATGTCATGATAGATTGATTTCGTAAATCATATAACTATTGTAGGTTATAATCCTTGAGATTGAATGTAAATAACTTTGTAAAAATCCAATCATTAGACACATATTCCAAGCATGTTGCATGAAAAGCTCTGAGATGATACTCTAGGTCACCCTTGCCATCATACAATGTCAGCTTAGGTGCCATGAAACTAGATGGAAAAGGATTTTTTACTATGTGATGTGCCAAAGGTGTATGTAAGAGAATGTTAGAATCCAAGGTATGTGATGGCCCAATGGATCCCTTCTCTAGATGTAACACCTTAAATTATAGAGTTTGAATCTCATGCATAAAGGATTGTACATCTAGAGTGGAGGAACTAGCCACAAGCAGTGTAGGTGTCACTGATGATTTTTTCACTTTATTGAAAGCCAGGTAAACTTTTTAATGTGACCAGTGCCACTGGCTAGACACGACTAATACCGGTACCATGGGGCTGGTGGGGGACTTGAACACTGATGGGCAAAGCCGCAACGGAAGTACCTGACCAACTGACTACATCCCTCGACCTGTCACTGATGGTTTTTAAATTACAATTTTAAATTGTGTTATCTTAATTAGTTAATTTAACCCCACTGGAGGTGTAATAACATTATTAACTAGGGGAGTCAAATATTGACCATCATTTGTTTAAAGAATGTTGATGAAATCATCTTGTATATTGGTATGTTTAGAGACAAAATTGTATAAATGTTGCTTATTAAATCTATTGTTAAACTCTACCATTGTAGTTTGGAAGGTAGGAAAACAAGTTTTGTAAATTTTGAAACATTTAAGAATATTAATTTAAGAAATGTTACAAAATTTAAATATTACAACAAATATGATATTTTGCAATTAAAATCTGAGTATATAAAGAAAAAGGATACAAACCCTAAGTGTGTCTAGGGTTAAGGTTTCTTGAATTTAGGGTTTCTTTACAATAATTTAAATTATATACAAATAAATTGAAAACTTAATATGAAATTGATTTAATTAGCTAGGTTGTCTAAAAAAATAAAAAAATTAGAAGTATGCAACCATTATTTATTGCACAAAAATTTATAAAAATTAAAACTAGGGTTTGAAGTAATATTTAAAGTAAGTCAGCATCACCAAATTTTTTAACCTTTTAGGGTCTAAATCAGCTAAATAATATGTAATAATTAACCATTGATTTTCATGTATTTTGACTTGATAAAAATATTAATAACTATGCATAAATAGAGACTTATCTAGAAAGTGAATGTCATCATGGAAGATCTAGGTTCTAGACAGGTCTGAGTGTCATCAATAGGGTCCTTGGGTTTGATTACTCATCAAAAATTAGTGCCCCACATGGGTAGTAGTGCCCCACCTGGACAGTAGTGCCATACTGCTCTAGTGCCCTCAAAATAGCACTAGTGTCTTCTTTATAGAACTATTCTTATTTTTTGGGAGCACCTACACCTATGTTTTTTGGTTCTATCCTATATACATGACATCTAGAACTCTGTATTATGCTTGGAAAATCTGATTTAGAGTGTAAACCCTAATCCTCCTTGAAATTATAGCAGGACATGAAAATGTGTGTTTAGTAGTAAGATAAACTAGACATTATCAACACCCTACTATGAAGAGATTTGCCTACATACCAATGCTCTAAGGAGGGATCAAGCCCAATGTAGTTTTCCCACCTAGTGTTTAGTGAAAGTGCAAGTGAATGTTATAATGAGAGTGGTATTGAATGCCTTGAGTGTGCTTGAGATTTAAAATCTTTAAAATCTATGCTTAGGGCTATTGTATATGGTAGTATGTAGAAGTAGGTCAAAATAAGGATCAAATACCTTAATTTTGCTCAACTTGTTTCTTATTTGGATAAGCTTTTACATCTATTTTTCATTGATTTAGGAGAGGTCAAATAGTCTTGTATTTATAGAGATTCATAGCTTATGTGGATAATAAAATGTACTTAGGCTGACCTTAAAAGGGTCAAACAGTAGAAAATATATTTGTTTGGGAGAGTTAGGGCAAGGGACACTAGTGCCAAGTTAGGGACACTAGTGCCATATGACTCTAGTGTCCTTAATGTGGTGCTTGTGTCCAACTGGCAGATAGTTGGTCACACTAGGTTGGGATATGGGAAAACTATCTTAAGACTATGTTTGAGATGACTATAGATGTTTTTGGTTTATACAATCACTAGAAAAGTGTGATAAAGGTTATAGGATAGGTCTAGTGCTAAGCTAGGAATAGGATATCTCAAGCAACACTCTTAATATCCAAATACCATTCTTAAGTGATTAAAAATAGGGTGTAATTATTTGGTTTGTAAAGAGCGTATGCCATTTATAATTTTACAAAAAAAAAGTTGTTGCTTTCCCCCCAAAATTTCTTCTATTTTAGGCCTGGGTATTTGGAACCTAGTCCAAACCCTGTTATGAACCAGCCAATTTGATTTCTAAGAAATTGAGGAGTTTTTCATCTTTGTCGACACATCTAATTAGGTATATTTTATTATTTTTAAAATATATATATATGTGGGTTTGTATAGGGTAAAGCACAATTGTATAATATACAATTTTTTTTAATGTTAGAGTATTATTTATCATTATTACTTAATTTCTACATAACATACCTCATTATGGATTATATACATATCATCACAAATTCCCTTATAACTTTTTGAATATTAATTGAATTTTTATAAAACTTATATCTCAAAAATCTACACATTGTCAACTATGCTTTTAAAAAAATGATTTTTATGATGTTAAGGTCAAAAAGTTATGTTCATACACTTACAGTTTTAATTTGCTAGCTATCTTGACTCATAAATTATTTAAAAACTATATATAATAAAAAATTAATAAAAAATATTATCAACAATCTTTAACATTTCACTTATCCATATATAAATTTTTATACAAAAATCCATTTATTTACTCAAAAAAAGTGTGTTCATACAAATGCAATCTCCCTATCTTTTCACAAAAATGACCAATCTATTGTCATAAATACATCTATTTCACACATTTTTATCATCTAGATATTAAAAAATATTATATATTTAAAAACTACATTTAAAATTCAGCAATTCATGTTCTTATGTCATTGTCAAAATCTTTTTTGAAGTGTCTCTAACATTTTCTCCAAGTTCAACTATTATTATTTTAAGGAAAAAAGTGTCACTTTATACCCCTCCTTTTATCCCTAATTATTTAAGTATTATTTTTTTCTAATTTACAATTATTCAAATATGAATCTTGTATGAATCTTGAAGCAACATCTAAATATATGGAATATCTGGTCTAGTAATAGATAGATAATTCAAACCTCCATCTAATTTCTTGTATAAAGGAGGATTAACTTTGTCACATGTAGGTTTTGGATCAAGCTTAGCACCAACTTCAATCGATGTATAAATAGGATTACAATCAATTATTTAAAATATAACAATAAGGTTATGTGTATACTAAGATTGAGATACTAAAATTGAATTTTTATCCTAAAATACAACCATGGCTAGAAAATGATAAAGCATTCCTAGATCATTCATCTCAAAATATTTATTTAGTTTAGAGTTATATATAAGAATCAAACTAGTTTGACTACTAGTAATGATAAGATCATCTACATATAACATGGTTAAGATAATATGACTATTTTCAATTTTCACAAAGAGATCATTATCTGAATAACAATTATAAAAATCTAGGTTTTTAAATCAACTTGTGATTTTAGAGTACCAAACTCAAGGATCTTGTTTTAAACCATACAAGTATTTTTTAAACTTACATACATAAAATTATTTTAAACCTTTAGGTTGAGTCATATAGTTTTCTTCTAGGTTGACATTCAAGAAAATATTTTTAACATCTATTTGGTCTATTTCCCAACCATTTTGAGTTGCAAGAGAAATAAGTAATTTAACAATACTCATTTTTGCCATAGGAGAAAAGGTTTCAACATAATCAATTCAATATTTTTAAGCAAATCCTTGAGTAACTAATCTATGTTTGAATTTTTCATTTTCCCAATTAAATTATATTTAATTTTATAAAGCCATCTAGAACCAAAAATATTCCTTTTAGAAGGAGGAGGGATAAATATACCATATTCAAGTATTTTATAATATACCTATATTTTATTTTATTATAATCATAATAAAATGGTCTCTCAAAGATTTAATATGGATAAATTGCAAATGTTAAATGGAACTAACTATAACATTTGGTTCTAAAAGGATACACTTGTACACACCTTTGTGCCCAATCCATAGTGATAAACTAGACAATGCATATGTTTATACCTATATAATAAAATACACGTCAAATTTTATGATAGAGAAAAAAAATATTTGAATGATTTAGAAAGGAAGGTGATTTGTAAGGGAGAAAATGAGGTAGCTTCTCCATTTTAACCAAGTTGGGCGAACATTGATGGACCTTTTTAATTGTTATTTTTTAGAATTCAACAAAGATCAACTATATAAGAATAATTTTTTAATGACCTACACTTATGAGGTTACATAAAATTTATTTAATTGTAATAATTATTTTTTTTAACAATTTTAGATGAAAAAAATATTATATGAAGTTTGTATTATATTTAATATTCTTTCCCGTAACTAAAAGAATCTTAATTGGTTAATGACTACTCATGGAGTTCAATTGGATAAAATATTTTCATGTGAGGAAAAAACCATAATAAAATTAATTAATTATATATATATATATAGATACCATTCTTTTTATTAAACAACTAAAATTAATGAAATACAAAAAATTATAATACGGTGTTAGAAAACTTATTAAATTTTAATTGCTCATGAAAGATTTTAACTTAATATAATGAATATTAGGGTTAGACATCATTTTATTTATTTATTTATTTTATTTTATTTTTAATCAAATGCAACAATTATATTATACTATTTAATATTATATATTTGGTGCATTATTCATTCTATCTTAGTTTGAAAAGTAATGCCTCTACCATATCATAGATCTGGATTTAGTATTCATGGCATAACATAATCCACTCACTTGCGAATAAAATGATGTTACATATTTAATTTTAGATAATGATTTTTTATTTAGAATAATGTAAGTAAAATAATGTTATCATATTCAATTTTATAATTAGATAGTGAATTCTACTCATAATACAAGTAAAATAATATTATCACATTTATTTTAGATAGTGAATTTTACATGGAATAATGTAAATAAAATAATATTATCATATTTATCATATAATCAATTGTAAATTCTATTTAGGATATAAGTAATATAGTGTTACCACATTTATTTTTATGTGATTAATTCACTTAAAATAATTTACTTTATAACAAATAGAATGTGTTGTTACTTGCACAACACACCTTAATTTCTCAAGAATCATGGAACCCATTTTTGGCCTCTTGTTATGCTCATGATTACACTTGTAGCTAGTTAGTCTCATGATTCCCAAGTTGCCTTGGTGGGCCATCTTAGTTTACATGTTAAACCTCTGAGTCTTACAACCACCTCTATTAGAGAGACCATGTCTATGCGATAAAATTTCATATAAGACACTTAGTATGAAAGTGAAGTCTTGACCTCGTAGTTTACATTTGAAAATTTGGCTTGCTTGGCTCTCTCGAATCATTCCAAGAATTCATTTTGATTTTCATGTTGATTTATCCTCTAAAACATGTCCCATCATGATGATCAAGCTCATTTGAGAAATTTTCATGTTTTGCCCTTGGTCTCAAAATGACTCCTTGATGTATTTATGACACTTGTATGAATTATACAAAACTTATTTAATTCCCCAATTAGGTCTATTGTAGCCTATTAAAAAAATTATAATTCTGACTATCTAATCATGCTTTTAACCCTTTATTAGGTCTTTGGGGTTCCAATTTTCATTTCTTAGTTGTAATCAAAGTTATTTTTCCATTTTGGTCTAGCTCAATTTTTGCTAAGTCTCATAGAGCTAATCAAACTTTTAAGTTTGATTAGGTCAGGACATCTTTTGAATGTTCTACTCTAGTGTTAATCCAAAAAATTGTGCTGATTAGGTTTTATTATTTTAGTAATAAATTTTGGAGTGTTAATCTATATTTTTTCTTGATTAGGTTGATCAGCATTAAGTGGTGAAGTCCCAGTTCTAATTAAGATTTTTTCCTTGATTTAGTTGTTATTAGTCTAGGTGTCATGTCTCTTTGCTATTCAAGGAATTTTACCTGAGTGGATCTGGGTTGTCTCTTTGAAGCTTTTCAATAGTAATTGGGGTGGGTATGCATACTTGATTAGGTATGTGGGGCCTTGTTGTTTAAAAAATATGGTTCATTAAGGTTTGAATTCCAATAAGGTCTGTTAGTCCCCTCCCTTTGGAATTCCTTTATATTATTAGTTTGAAACTCTAATTTAAATAGGGAACACTTGGTCATTCAAAGCCTTTTTCTATGTGGGCTATAAGCCCCAACTAAAATGTGGAAATACCAATCTAAAAGCCCAAAATTCTAATCGGCAGTCCCAACCCTGATTAGGTCTTAGGGACCCCTACTTTCAAACTGCTTACCTAATTAAAATTTGATCCACCAATTAGGTCTTGAACCTTTTCAAGATGATTTCTAATTGAAAATGAAGTTCAATTTTCAAAAAAGTACATTTTAAAATAACTTTATACAGCCTAAAAGCCTGATTAGGTCTGGAAGGCTATTTTTTAGCCTAAGTTGGTTTTTTGGGGATATCTTAGGCTCCATTTATCAAAATTTTGAATTATTTATGTTGTCAAAAAACTCATTCCAGCCCAATCCTTTTGGTATTTTCAATTTGGGGAAATTTTACCTATGCTAAAATTTGTTCAAACTTTAGTGTATTATTTTTTTTAGGAGTCTTTTAATTGTAATATTTTAAATCATTTTTGTCTTTTTACAAGTATAAAATGCATATTGAAGAGAATTGGTGGGGAATAAAGGTAAAAGATAAATTTTTGAGGGAAACTCTTTTACCTCCATGGATAAATCTTGTTATAAATTACTAGATGAGAGCCATTCTAAGGGTTGGCTCTTTGTTCCTTCTTGGAGAGATATTGAACCAACCATTTATTTTTTTAATTTTTAGTTTATTTCTCTCCCTCTCTTTTATTCCTTAGCATTAACCAAAATTATAACTGAATGGTGTACATTTAAAATCTATTTGTGTTATTTAAGTAAACATCTTATTAATTGAAGTTGTGAAAGTTCATTTTCATTTCCTACACATGCAATACAGTGGATGTGTTTCCTTTTTATAACTTTGCTTTCCTTATACTCTCATATCATCTAAGTTCATGGTTGTGTATACATTGGCTAGGGGAGAGAATAATTAGTGGTTTCATTTCATCAAACAGAACAAATTTGGTGACATTTCAACATGTTTTTTCTTCTCTTTTTCTCCTTTCTTTTGTCATTTTTTATATATTAATTAGTTATAGTTTGAATGCAATATATTTTGATCATACTATCTTGATTGCAAGATATTTTCCATTATAATAAATAAATTTTTGAATGGCTATATAATAGAATGAGTGAATATTAAAATCAATTGCATTTCATTTTTTTAATAGATAAGGTTAAAAGATGGGTTGAAGGTCATGTGCCCATTACAAAAAATTTAAAACGATAAATAGGGTAAATTAGCATAACTAAAATAAATAGAACTTAAAAACTAGGTAAAATCATTGTCTTCAGCGAAACATACACCAAAAAACCAACAAAAATACTAAAAAACTAGACACCAGGAGATAACTAGTCTGAATCTTTGGACTCCAAATAATGAACCAGTTTGTTGGTCCCCATGTTCTCAATTTTCTTTTTCCTATCTCTGGTGGGGTTTCTAATTCTCTACATAGATTCAGTGATGGGCCTCTTCCTCTTTAGCACTACAGATTTGATTTCCTCCTTCCCCTATTCAAAATCCATCCTAACTTCTTCTCTACCTCCACTGTGACTATTCCTTACTCCTTGGGGAGTTTTCGCAACATCCACTTCTTCCTCCTTCTCCTGATATATATTACCCTTACCCAAAGATAAATCACCTAGGGCCAACAAATCTTTTAACTTCTCTAACTCATCTGAGATTTCCATGCTCAATAACTTCTGAACCACAAGTCATTTATTAAAACCTATAAAATGTTAATTTTATTTTGGGTAAGTCTAAATAAATGAAAGTTTTTTTCATTTCTTGAAATCTACTGAAAACCTATATGAACAAGATAATAACACCTGCATTCATTTTAAATATTTTAAAATATTAAAACGATGATAAAATAAAGTTAAAATATTCCAAACTAGGAGGCCCCTTAAATTAGAATAGTTATGTATAGACCAATTGGATCACCTAGTATGTCATGACCTAATAATAATAGACCTTGGGTAGACCATATGGACATCATTTTAAGAGAGTCTAGATGAGCAACCATCTTCACCTAGAGTTAGTGTGTCGAACAACCCATCAACAGAATGTAAGTAAAATTGTTCTTGCATCAAACTTTTAATAGATAAAAATAATGGGTGAGGAACCTCACCCATTTTTATTTATTTTTAATATATATAAAAAAATTATATTTTATATTACATATATCTATGTACTATACAATATCTTTTTATATTATATATATTTATATGTTATAAAAAATGTTTTTTATATTTTATTTGAACATAATTATATGTTTTTAAATGATATTCATTATGTCATCAATTTATATCATATATATATATATATATATATATATATATATATATATATATATATATATATATATATATATATTTGAACATAATTATATGTTTTTAAATGATATTCATTATGTCATCAATTTATATCATATATATATATATATATATATATATGATATAAATTGATGACATAATGAATATCATTTAAAAACATATAATTATGTTCAAATTATATATATATATATATATTATAATTTGAACATAATTATATGTTTTTAAATGATATTCATTATGTCATCAATATATATATATATATATATATATATATGTATATATATATATATATATATATCTGTATATATGTGTATATATATGTATATATATATATATGTCTGTGTGTGTGTATATATATATATATATTCAAACTACCTATAAACATGTTATTTGGCCTACCAACAACCTACAAACATGATCAAACAAAACGTGGCTCTAGTACATGTTAGAGAAGCCAATAGAATAATAATACATTATTTGATATGAATGACATATTAAATTTATTTTAGAACGGAAAGAATACATGAGAAAAATAGATAGAGAATAAATACATTTCACAACACATTACATGAGATTTATGTGGAAAAAGCTACACATGTAAAAAAACCCACAGAAAAACGTATTCTATTATATGAGAAATAATTTACACTGAGTAACTTCATTTCACCTCACTTCTCCTCTTTACATAACTCCTTCAAAAAATGCTTAGAGAAACTTCAATATGAATAATTAAAAGTACAATGATCTTAGTATTTACAAAGGTAAAAATGTCTTTATAAGGGGCGTGCATAGTTGTAACCAACTGATCTACCTTTTCAATTAATCACAGTAAATAATAAATATAAGTTTTATTATTTACACAACATAATTTTTCAAATACTTTGGTGTAATTAAACAATAAATATAACATTTATTATTTACAATATGGAACAATGTGTGCCACTAGATTAACCCCACAAATATTAATTTTCCAATAAGATTTTTATTTTGTATAAATTTAGATTAAAAATTGAATTAACCCTAATTAAAATAAACTGAGTATAATAAATCAAAGTAATGTAAATGAAATTTTGACAATCACTATGAAATTAAAATTTTGAAATCAAAAGTGTGCAAATGATTAAAATAAGACTATGTAATAAAATAACAAATTTGGTTGTCTCTGTCTTATTATTGATTATGTTGACTAAGAGATGACTAAAATATGAAAATCAAGAACTATATATGAAAATGTTTATAAGTGATAACTGAAACTGAGCAAGGATAGGGTCAAAATATTGAGGACAATATCTTCTCCCACTGCCATCTCATAAGGTCAACCCTATATTTTTTTGAAAAACATGCAATTCAGGCATAATCACTTTTGATAGCTTAAGTTAGTCTATATTCATACATTTGACCTTTGGAAGTGTGTGAAAGACTTTAAAATAACTTCTCTAAGGTTGAAACCCTAATATGGCTAGCAATGATTAATAACTTAAAAATAGAAAAATGTGGAATGTAATTGGACTGAGATAACCCCAATCACCCTCATAATAATTGAGCATTTCATATATATCCAATACTCCAAGGAGGAAAATCAAGCACATGTAGTTCTACCACTTAGAGTGTTTTGTGCAATTGTGCTTCTTTGACTATATAAGTGTATGTAGGGATGGATTGAATACTTGATCATGTTTTATTTTGGGATAGATAAATCATGCCTTTGACTTGGCTAAGGACTACTTGTAATGATTAAAATCAGAATTGGTACGAATAGGTAATTTTTATTCAATGTGTGTTAGTGTAAATATGCCTTTGTATTGAAATTGCCATGTTCAAGAATAAGTGACTTGAGTGTGACTTTATAGAAACTCAAAAGGGGAAAACACATGCTAAGAGTCATAAAAAAATGGAAGAGAAATTAAGGGATGGTTTAATTTTTAAAATTGACCATTATAGGACTAAGGACAATAACGTCTAGTATGGGACATGAATGGCTCCCTCTATTATCACTATTGGATGTTTATATCCCTTAGGGAAATGTGTGGAATTTTGGATCTAGGTTTGTCCAAACATATGTTTAATGGTATTTTTAGTAGTCATAACACTTATTTAGGTGATATATAATAATTTGGAATAGAAACAGGTCCTCATAAGTGCATAGGATAAGATGACAAAATAGATCCAAATTAAATGCATAAGATAATTAAAATAGAAAATGAGAAAAAATAACATGATTAAGTATTCACGACAAAATTTAGGTTATTAAATTTATCTCCATTTAGTCTAGAAATGAAATTACTATGTTAAAGGAAAGATATCCCTTTGTGTGTAAGACACACTTTATCTGTGAGCTAGTACTTCAATTGTGTAGGGCACCATAGTCTTTGGAAAAACTTATAGGTGTGAAACCAATGTTGCTTTCATGATTTTACTTAGTGATAATTCTTCCTTGAAACACTTGAGATATCGGTTCTTTAGCAAAACTAATAGATAATTTTAAGGTGATAAAGCCCTAAATTGAATTTTCACTTTGTAAAATAAATAACACTCATTGAAGGATGTAGAAACATCAATCTAACTCAACTATTTTTTGTAAAATAAAGACTTGAAACAGGTTAAAATTTAAAATGGATTTACAAACATAATTCTAGAGGGAAATGAACTTCTAAGTTATGCATTATTAACTTAAATTGAATCAACCACTACACCCATGTTCCTACCATGTCTACAACTAGAAAATAGCATTGAGATTTTGAAAAATAGTGTAGTGTGCATGAATTTATATCATGACCCCATTGATGAATGTAAAATTTGTAATTATGTGAAGATGATAATTGTAAATTTTGTTTAAAATTTTTGCATGAACCTACATCATATACTCAAAACTATGTGGATTTTTACTTTGATCCTACAATATGAGTGTATATGCATGACATATGCTCCCATAATTTGTGTCAATGATTGAATTTTGAACTATTTTGAAACCTTTAACATTTTAATTTGTACCAAAAATCTTTTCTTTTTGAAAAGGCTTATCTCATGTATGAAAATCCCACTGAAATGCCCCCTTCTGAGGTGGTTGAAATGATCCTAAAATCCACTCATCTTAAAATAAAATTTAATTGTAACATGTGTAGTAAGTTGTAATCATTGAATAATGTAACATATGTGAAAAGTATGTTATCATAGTAAGATTTGCATCATTCAAATTAAATGAGGCAAGGATTATATAAATGAATTAATGAATATCATAACAATAGAATGTATAAATTAATATATTATGTGCTAGTCAGTGCATGATATGAATAATGGCACTCATCAATCTTAACAATATCAACAAGGGACATGTTCAAATGTTTCTAGATGAAATATTTCACATACAAGGCCAAGGACCAATAAAAAAATACATAAATAATTTCACAAGAAAGGGACATGTTCAAATGTCAGACACAGCATAAGGCCAAGGCCCAAAATCAATGGACATGTTCAAATGTCACACACAACATAGGACCAATAGCCAAAATCAATGGACATGTTTAAATGTCACACACACCACACAATATTTCATAGAGATGTTTACACAAATTTGTACACAAGGGCCAAGGGCCATACATAATAGACAAGCAAGGTCTAATATAATATGTACATGTAATAACATCAATGGAACATAGAATTATAAATGTAGTCTAAACCATTAATATGTAATATGAGCATGTCTTAGCAAATAACATATTAATGTACACAATATAAGATAGAGATGTTATCCAATATTTTTTAAATAATATAAATCTCAATAGTATAGGAGTCATGTAATGATAACACATGTATATATTATTACCTATAGATGATACACCCCTAGTTTAGCAAGGCTAATGGGTAGAGGCAAGTCTAACATCTTGGTCCCTGTAAAAGTTTGTATGTCGTGCATAATACTCATGAATACTAGTGTAATTCATGTGTGATAAAAAAAAATAAGTATGATATCTTATATTCATGATATAAATAACATATTTAAAAAAATGCAAAATAAATGTCTAATCATGCTCAAGCTCTGATTTTAGATTTTTAGCATATTTTTTCATGTTTTTCTATTTTTGCATATATTTGATTTTTTATATTTTTAGAATTTTGAAACTATAAACTATATAAATAGTTGATTGGAAAGGTTTCAAAATTATAATAAATAAGAGAGATCTAAATAATCATGTGTTAATATGAAATATGCACTAGAAGTAATGGTATGGCCATGTATGAGCGATATTCCCCCACAGTATATGAATTGTAACCTTGAAAAACATATATAAATTTGAAATAGTATGTAGAGTACTAATTGTACATCATAATTTCATAAAATGTACACTTGTATAATTATGTAGCATGTATGAACAATATAGCACAAAATAAGAGAGATTTTGTAGGGAAAATTTTGATTTACATACTAAAACTGATAAACATATTTAAAAATTGGAAGTATTAAGGCTCTGTGTTCTCAAAACATGATTTCTAAATAAAAATTAGTACAAGATAGGATCGACCAACTAAGACGATAGTGACAATCATCCTTTTCCATAACTGGTCCATTAGGTCCTTGATAAAAAATGATATTTGATCAATGTAAGATGTAAAAATAGAGAGATAAATGGTATATTATGTAAAAATTGATCAATGTTTCAAATTGTTCATATCTGGAAATGAAAAATAACACCCAAGGGACCAACTAGTCAATAATGGCTAACGGATTAGAATAATTGATCGATCAATTGCATACACAAGTAATAGAAGAATATGATGCGATAATCAAAAATCTATGCACAATCAAATTTTAGCTTTTCTAAATTATTTGAATGCTTTTGAAAATTTTAGACTATTTGAAAATTCAACATGCTAACATAAGATCCCATCAATATGAGAATCATAAAAACTATGAGAAGTGATAAATAAATTAATTTCCTTAAATAAATGTGTTATATGTGCATATATCATAATCATAAAATGTATCATGTACAGTAATAAAACTATTTACATCACTACTTGTGTATTATTATGTAGGATAAGTAGCCCTAGGAGATGTAGAATGATGTGTAGTCTGATAAGGACTAATAGTAGATTGTGCCAAAAGTTTTATATTTTAATGAATATGATGATTTGCATGAATCACTAATTTTGAAGGTGTTGTATGTGATTATGATTGTTGAGAATTGGACACCTTTTTTTGATAAATTTGCTTTTACATTCATTGATATTGAACCTTTTGCACCTTTTTATGAGTTTTTTGAATAGAAAAATTTTTCTTAGGTTCACCAACTAAAAATGTGCTTTGCCTTTGCATATATGTATCATTGAACTAAGGTGGATGGGTGGAGGATGTGTCATATATTACATAGGGTACTTTTATTTGATTCTTTAAATTGTAACAACTTGATTACAATTAATGTAATTTAGGCATCTATATACTGTAGAAGGTACATCATGAAGATTTTTCAACAAAGGCCATCCCAATATCATTAAAGACTCAATTTTTTAGTAGAACAAGAAAATGAGTAGCTAGTATATCAAGGCCCACTTGTACAGACAATATAATGTGTATTAAATTATTTTTTTGTTTTCCATTAAATGTTTTGACACTTTTATAAGTGACTTGTATATCATGTTGTGTGTAACCCAATTAATAAAATAATGTTATTGTGCATGCATTCTTACTTTACCTATCATCAACTAACACACTAAAAATAATTTTTTGATCAATTTAAGCTCGTATATGTAAAGAATAAAAATTATAATCATCATTCACTATCACACTATCATCAAAAGTAATCATAGGATGCGGTTGTGTAGTTTGAAAAATTTTACCAATAATTCCATCCAATGGATGATCATTTGACTTATAAGGTGGATAAGCATTGTAGATATGATGCACTATTGAATTGTCTTTGTTAGTATCATGATTAGGAAATGGTTCACTGAAAAATATTCAATGTATTATTTTCATTCTACGGAGGCTTTATTTCCTCCATAGGAGTGCCTAGCTCAATAATATTGTTTTATAATAAGCACCTAAATAAAGTGCTTGAATTTGAAACATTTATTACTATAATGACCAATGCATTATGGTAATCATAATATGCATTGTTATTAAAAAAAATTGCCTTGAGTTTTACTCATGTAAATTTTAAATGGTGGTAGCAAAGTAATGAAATTGCATTCAAGTAACTTTTATATCAATTTATGAGGCACTTGTGTTAATATAGATAATTACCTTCTTGGGTTATCCAATAAAATAATCTTGTTAAAAGGTTAAGAAATAACATTAATTATGGTCTTTGTATTTTCTCTAATATCTATTGGTTTAGCTTTGTAATATGGTTTTATTCAAAACCTTGTTGTGAAATTTAAAATAGATGTAAGGTCATACTTAATCTTGTTCAAAGTAATAAGCTCGACTTATCTTTATCTTTTTATGTGACAAATATCTTCAAATTATTTGAATTTATTGAAAATAATTGATTCATGCAAAGGCGCAAGCAAACTTTGTTTGAAAAAATATTGTAATTTATTATCTACCAAGGTGTTAGTCATTTTATAAAGCATGGTTTTGTAATGAAGTACATAATTATTGGTGGGCTCATTAGTTCATTGATTAAGCATATCAATTTTTGTGTGAGAAAGTTTTTCATCAATGTTGATAGCAAAATTATTAAGAATTAAATTTTTTAATAGATTTAATGATTTGATTGATTGAATAGGTAGATCATAAAACCAAGGCAAGGCATAATATCTTTAGCTTGTTGGAAATAACTTAGCTAGCAATTTGTCATTGAAAGTATAATATAAACATGCTACATAAAAATATCTAAGATGGTATTTTAGATCTCATTTTCCTTCATATAATGGAAGTTTAGGAGCTATAAATCATGTAGATAAAGGACATGATGCAATATCAAGTGTTATAGGATTATGAATCAAACCTTGGAAATCCAATGATCAGTTAGCTTTTGGTATATCTTACTCTAAATACAAAACCTTAGCATGAAAAAATGCAATAGTTTACTCAAGGGATTGTGCATTAGAAAAGGTATGTGGTGTAGTGTGCATATCTAAGAAAAAATTTAAATGAGTCACTTGGTTAGGCATAGGCATCTAGATCCATTATAGACCTTGTGTTTCCTCCAATCTTAAAGGTGTAGATATAATAATAATAATATCAACATTAGTAATAACACCTCCTATGGTAGGATATATAATAGGATTTTCAATTTAATCATTTGGTTCTTGAGATGTACTAGCATGATTATGTTTCATTTTTTATTTTCTAGCTATGAATAAAAAAGAGTCAATGTCATCAAGATGGGTGCCAAGGTATTCATCAAATTATTTTTCATGAATGGGATCAAAACTATTATTAGTAGATGCATGAGTCTTATTACTTTCTATATCCATAATAAATCCATCAAGAGGATGTAAAGTAAAAATTATAGTATTTGAAATATATGAGTACTCTTGTTCCCATGTTATACTTGATTTTTAAAAACTTTGCATTAATAGTACTTGTATATTATCATGTGACTTAGTTCATTTGTCAACAACTTGAAGCAAGAAATTTTCTTCCAATATAACCATATATTCTTGAAAAAATAAAGAAACAAAATCTTGAAATATAAGATCCTAAAAAGACATATTTTTTTTGTATATGGAGATTAATAAATTCTTATGAAATCTAAGATCAAAATAAGATACTTTCAATGTGAGATATCATATACAAGGTCAAAATAACATTCTTTCAATATCAAGTATTATGTCTAAGGTTGAAATCAAGTTCTTTTATTGTCAAATTTAGATCTAAGATCAAAATAAAATTCTTTTAGTGTCAAATATTCAAGAATTTATCTAAACCCTAAGAAAAGAATTTTAAAACCCTAGAAAGTTGGAACCTTAAGGAAAACTTAGAGTTTGAAAATGTTCAATTAATAAATATTTTCACTAATATGTTTTGTCTAAATTTGGATGAAAAATTGAATTAATAAACTAAATTAGAAAAATCAAAACATTGTAAATGAACTTTTGACAAGTAGAATGAAGATAAAATATTAAATTTGAAAATGTGAAAATGACTGAAAGAAGAATAGATATACAAAAAAATGAAAAACTTTTTTCTTTCTATTTGATTATTAATTTTTTTGAATGGTATACAAATTAAATAGTAAAATAATGAACTATATCTTCAAATGCCTAGAAATGAGAACTGAAATTGAGAAAGGCCAAGATCAGTGAATTGAGGATAGGATTGACTCCCACTACCATCCCATTTGGTCGATCTTGTATTTTGATTAAAAATGAGTATTTTGAATTATGATAGCTTAAATTAGGTCTTTATGTGCACATTTGACCTTTAGAAGTGTGCAGAAGACTTGTAAATAGCTTCTCCAAGGTTAAAACCCTAATAGGGCTAGCAATAATTGAAAACCTACAAAAATAAAAAGGTGGAGTGTAATTGGGTTGAGATAACCCTAATCACCCCCATATAATGAACATTCCCTATGTATCTAATATCAAAGTAGGGAAATCAAGTCCATGTATTTCTCTCACTTAAATTTCTTTGTACAATTATGCTCCTTTGACTATATAAATGCATGTAGGGATGGCTTGAATACTTAATAATGCTTTTATTTGGGATAGATAAAGTAGGATTTTGACTACTTATAGTGATCAAAATTATAATTGGGAATAATATGTAACTTTTACTCAATGTGTGATAGTGTAAATATGCCTATTTTTTGAAATTGTCATGTTCAATAATAAGTGATTTGAGTGTGCCTTTATAGCAATTTGAAAGGGTAAAACACATTCTAAGAAACCTAAAAACATGGAATAAAAGGTAAGGGAGTGTTTAATTTTAAAAAATGACCATTATATGACTAAATACATCAATGTCTTGTAAGGGATAGGAATGCCTCCTGCTACTGTTGCTACTAGATGTTTTTGTCCCTTAGGGACACATGTGGAATTTTATAACTAGGTTTTTATAAAAATATGTTTAATGGTATTTTCAGAGGTTAGAACACTTTTTATGTGATAGATAACAATTTAGAATAGAAATAGGTCCTCATAGGTTCTTAAAGTAACATAGAAAAATAAATCTAGCTTAAGTGCACAAGATAATTAAAATAGAAAAAGGTCAAAATTAACATGATCAAGTATTCATGACCAGATTTAGGTTACTACATATTCATAATTTTTTAATATCTAATGGAACCTTATTTCCCTATTTTTATCACTAGGTACTATCCTAACATTAGCTTTGGCTCAGGGATGAGTTTTCTTATAGGCACACAGAGATCCCATAACTCTCAATAAATCAAACTAGTGCCTTATCTAAACAAGTGTCTTAATCAATCCATCAATATATACCAAATACAATTAACCACCATCAATAACCTAAAGACTTGTAAGTTGATTTAAACACATACTCAAGTGTATTGGCATGAGTACCTATCACACTCAACCCAAATTGTAGCAAACCATTATAAATGCCAAACTAAAAATATCAAATATGTCAAAAACATTATTACCATAAAATAGGGAATTAACCCAAAAATATTTGGCTTAAACATGCATCCAAAAAATAATAAAAATGGGTTCAATAAAATTAGGTGCAATGCCATGCATATTATATTGAAAATGACACAAAATAGAAAGCAAACAATAGGAATGCAAAAATAGGAAGACAATACAAATGATATAGAAATAATAAGAGGAAAATATTTACAATCATGTAAAATTACATTTACACCTTTATTGATGAATCCATTCCTCAAAATAAAGAAGTATGATCTATTATTCATCAGTCTAAGAGATCATCCAATCAATTTGAGAAAATAGGTGAATAATAATATGCTCTAAAACATAGTAGGGTAAAAAAATTTGAAGGTGTTGGCATCGTATATAAAATATGAATCTTTGAAATACATTAGCAAATGTCAATCTGACCTTTATTCCCAATGTCTGAAAAATATATCAATCAATAATTGAAATGAAATATGCAACCCAATGCTTATAATATGACATAAAGTATTGAATACATCAATATTATTCTAAATGTGATTTATAATATCAATCCAAACTCCTAAATATATCTAAATGTCATCTTTTTAACAACAATCCCAACCCTTAAATTCAATAAAATAAGCAATAGTAATTTATGAACCCAAATAACCATCAGCATGTGAGTCATAACAATAGTCAACATTCAAAAAATTTGGTTTTAAAATAATTTTAGGGATTGAAATTGTTTCCATATGAATTCTAGAAATCTAATTTGCAAAGTAATTCTAGTCACTGTCATATTTGAAATATGCATCATACTCATTCTCTGATTTCTTCAAAATCTCAACATCAATCTCTATGGTGAGCATGGTCATTGATGTCTTAGGTTATCATTTATCTCAAGAAGAGCATGAGGTTCTAGTGCATTAATGACAAATAAGTTGTGTTTGATATCTTGGAGAGTATTGGCATATGTGCAGGTTAGTGAGGACAAAGAAGAGGTTTTGAGGCATCCATAGATGTCTTGTTAAGGATATGGTACCTCATATTGACTTTTGGAGAGAGAAAAATACATCATTATAGCTTAAGAGAAGCAAGACCATCATTACACATCATGGAGATATGAATAACCTATAAATTTTGTGCATTTATTTCAGGTACTTATAAAGTCAACCTTGGTCAAAGGTTTTCATGGTGATGTTATCTATAGTGTCAAGAAGGTACCCTAAAAATTTGGTATCTTGAAGTGTTTCTTAGCTCAAGTTATAAAACTCCAAAGTTACTCTATCAAACTATGATGTATCAAAGACCATCAATTTTAAGCCTTGGGAAATAGCTATGTTGAGGTGTTATCAATGATGTCAAGGTACAAATTGAATGCATGGCTACCAAATATTAAAACCTTGATCAATTGGATCAAGGATCAACAACATGTGGCTGATTACCTGAAGTTAATAAATCAAAGATATAAGGCATGAATTCAATCATGAATATGTATATCTAATGGTGAGCATAAATTCAATAGGTCAAAGGATCCTAAGATTGAATGTGATCATGTTATGTGTCACAATCATGGTGAATTAACAGTAGATCAATGGTAAGCATTTCATCATGCAAATAAAATATCAACAACATGTATTCAACTGTGTAGATGGAGGTCGATGGTGAAAATCAATTTAATAAGTCAATAACCCTATATTTCACACAAGGATGCCACATGGAGTAATAGTGTTAACTAAATGAAGACTGATAGTAGGGTACACAGAAGGCACATAAGGCTACCAAGTGTCACAATCTCGAAAGCCCAGATCAAATATTAATGGAAAGAACAAAGTCAAGGATAAGAAACTATCAAGGAGATATATGGAGTGAATTTGATAAATTTTCCAAGGGGAATGAGATGAAGACATGTGCGTGACACTTTTTACATTAAAAAGTGACTATTGGAACTTGAATTTTCAAATTAACAAAGGAAAACCAGTGTTAATTATTTGAGCTCATCTTTTGATGTACGAAGAATTTGATGGTGGTATAAAAATAAAAGTGATAGACAAATTCAATTTCAATCCATAAAAATTGATTATAAGGTTTAAATATACATACAATTATATTTATTGAGCTTCAAAGTTGACTGAGGGTTTGACCATCTTTTCTAAGTGACCTAAGAAGGATGTTTATGTTTGTATTGATGGTGTTTTGATGTTTCAAGGTGAATTGACTATTGGAGAGTGTTTTAAACTCCATGAGGACCATTTTTATGGTTTTTTTAGGTTTTACCAATTCATATTCAGTATGAGCAAATGCTTATAAGTTAATTTTTTGTTTGTTTATGATGTTCTTATGTACAAGGCTAATATTTGAGCAGGTTTTGCATATGTAGAGGTGAGTAGGTATGAATGTAATCACTTGAAAGTGTCTTAGGGGTCATTTTGAGTGTACCTATGCATTTTTAATTGGTTTTGTGTTCCTATTTTTCTTGACGATGTGCTAAAGGGGTGAATAGGTCTCCATGAGACTTATAAGGTCTACTAAGGCCTAATTGAAAGGTGTAGCTAATTAAGGGTGACCCATGGATGCTATGGCCAACCTATAAGGGTGGTATTGAGATATTTATTAGTATGATAGAAGCATTAATATTTAAGGTAATTCTTATGGCTAACCAAAAAGATGAAAATCATGAAGACTCTATAAAGAGTAAAATCAAAGGTGATGGTTTCTAAAGTTGAGGTGCGAAGGATAGAGAAGTGTGAGTGTGCCTAGTGGATGAATTAAAGATAAAATTAGGTTGAGTATTGGGTGAATGATATATAGGTCATAAATTTAATGTAATAATATATTTTTTGTAGGTTTTTTGATCGAGTATATGTGAAGAAGTGTAGAGTGATCCAAAAGGTGGTTTTAGATGCATTGAGAGGGTGTGGAGGCTACAAAGAGTGTATAGGGTTGAAGAGAGATGATATTCATTATATTTATATCATATTGGTATAAAATTAGAGATCAATATATGTTCATGTCATAGGTGTTTTTATGGGTGCTCAATCTAGAGCAACAGGTGTTTGTCCATCCTTAGGGGTTGGTGTTCCTTGTGAAGTGGGTGCTTCACTAAAGTCTCATGTTTTTAATCAAATCATATGACAAGTAGTCCATGTGTTTTTAGAATTGAGAGTGGGTTTTGTCACCCATGAGGTTTTCTGACATAATCCTTGTGTTGTGTGCTTAATCTTGCATTATCTTTCTTGTTCATTGTTATGAATGATGTGTATGCTTCATGAATGTATGTGTTGAATGATTAAGGGTTTGAAGAGTTTGAATTATATTGAATATCTTCCATCAATAATTGACCCTCCTCTTATTGATTGTACCTATAACACTCTAATATTTCATTCAAATACCCACCTAGTTGTCCCAATAACTCATTAACAATAAAATATATGGATTAATTCTTAGGCTCAATAATGTATTCATCATGAGATGACTTAATTTCTTAAATATTAAATGATACACATTAATTTTTTTTTTAAATGTGATCATAACTCATGTTATAAAATTTGGGAATGTATTAGAATACACAAATGGGAGCCCTAACAATTCATAATTAATCAAATCAACAACTACATTTGCATTCTCTTCACAATAAAATTGAAACTTTTCAGTAGGAATGTTAAAATTACAGAAATCAACATTTGCATATTTGGATTCAAACAATGGATTTTCATATTGTTGGAAATGCTCAAACAACTAGTTATCACTTTGTTGTACAAATTCCACTTCTTTGATTCTTTCATCACATTAAGAATTATAACCATCATTTCTCAAGGAATCATTATAAATTTATCATTTTTATTCCTTTTCGGATTTGCTTACATGGGAATACACTTCTTCATTATATTTTTAACTTGATTATGGATCATTTCCAAAAGAAATCATGAGTTACTTCATTGTTGCATGTTGAAAAATATGTCACTTCAACCTTGATTTTTATCTTGGAACTAAAACTCATTTTTATATCTTTTATTCTTTATACATTCATAATAAAATAATATATTCATACTAAATATTATCCTTAATATCAAATTGTGGCTCTATACCATTAAAAATCCCAAAAACAAGTTGAAACAATGAATATAATTCATCATTTTAAATCACCGTGGTATGTTTTACCTTTAACAATGTATATATATCACACAAGGTTTCCACAAAAAAAATATCAATGCAATGAATTTAAACTTTCTCTTCATCATGCACATAAGATTAGCAAACATTTCATTCATTTAAAACACAATGGAATCTTTTCTTGAATAATGATCTTATTTTATAAATTGAGGAATTATAGAATCTTCAAATTCAATCCTATAGGTAGGTATCCATCTACCTATTTATTCATAAATTCAAGGTGTTTTTCCATATTAAATATGAGACAAGCCATAGTTTTTAGCTAACCCAACTTTGGAATCATGATTATCTCTTGTTTATTCATTTTTAGAACCTCATTTGATCTTACCACAGGTTTAAAATGTGTTTAAAATGTTATACAATTATTCCAAAATTTATCAACAATAACAAATGAATGTGCTAAGTTTATTGGGCCTTTATCCCTTATATAAAAAGCACGGTTCACCTCAAATGAAAAAAGATAAACAATTATAAATATGAGTCATTTGGATTCAATTGCGTAGGGATTTTATTCATAGTTTTGATAAGTTTGATATTAAAATCCTAATGGTTTCTTAGGGATTTTATTGAATGTTAAAAATTCATAAATGGACAAGATGGGGTCAATTTTTTCACCAAGTTCCTCAATGAAAAGATACTTGAATTTACTAATTTTTGATTAGGTAATGCAAGTTACCACTCCATGGAATCTTCCTATAGTGTTTTAATTAACAATCAAATAATTTTTCCCTTGCTATCTATTTCAAAATCATTCAATGGATAAATTTTATAATATGGTCTTTTCCCTTAACTAAGGGATTGATCACCAACACACCATGTTTGGATCCACTCATCAAGATAACTATTGACTAATTTGACCAAAATTCAAATTAGGTCAACGCCCTATATATTTCAAACTTACATAGGGTCTCCTAGGTCCTAGAATGTTCACCATGGTCTTAATTGAGGTCATATAGCATGTTTTATCTTTGTCATAGTTGTCTAGCTTGATCTTATATCATTTTATGTCTTTTTGGGTCATTTTAATGAAGTTTTAAAATTTATAACCAAAATAAAAGTGTATCAAAGAGTGTTCTAATGTCACATGTGTTATATAGGTTCCAATTTTTAGTTTTAGAACTAAATTCTATGGGTTTAATGTCCAAAGGATTTTAACTACAAAACATGACATTTTTAGTTAGTTATATAAATTCACAACACTCCTAGCACATGTGGATACTTTAAGAGAGTACCTTCATATCCACACAAGTCATATCCATTCTTAATAATATTTTATAGGTCCAAAAATGGTGAAAACTAGTTTGTCTATCTCTTCACTCCTTTTGGCAGGTCAACAAGGTCAATCGATTTGTTATTGGTATGGATAGGAGGGGTAGAGTTAAGATCAATGCACTTGGTGTATGAAATTAATATATTTTTAATTCCTTTATATGTAAATAGTTTTTTTTGTGGTGGTTTGTGTCTCATTAACCATCACTAAGAATGTTAGTGACTCCAAACTACTTGCATAACCCTAACGCCCTAATTTTTCTCATCTTTTGCATTAGTTTATGTGAACCAGTTGGTAGAGAATTTCCATTATTTTCATGTTCATCTTATATGGTTTTTAAAGTGTGATCATGAATAGATAAACAAGACTATCTCATTAATTTATAAGTGAACACTCAATGGTCTGCAGAATAGGATTTCCATAGTTACAAAGTTCATATCTTTGTAAGTAGATTAAAGTAAAGTCTAACAAGTTAGTTTTCATCCATCTCAATGAAATGTGAGCTCCCAATATCATTTGATAATACAATAATATATTTGAGGTCATGGTGAACCTACATTCTCACTTTTATTTAGGCAAAATGCATATTGAGTATATACATCCAAGAATTTGGAGATGTTAATGATCTATGGGAGATTTAAATTTCATGTTCAAAACTTTGATAGATCTCCATCATCTTCAATTATTATAAAATATTCAAAGTGTTGAGTTGTGGAGCTAAAAGCTTCACTGAATGTGCAAATGTGGAGGTTGTTGGGTTACACAGTAACCGACATCGGTCAAAGCCAACCGACATCGGTTAGGGGTCGATCGACATCGGTTATCTCCAGCTACACAGTAACTAGCATCAGTTAGGATCAGATGGCATCAATCACCTTCAGACCGACATCGGTCATCTGTGTGTTTCCAGAACTGTTCTAATTTTAGGAGAACAGTTAGTTTGCATGTAAAGACTAATTTTAGTCTTGAGTCCACTTTTATAATTATTGTTTGCTTTGGGTTCTATTTAAGAGACTCATGGGGCTGTATTGTAATATAAGCAAGATCAATTAGATCTGTAGGGTGCAAGATCAAGAAGATCTACAAGGTGCAAGATCAAGAAGATCTGTGGAAAAGTAGGCAACAACAATTGGGTTGATTGTCATTGGAAGTAGGCAACAACAACCATTGGGTTGATTGTCACTGGAGGGAATAACAACTCAGTATTTGAGTTGGTTGTAATTGATTGAGAGAGAGAGAACTCTTGAGGGAGAATTACTGTACATCTTCAAGGTGTGAGGAGAAAGAGATTTCTTCATTGTATTTCCTTCTGGAAGAGTTTAATACAAATTGGTTGTTTCTCGTATCTCCTATTATTTGTTGTTTCTGATTTCTAGTTACTTATTACTTCTGGTTTAATTCTGTGTTTAGTTGCTTATACAAAAGTAATCAATTGCACTCTATGTGTAAATCCTAACACAAAGTCTCCATCAACTTCAAGAAAAGGACTTAGCATTCAAAACTATGAGACTGTTACCCATAGTCAAATATATTTGGAGACCTACATAAGTGAAGAGATCAACATTGAAAGGGATCCAGGAATGAAGATTTTGGGTCTAATCACAAGATATGGTTCAAAACAACTTGTTAAAATAGTGAAGCATATTCAAACCTTGAGTTGGGATAAAATAATTGAGTTCAATTTTTATAGGGTTGAGAAATTTTCTCATTGAGAATTTTTTTCCTTAAATTCCTTAAAAGAGGTTTTGCTCTTACAAAGTGTCATGTGTTGGTGGAGGTATGTGAGTTCTGATCAAGTCTTATGTTTCCATTCTTATAGCCTGGACATAGTACTAACATGCCAACATAATAATAGGGTGTTTATTTGAGAGAGATAATTTTTGAGTGGACATCTAACTTAGTTAGGTTCCTACTAAAGATACTCAATGAAAGCTATAGTACATTAAGCCAAATGAGCTTGGAACAATAGTGACCATATAGTGTATTGATGGGAACATGATGTCAAGGTATGAGATGAGTTCACCCACATGTAGAATGGTATAATTACTTAAATAGAAACCCAAATGTTTGATACATGGTTATTTCACATAAAAAAAGCACCTACAAGAACCCTATATTCCCTAAGATGTATACCTACAATTTGACATAGTCTATAGACTAACCTAGGGTCATGAAACATGTAGGTTTAGAGATTAATTAGGCTAGAATATGGAATAAACACATTAAGTTCACTTCCATAATTATGATCACACATTTTATGTGTCTCTTAGATAAATGACATAGAATATAGATTCATCCAAGATTGGGTATGAACATTAAACTCAGTCTATTAAACTTTGTAGACAATATACAATCTTAAAAGCCAGTCTTGAGAGATTTGAGGTGTTGAGGTTGCTAGATATGTAATCAAGTCTTGAAACTTTTCAAAGAGGGTCCTCATGACTTAAAAAATAACCCATGTACTCCTCCATGCATAACAACATGGGATATTCTCTTTGTTATATCTCAGATAGAGGGCACTCCACAGGTAATCTGACCTATAGGCAGGGTATATGGATGAGCAAATATGAATAGGAAAAAGTCTTGAATACATTGTTTTATGGTGTTTAAATTTTTTTTGAAAGTGAATAGGTGTTTAATTTCACCCACATCTATTATAAATTTTCACAGGTGGCCATATACCTAGATACACAGTTCAGGGCTATTAGGCCTAGAACTAAGCCTAAACCCTTATGGCCCTTATCTTGTTTCAAATGACCATATGACCTTCCTAATAACTTTTAAAACCTTCATGGGAGAATATAATATGGATTAGGATCATTATTTTATAGGGAGTAACTCAAAATTAGTCATTCAAGCCTAAATTCCTATTATGGGTACCCAAAATGTAGTCAAGAGCTCGAGAGGTCATGTTCATTTGATCATATTGGTATGGACCAACTACATAGGGACTCAAGAATATAGGAATATTTTAAGGGGTTCCTATACCTCAATTTTTTGGAATTTTTTCAAAATTTAGATGTCTAACTTTTATAAACCATTGTTACCAATCCAAGAGACCTAAAACCCTCTCAAACCCTTGTGCAAAGCCAATGGAAAATAAATGAAATAATAGGCATCTAAAAGTGTCAAATTGGCCTTTAAATTTTTTGTGACTTCTCTATCACTATACTAGGTTCCTTGACATCTAAGTGATCCATACTATCACTTGTATGGACAAGCCTAATTCAGGGTTTTCTTCAAGATTTAATGTGTTCTACAGGTGAAGAAGGAAATTGTTGAATGATAATCATTGTATAAGGTGTATGGGGAATTTTTCAAACCCATCATACTAATCTCTCACCTTAGTTATGAATTAAAATCTCTCTACTACATTGTTCACTATAGGTAGTTTTGGACAAATAGTGAGAAGGAGAAGTAATTGCCTAGTTTGAAGATGAAAGGTCTAATATTAGATCCACTTGAGGTATAAATAATGTATTAGAAGGCAAAGAGGTTATAAACATGTGTCTAACACCTATTTAATTATATCCTTTAGATAATTAAAATTCACCTTGATGACAAGTGTGAAGATTGAAGCCAAGAAGGCTAGTAAGTGATTGAAGACCATGAACACAAGTGTCAAGAGGAAAGCTATCAGTTAGAGAGGCATAGATGATAGTCACTATATTTTTTCAAACCTCCCATGTCAGTAAATATGTTTTAAATAATTCATAATTTAGTTTCAAGTAGTCTAATGACTCTTCATCACCAAAAGGTAAATTCAAGAAAGACATGAAGAGTCTCTATGCCAAATTGAGGGAAGGTGTCATACTTCAGATGGATACTTGTCCAAAACCACTTCATGGTTTTCTATCCACCTTATTCTCTCTAATTTTAATTAGTTTTCATATTTTGACACTTGGATTTTTTACCCTTCCACTTCTCTTCTTTTCTCTCCTTTCCTATGCTCTATATATGCAAGCCATTTTGGCATTTGTATTTATTACACACCTAGTATGGTGAAACCCTGCTATTTTGGCACCTTATTTTTCCTTTGAATAATATTATAAAGTTTATTTTATATCTACAATCTCTTTCTTAAGTGTGTTAAGTATTATATTTGTATGTTAAGTGATGAATGTCTTCTTGCTTCCATTCTAATCTTACATGTTTTGTGTGAGTGATACATCTTCTAACATGTCTCATAGAGTGTATGTGTTTGATAAGTTATCTTTAAGTATGAGAGGGAATATTAGTATCTAGTATCAAACCTTATTTTCACCCACATCTAGATATGCATACCAATCTACCTCTATGAAAAATACTTATGCTAGAAGGATAATGAGTTAAGGTTAGTTTTAGCAGTCTTATTTCTTAGTATAGTTATAAGTGTGTTTTGTGGACTTATATATAGTGTATCACCTCATTAGAATATGTTAATTTTGTGTTCCTTCTACCCCTTTCCATCCAAACAAACAATTAGTGTAGGTGATGAGCCATCAAAGACTAATCTAAGGAGTTAGCCCTTAAATCTAGAGCTTTACCTCTACTATATGTAACCCATAGACCTATAGGTAATCCCATGTTATCCAAATGTGGAGAGGACTAAAAAAACTCATCCACAGGTGAAATATTTGGATATAATAATACCCCATTTGATCAAGTGAGTTATGGGACATTACGACCATTGATATAGAGTACATAGCATACATAGATGTAGAACCCCCATTTATGGATCTTGGAGTTAATGATGTTGGTGTTACTACTCTATATAAAACATAGTGGGTAGGAGCACAACTAATACCTACATTTTGACTTTCAATAGTGGTGGGATATGGTGTTAATTATGGATATGGGGGTGGTGGTGGAGTTGTAGAATGTGTTCCTATGGTGGGACTAGATATGGGGCCTAACATTTGAATTAAAAGAGATGGGGTAAGTACATGAGGATAATGATGGCATTAGACCCCATTATATAGGGAATGTCCATGGATCATGGTAAATGTATTTGTATAAATGTGTTTTTCATTTACATTTTATACATAACTTATTGAATGTTAATTATTTATCTTATGTGCATTGATAGAAGAGTTTGTTATTTACATAACTATGATAAATGGGGTTATGTGGGTGTTAATGTGAGACACATCAAAGGTGTATAGGGCCAAAAATGTTCCTATTATTATCTATTTGATCCCATGGCTCAACTACATGCATATTTATTCATTAAGCATCATAGGGTTGATGAGGTAGAGACCCATTTAAAGAAATTTCAAAAGTTATTGCCGCAAACTAAGGAAGGAAGGGGAGCACCCATGGTTCCACCAGTTGAGGTTTTTTTGGCTCCATTAATTATATAATTAGGATGAATAAATAATACACATACATTATCTCATGATAATATAGTATCCTATCTAGGCTTTGCAGACATATAATCTAGGTGTAGTGTCTAGGATGGGAGTAGAGAGATGGAAATGCCCTTAGATGTAGCTAAGAGTAGTGTCATGTGTGAATATAGGCCCAAATATTGGGGTAAGGATGATCATGATCACTACCACATACCTCATATAAGGTGATTATATGTAATATGTACTTGGGTCATGTGACCCATTTTTTATTATATATGAGACACTCTTTCCATTATAGTATATATATGATGAGTGGTTTGAACTACATGTGTTGTATGTGTTGACGCATATATATGTATTTTTATATTTATTAATGTGTTAAAATATTTTATATATTCAACCCACATTTCAAACATAACATGGTATCTCTACTTAGTGTGAGACTGCTCCTTGTAGATAACCTCCAAATCCATCTAGTTCTATGTCCTAATCTAGTGTTATTCTATTTAAAATAAGTGCAAGAAGGGAAATACTAGGATATTTTTTTTATAAAGATACATAAAATATAAATGGTGATACACTATAAGTAATTGGGTTGATCCCTTATCTATGTTGAACTATCTTTTAGAAAATAAGTAAAGTGAACAAAAAATAAAGAAACAATATGCAAGACGCAAGATACAACCCACATATGAAATTGAGTTGCAGAAGCAAGATAAAAACTAGAGGATAACCCAACAAGAACCACATAATATTTCAACATTTTATAAGGTATACATAGATTTAATCTATTTCAATAGAAAGGCTCAAAGTAATCTTACACAAAAAAAACAACATGGGATTCAGATCTGAATTATGAAAAATAAAGGGACTTTGTTGGTCCAAAGAATAAATAACCTTGATAAAAATGAGCACTTTATATATATAGGGAAGAGTATGAGAAATAAACCATTAATATTTATCTTTCCATATACATAAGTATAAGAGGAATTAATCGTAAAGTTATTATTTTTCCTTTGCTATACAACTTTGCTTTTATATATTTATTTCTCATTTAGTGGCTCAATAAATATGTTGATGTTATCCATGTTGTACCTTGAAATCTCTCTTTTCACTTTAGTTGCACCCAAATTATATTGAATATTCAAATAATTATTTTAGTCTCCCATGTATGCTATTTTTTAATATGAAATCTTTAACTAAAGCGCTAGCTAGCTTATGTGCTCTTCTTTTAAATAAAATAAAGAGATCTTAACTAAATAATGTGCCCATGGTTTTTAATATTAGCTACCTTCCACTTTTAAATAAATGGGATATTTTAGAATAAGCATTTATTTATATAAGTAGGGTGATCCCACTAATTAAATTAATCTATAGCTATAAAATGTTAATAAAGTTATTTAAGCATAGCAAAAAAAAATATTTTTATCCTTAAAAATAATAAAGTTGAAAAATAATGGAGATTGGTGTAAGAATTTATTAAAGTTTTGATGGCTCTCAGAGGTAGCTTTCTTGCTAAACGTTGACTTCAAAATATTCACATCCATTGGGCATCGAGTCACCTAATAACACATTTTATCTGTGTGCTTTCCCAATGAATTCTTATTTGTTTTCCTCTTATCCATACCCTCTGATTTATTCATTGAGAAAAAAAATTATCTAAAAGAGTTTGTCTCTATCTTAACTTAAAACACACTAAATTTTGTACCATTTTCATGCCATTTTCACCCAATTCATTTATTCTAGCTCAAGCGCTATATTTCATGTTGTGGCCAATGAAACTCATATATTTTATACAATTGGAAGATCGTTGATCGAGATATTAATTTTAGTATATTTTATCTATTCAATTGGTTGGATATTAGTGTGACATAATTGAATATAATGAGAGGAGGAATTTTTGAGATGGGACATCAGCTTGATCTTCAAAAAAATATCATGCCATTAGATCTTAAGTAGATCTAATAGTGTGAGGGGATTCTTTTATTTTAATTTTTCTCTTATGCTACATGGGCTCTAGCTCTAACTAACTTTATGCTTTTCTTTATGTCTTAGATTTATTAAATAAGATATTTTAAATATCAATGGAGGGAGAGATCTGTATTTAATCTAATGGTAAGAGTTATTCCTTGTATATGAAATCAACAAACTATCTCTAAAATAACTCCTAACTACCAAGTGTCCATTGACATGTCAACCCATGTCCCATGAATTTACTAGGGAAATTTTAGCTTCAAATTTTTAAAAAGCTTATACCAAGTTGTAGGGGAGTTCATGAATTTACTAGGGCAATTTTAGCTTCAAATTTTTAAAAAGCTTATACCAAGTTGTAGGGGAGAAGATCCTAACTTTGTATTGAAGAGGGACTTCTAAAGTTTTGGAAAAGAGCTTGAAGATATTTTCATCATTCATGTTATGATCTATTTTATGTGCCAAATATTTTCATCACTTCATAAAATCATGGGTAGATACCTTAGGTAATTGCTTAACATTAATAAATTTGCTAAGGTTATTTTTAGGTAGCTCATTATATTGGAATTATTTAACTAAAGCATTGACTAAGTCTTTTAGTTGTGTAATTGAGTGAGTTGGAAGTTGATTATACCATTACATTTCATCTCCAACTAAGAATTTAGATAGAAGTTTGCTAGTTGCATAGGTGTTAGTTAGAATACACTCATTATAGAGGTTGTCAAAGGCTTCAAGATGTAATGCAGGATTATTAGTCCAATTGTATGCGATGGATCAAAAAATACATATAATATCCATAGACACGATGACGGGAACTAGGGGTTCATTTTGAAGATTTTGGAGTATCTTATCTTGGATTAGAGGTTGGAGGATAATATTTCCATTTGAATTTATAAAAGGAAGAGGGATGTAATTTTGTCTTGGTTGGTCTACAATGACTTGAGAAGATTTATTGGCTATTTGTAAAATGTGGTTTGTATATGCAAAAACTTATTGTTGTTGGAAGCTCGCATAAGGGTCAATTTTTTTACCACTTGTTCAAGGACTTGGGAGCTATCTATAGGGGGATTCTAATTTTAATTACTAGAAATTTTTAGATAAATATTACTAGGGGGAGGATTCTAAACATTGGTGTTAAGAAGAGGACCATTTTTGGTTTCCCTAGTTGTCCTAGTAAATGGGTTGATAATACTGAGACTCTCATTCTTATTTAGGGTATAAATGGTGTTATTTTCAATGTTTTTGATAAATTGATTAGGATCTTCTAGGTCTAGATCTGGATTAATTTGAACCATGTTACACTCAGTGAACCTAGGTTGAGATTAAGAAATACTACACACTGAGGAGTTTCCATTAATGGTGGGAATGCATTGGATGAGAGAACAACCCATGTAAAATCGAAATGGGTTAAGGCTCATTATAAAGAACCTTAGGGGAGATATGCCTTGATGATAAAGCTAAAAAGTGTGAAGATTGAAAATTTTGACAAAGGGTGCTTGTCAATTGAAAGCTCAAAGAAGTGAGACATAGAAATTTGAGGATAATCCAACTAGTGATAGGATATGATTCACATCGATTTCACCAAAATGTATGTGTAGGATAAGATTACCAATATAAAAATCATCTTTCTATCATATACTAATATATAAACAAGAGATCAAACTAGAGCTTAAGTATACTTGAAGATAGTGGCATAGCCTAGTGGTAACTCTAGATCTAATAGATGATAATCCACACTCAATATCAAAGGTATATGGTTCCAAAAATTATGCCTAATATATGGGATATGGGGTATAACTAGGTCCCTAGGTAAATCAATAATGTAAAGGGGGTCTAACTAGGTTGCAACAAATGGGGTATCAAGGATATAATGATGAAATCACATGCAAGGAACTAAAAAATAAGGGTAACCTAGATCCAAGATAGTAAACTAAACTAAAATATATATAAATTCCATAAGGATTGGTTATAATGTAGTCTAAGCAAATGCATCCTAGACTAGGTCCTAAACTATGGTTGTAATGACAAGTCAAAGCACCCTATAAAATACCAGCTTATTCAATATAAAGATAACCTAAACAATATTAAAAAAATCGTATTACTCTAAAAATAAGCATAACATATCTCTCTATTAATTAAATATAAGTAAAGCGAACATAGATAAAGATGATTAGCTTAGATTAACTTGTCAACACATTAATCTCCCTCTTGGATCTAGTGACACTTTATAAGAGATGTTGTAGGTGAAGACCTCAAATGGTAAGGATGAAGACCTAGATTCCCCTAGTTGGGGACTTTAAATACTATGGGACACCTCCTTGGTTCAACTCCTCTTATTGAGCTTCAAAGAGCTTCAACAAGATTTAACCTTCACAAGAGTAAGACTTTATCCTTAACCCCTCCTTTTACTACTTAAGGAGTAGAATGTGAGCACAATTAGAGTAGATGGTGTTGTGTGTATTTGTAATGCTATTTATAACCCCTATATATGGATCCAAACCTATAAATTAATTTTTACTGCAAGTCGATGGTATCGATCTAGTTTGATATAGTATAACGGTATCGATTGACCTAGTAATGTATTATCAGAAATGATTTGATATAGAAGACACAACAAGATTTAGAATTATATTGTCTAGGATGATATAGTGCAAGGATAAGAAGGCAAGAAATAATTGCATTAGTTGTGTTGATGCAGTTAGAAATACATGGAGGTTGCATAACTAGACATAAGGAGAAGGAGAAGGAAAAAGGCAAAAAACTCAGTGAAGACTAGATTGATAATAATGAATGTATGACAGAATCATATGTAAACTTCTCTTGAAAAGTACCACGAGCTGACCTAACCCCTTTCCTAATGTACTTCTTAGGACAGGGACTTAGGAAGATTGATGCATTGACAAGTTTTGCAAGAGAGATCATTAGTAAAAGATAAAGATGAAAAATATCGGTGTATACATTGTGTGATTAATTAATGTTTATTATTTAGAAAAAAATCATGTATGGATAGTTTCACCTTCTTATCAGTTGTGAGTTGGACATTCCAAAGTTGAAAATATTACTTTTTTTAAATTTAAAAATTTGGACGATATTTTTAGGGCAACAAAGTTTAAAATAATTTAATTGATAGCCTATATTTATGTACATTTATTTTTCAACCCTGACATTGCCTTGGGAATTGAGGTAGACCTAATTATATCCACTTGTATTTTCACAAAATTATCAACAAACATGGGTTTTTCTTTAAAATTTCCATTCTCTATCACTAGCTTTCTAGAATTTTCATTATATATGTTTGATGACACTATTTTGTATACTACATTTCTAGATTATTGGAGGACAACGTCTAATGTGTGATTATCTTTAAGGAGGGCATGTTGGGAAAAAGGTGTGGTGTTTATTTAACCCTTTTTGGAAAGATTTAATAGGGGAGGGAAATAGACTAATCAAAATTTCATTAAGCATTCCCAAGAGCTGGCCAATTAAATAATTTAGATTCACAATATTCAATTACAACGTTAAATTATGGAAATATGCTAAATATATAAATTATAATGTAAAATAATAATTTGATTGTGTAATCATGAAGAAGAGATAATACTTAGCTTGTTCATTGATGCCCAGGTGGATCTAAGAAGTGCAGATGTGGAAATAATCAAATTGATGCTCAAGATTGATTCATCAAATTCTATAAATTAGTTCTCTATCAGTGTGGACACTACCGTCAGATTCATGGCACTAGCATTGACACTTTTATCTAATTTTGATGATTTGTCTTGTACAAAATATTAACTCTTTCAAATTTTACATGCGCATGTTAGATGTCATTAATAGTTTTCTATGTGGATCTCACAAATAGGTTTTTAATATCAATTTATAGCTCAAAACCCTAGATCCTTTGATTCGAGCATGTGATCTTGAAAAAAAGGGTTAGTGTGCTCAAGTGAAGTCGAGTTAACCTCAAGGACCCCTTTATCAGTGAGTTCTACCTACATAGTCAATACTTCAAAGAGGGTCTCAGACACATGTAGTTTTTCGCTATGTGCATGATCTTATGTGAACAATGGTGTAGTATGTTAAAAATGAGTGCATATAGTGATCTAGCTTGTAACTTGACAAATGTTGCTCATGGGCTATTCTTTGAATGTTTCAAACCTGTAGAAATATTGATTTTATGACTGATATGGAAATAGGGAAGAATATGATAGTATCGAATGCTTGAGAGGTGTTTTTGTTTGATAAGTGTTAGATGTGTGCTTGAAAATTACTTGATGATAATGAATGTTATTTTACTTATATTTATACCACCTGTTTTGAAACAAGTCTCATGGAGGGTTAATTAAGACACTTTGGCTGACCCTTAGATATCAAAAGATTTTTAAATTTGAGGCTATGTGAGGTGTAGACATGAGTGTTATTGATGCTAGTGTCATATTCTAGACCTTAGTGTCTAGGAGAATAGAGACTGGATGGAGATATGTAACCAATAGTGTAAGATGTATGTCAGGTTTTAGATATTATGTGGGTTATGAGTTATCTAATAATAAGAATAACAAGGTCAAGCCATAAGATAAGAATTTAGGCACAATGAGATGGTGATTGTGAGCCTTTGGGCGACAAAAAGGTCATGAATAGAAGGGTTGAGCCTTGAGTGATATTTGTCAATTGTGAAAGTCTAATTTTTCATATAAAATCTAAATTTAGCATCTACAATGTTTAGTCTAAATTGTTGTAATTCTACAGGCTACATGTATGTTTTTTTGCAACATTCTACATTCATCCCATTCCACGACAATGTAACTCTGATATATTATAATTATTTTTAAATTTGGTAACAATATTGTGATAGAAGTTTTAATTTTATTTATTTTTTAATAGGAAATACTAAAAATACACAAATAACATCAAATCATAATCACAAAATTATTTGAAATTCATGAAAAAGGCACAGAATTCACATTGACTTGTGGAAACACAAATTTTGTGGAAACCTAGCATAAAGTTATCCCAAATTTGATGCAACTTGAAATTCTTAGTCATGCTAACTTTGTGCTAAATTTGCATCTCTAAAGTCAACATAAAAAACTTCAAATTTATTTTTCTCAAAACACCCAAAAAGTTTTATTTTTGATATGAATTTGACCCAAATGGCGATGTAAATTACACTTAATGTAGTAGAGATGGTAGACATGTGATGTGTCACAAACCTAATGATTCACATGACCTCACACCCATCGCACACGTTTTTACTCCTTTGAGTATTAGAAGTGTTTTTCACAACAACAATGTTCATCTTGTTATTGGGACCCTCTTATTTTTTATCTTTTTCATTTTAGTTTACTTTGTTACACTATTGTTTTTTATATGCTATGTGGAGATGAAACTTTTGGATACATTGCCCATGAATTATAAACCTCGACATTTTGGGTCTTTCTATGGAACCTATCAGGGGAGAAAAATGTTTTATTTCCACAAAGAGAAATATTACAATATAAATAAGATCCATTTTTAAAGCTTGGCTTTCCATATTTCATCCTACCCTAAATTGTTTATTTTTTTTATTAATTGTATTAGGGGCTTCCAAGAATTACCTAAAATAAACATGTCATCTTTATTCAAAATTTGACAAGTTTTTTCTATTTTGAGTGTTTCTTGAACTTTGTGTTCATTCCAGTGATCCACCTTTACAATTAGTTTTGTATCCTCAACACATATGTGGTGCTTAAAATTGAATGAGTACTCTGTTGGTGCTGATTTTTCAATCCACTCATGCAAATGAACCACAAGATCCAAAATTATATGGAGGTGTTTACTCCATACCATGTTCATGTGAAAAGCAATATATTAGAGAGATGGGAAGGTTGGGTACAAATACAACTAAAGGAACACAATGGAGACATTTTGCATGAGTGGATTGAAAAATCGACATCAGTAGAGCACTCTTTCAATTTTAAGATCACGTGTTGAGGATACAAAGTTAATCACAAAGGTGGATCACTGGAAGGAATGCAGAGTTTGAGAAACACTAGAAATAGAAAAAACTTCACAAAAATTGAATAAGGATGACAATGTTATTTTAAGTAATTCTTGGAAGCTCCTAATACAATTAATGAAAAAATAAATAGTGCAAAGAAGGATGGAATATGGAAAGCCAAGCTTTAAGATAATATCTTATTTATATTGTAATATCTCTTTTTGGGGAACAAAACATTTTTCTACCCTAACGGTAGGTTTCATAGAAGGACCCAAAACATCAAGGTTTATTAATTCATGGGCAATGTATCGAGAAGCTTCATCTCCAAATCAAATGGATCCTAAAATTAAAATTAAAATTCCTTATAATGGTCAAGTAGATGTCAAATTTAAAATCTTCCAATTTTATTGCCATCTTAGATTATTGCATTGCACCACCCCTCAATGTTATTGTAAGTTATGTCAACCGGGATAATTAAACTAATATAAATATCTCAAAATAGTTATTTGAAAAATATTGAGATGGATACATCTCGAAGCTTCTATTTTGGATTTGTCAAATAAATTTGTCCATCAAAAAATTACACATTCATTAATGACTCCATCATTTCATCTCAAAAATTTCATTCAGTGATAATATATAACATCAATCTAATTGTACTAATGTATTAATCTTCAAAAAAATTCAAATAAAAACCAGGGCCCAAACTCTTATCGTATATAAATTCTACCTGATAATGAATGTGATTTGAAACGCGTCTATTGAAAAACATATTTACAATCATTTTAATATTATATATATATGAGATGTTCACACAATTCAATTGCCATAACTGAAAGGCGGACGATGAACTTCTCGGGACTAATTTTGATGGCCGTATGATGTCATATAAAATAGTTAATTCATGCACAAGAAAAGAGAGAAAAGTTAATGTGGACATGAGCCAACAGAAAAACATGGAGGATGTCACATGTCACATGCTTCCCCTTTCCTTTTTCCTTTCCCTCACAAACACACCCCTGTCCACACTTCCAACGCCTCCCAAATTTTATTCCCAAAAATGGCTGCTTTTAACCACATCGATCGAAAATTCAGGAGTAAGCTCGTGGCCACTGTTTTATGAAACCCGGATAAATTTAGCAGAGTTGGCGCATTGTAATGCTAAAATCGTCTGCCAACTAGACGGAAAGACAGACAGAAGACAGACTGCTAAAAATGGCCCGCCGCCTTTAGGGGCTAAAAGCAAGCACATGGGCGGTTGGAAGATTCATGTGCGGCACTTGCAGCATGTGCAGACCACAAAGTATATGCTAACTGAAAGCATTTCACTGGGCGGGAGCGGGCGATGAGCTGGCCCCGCCACTGCTCACCTTTCCGCAGCCGATGCATCGTGAACAGGATTTCCACAATCCTGCTCGTGCTGCTGCCGCTCCGTCCATGTGACTCTCCGCTGGACTACGAAACTTCCCACAACAACAAATTATCTCTATATATACTCAGCCGCTGCGTGTATTTGGAGCAGCAGGCGTTTACATCTACGCTGCTTGTGGCGGTTTAAGGCCATGGACACGTCTACGGATCGAGTCTTCTTAGCTTACCTTCTTCCCGCCCTCAAGAATGTGTACAAAAAATCTGGTGCCTGCTCCAGCACACTGGAAAAAAGACGAGCCATTAGGTTTGCCGCAGACCTGTGCCTGGCTCAGGCTGCGCACGAAATTACAGGCTCCGCGTGGAGTCGAGCCCTGAACCTCCGCCTTCACAGAAAGATCATGAAGCGAGCTTTAGCCTCCGTCAGATCTCATTCTAAGCCCATCAAAAATCCTAGGGTTTCGCGCATTCTACTGCGCAGGCTGAAGGGGGTCTTCCTCAAGCCCAAAAATGTTGATGTTAATGCGAATGCAGTGGAAATGAGGGTGCGAGCATTGCAGAGGGTGATTCCAGGTGGCAGGGACATGAAAAATGTTGATCTTCTATTCCGAGAGACTGCGGATTATATTGTGAATCTTCAAATGCAAGTGCAAACCATGCAAGCTCTGGCTGATTTTTGCTCTAGTGAATATCCAGATCGGTGCGTGGAAGGAGATTTTCATAAATGTAGTGCTCTACAGGTTGTTTCTCATGTATAGGTAGATCTGGTAAAGAATTGAGTCCCTTTGTAATGATATTTTGCACATGACAAAGGCATAGAGACTGGCATTTTCATCCGTCTTGTTTCGAGGGTTAGGGAAAAACTTTCCTTTCAATCAATGCTTAATTCCGTAGTTTGATCCAAGAGGGTTTATAAACGAACTCATTGATTCTCGCCCCCCCCCCCCCCAAAAAAAAATGATTGCAGTTTTGTTTGGGTTAATTTATATGAAACCGGACGGTATAAGTAACATTTCTATAATCAGGTATTTATTAAATAAATATTAATGGGTAGATTTCATATGTTTAATTTTTCAAATCTATAATAAATGATTAGACTCATATATTTGAGAATATATATATATATTATATATTATATAAAATAAAATATAATAAAATTCAGGATAATTCATTTTATTCTTCTACATTTCTTAACGAATGCTTTTTCAAAGAATAATGAAAGTATAGAGTGAGAATGGATGTAGGAAAGGGATTTAAATGATTTTTGAATCAATGTAGTCAAGGGCTTTAAATGATTTATGAATCATGCCCCTTTGACCAATCGTGTGGGGGAGAAGGGTTGTGGATGAGCACTTAAAATGAAGGTATGATATATGGAAAGAGATGTATTTAATATTGTAATAAAGGGAATTACCATTTTTTTGATAAAATGTTTGTATGATTGTAGGTATATGTAAAATGATTTGTCCTAATAGAATAGGGTATTAATTGGACAAATAATATTTTCTTGAGATAAGTTATATGTTTAGATTTATGTATCTCATTTATAAGTTATAAGTTGTAAACAGGGGAAATATATATTCCAATAAGTTATGATTAAATTTATTAGAGTGATTTGTAAGCAAAAAAAGAAAAAAAATATTTTGATTATTTAATTATATGATGTAAAGTGAAAATGAGATGATAAGTTTGTGAAATAGGTAAAAAGGCTTAGATAAGGGGAAATTTTTTAAATGGGGGTTTAAATAAATAGGGGTAGGGGGTAATTTGAAATCCGTTGTTTGAAATTAATTTGTTTGATTTGCCACTTAGGATTTGCATTGTGTTATGGATTGCAAGAGGTGAAAAAGGAAAGATGGATCGTATTCCAGTTGATCGACATTGGAGTGAGCGAGTGAGAGTTTACTAGAGTCCGGTGGGGAATAGGGATATGGTAGGTGATATTTTTGAATTAGTGCTTTTGCATTTAAGTGTCATAAACGTTATGGAATGTCGAGCTTAACAAATTCACCATTTTTTAAATGGCAGTTTCAGGATTGAAACTAGCGTTTTCATTATGAGGTTCGATGAGTTTGTTAAAACTTCAGTTTCATCAAAAGTTGCAACGAATTCATCAAAACCCACAACAAATTTGTCAAACCTTGTAGCGAATTCGTCAAAATGGCGAATCCATTAAGGGTTAAGGCAAATTTGTTATGAAGTTTGACGTATTTGTTAGGGTTAGAATTTTAACAAGAATTGTTATTTGATAAGGATTGCATAAAAATATTAATAATGTATCATTTTGATGCTTGCAAGATAGACGATTGATATTAGTGTCCCGTGAGAGGTGATCTAGGGTATTATAATTGATGAGCAGATGCACAAACTATGAGGTGGGCATATTGGATGTAGTGGGATTGTCCTATGTTGCATCAATGATTGAGATCGATGCGGATGCAAAAAAATTTATGACATCGACTAAGCGTTGGCACCCAAAGACCAACACATTTCATCTGTCGATAGGTGAGATGAATGTCACATTGGAGGAGGTGTGGCAAATACTTCACATCTTGATACAAGGTGGGAAGGTATAGTGGATAGAGATAACACAAGTTGTATTCTTGGCCAGAGTAGTTGATGATATCATTTTGATGGCTTTATAAAAGACAGATGCATTGACACTAGTGTTGATGGCTCTAGTCGATGGCATACTGCTACCAAAAAAGAGTGAGAAGTTGTTTCCTATAGGATTATTGGATGTGATTGCATATATGTTGGAGAGGGTGACAGAGTTCGTTTGGGGGTCATGTGTGTTATCACACCTATACAAAGATTTACATGTTATGGTCTATAAAGGAGGAGTGAGTATTGCCCGTCCACACTACTACAGGTGTGGTCATGGGAGCATATTGTAGTGGAGAGACTAGTTGAGAAGCTATGATAGGTAGTTGATGGAATCTATTTGCCTATAGATGCTATATTATTGTAGGAGGATAGAGGAGCCATTTTTGTGATATGGGTTTCTACAAGGGAGCACTAGATGAGCTAGTGCCTCACGATATTACCTAGAGACCATACAAAAAGGCATATTTGAGGTGGAGATAGGTTGTGTGTTACATGGATTATATTTTGACATCATATTCCTATTGATGCAGTGGATTGCACCCTGGACAGGAAATCGAGCTCCTACCTTCCACACGTAACAATAAAAACTCCCCTCTTGCCTATGGGCCTGGCAAAACTAGGGGGAGAGTCTCTAGATAAGGGCTAGCTCCCTTTGATATATCTTTTAGGTCCTGGATTTCCTACTGCTAACAAATAAATGAAAAAAAGGGGGGTTGAAAAGAGAGAAGGATGCTGAAAATAGAACCTAAACTTAAACTAAAAGGTGATACACCAAAAAAGTTGATCTACTTAGCTCAAACATACACATTTCACCAAGAAGAAGCTCCCATACACTTCATCTGACGTGGGAAACTCTTCTGTATCAGTGAGTCCAGGGTCCGTAGAGATACAGGGAGGAAGAACTATCAAAGGCGTTCTGAGACACACTTTGGCGGCCTATTCACATGCACCTATATTTCTACTGTAGACACTTCTGGCAGACCTGCAGAAGAAGAAACTTCACAATGCACTAGACATTCTAGAATCGTTCTGTGAAAAGCATAAAAGAAAATGACTTAACACAAAAGAAAAACATAGACATATGTGTGAGTGCAAGTTCAAATGGAGGTAAAAATTGATAAGTCTTGATTCAAGGTAAAATCCGGCATAGTTCTGCCTTACAAACCCAGAGATTTTTGGGCAGAGCTTTGCCTTACGGGCTAATAGATCTCCCTTTCTCAAATGAGAAGTTTACAATATATATAGAGAGAAGAGAACTTGGCGCTTTCTCCAAAAAAGACTTTGGCGCTCTTCTTACAAGTGGCCCATATGCATTCCGATCATTGAAAAGAGGAAGCCACTTAAAGATAATGTTGTGTCAGCTCCTGCTTTGACTTTGTCATTCAAACATTAATGTGAAAGCATGGGATGTGCCTCTTTTTTTCAAACATACTGCTCCCTTCAAGGCATTCAAGTGGCTTTTTTGCTCATCAATGCAAGGTGAATAAAAATGGGTCGCGCCATTCACTGTTCACGCCTCTTGATGACCAATTCGCAGACACTGTGTCAACCACTAGAGTAACTCCTTGAGTCGACACCTTCCTTTGCCACTTGGATTGTTTTGTCTATTTCTGCACTTGGCTCTTTTCTGGCTCCTTCATCCTTCGGGGGCTATCTTTGGCTAAATCTTCGTGTCTTTCTTGTTTGCTTTGGCTACTTTCCACTGATCTCAACTAGTGACATGTGGCATGTTTCGCTGCTGAAATAGGCAAGACACGTGGCAACATCTGCTTAACTTATAGAAGCTTTAATCACCTTTTGAGAGTCCTGCGGAAGAGGACACATGGCAGCTTCCACTAAGCTTTAGAAATAATTCAAAAATATTCGGGACTCATTCAGAGTCACCACGGATGATGACAGTTCGCAGCGTATGCCCTCTTTATCAGTTCGTTTGGGGCCCACCACAGTCTTCACAAAACCAAAAGGAAGAGACTGCAGATGTTGACACTTGTCGGCTTCCACCAAGCTTTGCAAGGGACACGTGGCACATTTCGTTGCTTTTAGAGATAAATTATAATGTGTCTCGATAGATGACACTTGGCAGCTTCCGCTCTCAAGCTTTTTTAGTGTAAAATTGACATTCGCAGGCCCATCACTATTTGAAAACCAACGGCTAGTCCTGTTAGGATTATGGAGCACACAATTGATCACTTTGTATAAGCAACTAAACACAGAATTTAACCAAAATGCACAAGTAACTAGAATTTAAAAATAACACAGAATATGAGAGACAATACCCAATTGTATTAATACTCTTCCAAAAAAGAATTACAAATGAAGAGACACCAAACTCTTCCACACCTTACAGGCTTCCCACACCAAGTGTACAGTAATTCACCTTCAAGAGCTCACTCTCTCAATCACGGTCCCAACACACAACTCAAACACAGAGTTGGTGTTCACCTCCAACCAGTCAGTATCACTACTGCCAGTACATCGAGTATACACACATACTCAACCGAGTGCACAACGCACTCCAAGTAGATCTCCCATGAACTTGCAACAACCTGCAACTCAAATGATCTTACTTTGGAAGGATCTACCTTGCCTTCCTCTATTGCTCTCCAACCGAGTACACATCGTACTCTAAGTAGATCTCCCTGATCTTGCTACCTATTGTGTTGCTGTCACCTTGATCCTATTGCCACCTGCAGATCAACCTGGTTCTGCACACCTGCAAACCTAGACCTTGCACACACACACACCTGAAAATCAATGATCTTACTTATAAATGTAGATCTCTAAACGTGGCCTTACACACCTACTGACCAAGATCATACATACATGAAGAATCCTTCTAATTCTCCAAACCAGCACCCACACTTAGCATTGTGGCACTAGGAGGAACACACCTTGCTCTCTTCACTCTGAAGGAGCTAATTTTTGCTCTCTTACTCTCTAGCACACCTTTACAATATAGCCTATGAGTCTATTATATAGATCCCATGCAAACAATAATTAGACATCTAATTACAATAATTAGATTCGTAGCTTCAAGTCTATAATTGGCCTTCTACATGCAAACAACCGGTTCATTAACTAACTGTTTGTGCAATCGACAGTTCTGGAACTGCACAGGCGACTGATATCGGTCCTTGTCTACCTAGAGGTGACCGATGTCGACCGACTCCGTCGGTTACTCTGACACTGTATATGACCGACGTCGACTGCTCTACCACTCAGCAACCTCCTCCATGTTTGCATCAGTGAAACTTTTGGCTCCACAACCTAATAATCTCCCACTTGGAGATAAATAGCTGCACCTGTACCTGTACTTGTACACCATCTAATTTGTTTCCTGGCTTATATCCCTCTTCAAAATCAATCTTGAAGACCAACTACCACAAAACTTGTGATGCACCTCCTGTCATCCAAGTAACCTGCCGCATCCGCATCTACAAACCTATGTAGAAAAGAACTTGACCCTGCATCGCATGTTAACCTGCTGGTGGTCCTTCTCAGATACCTGAGAATCCACTGAACAACCCTCCAGTGCTTCCTTCCTGGATTGGCCACAAACTTTCTGACAACACCCACTGCTTGGGCAAAATCAGGAAGTACACATGTACTCAACCTCATCATGTGATTAGGGACCTTGTTCTGTGAACTATCCATCCATAGGTGTGCTTGCCATTCTGCATCCTGCACTACCTTCACACAATCATCTTGTGACAACATCAACTTGTGATCTTTCCTGTCTCTATGATTACTCATGCCAAAGAATTTTGCTCCTCCAAATTCTTCATGACACACCTCTGAACTAACTTTACCTTTAGCTCAAAAAAAAAATCTTGCATGTATGACCCTGTATTAAGCAAACACACAACATACAGTAACAGGATGATGTTGCAATCATCACCCACCTGATAAAGAAACCACAGTAGTTACAATGACATTGACTAAAGCCATGCTTTGTCATCCACCTGTCAACCCTGTACCACTGTCTTAGAGCTCCCTCAAGACCATATGACCTGGCCTTCCGTCTCACATGTCCATTTTCTCTATTATTTAACTAAGGTATCCATTCATCTTTTAGTGCTTTCATACTGGCTGGCAACCCTACCAAATCTCCCGTTTGGTTCTACATCCAATTCATGCCATGCTCCCACTGTTTCCTGGATCCTTCCTGCTTTGCAGTGAACAATGAGTATAAAGAAGAGGAACAACAAATTTGAGGCTTACTTACCTTTTCAGTCCTCCATATGGGCGTTTGAGACTTCTTGACAGCTTGCTGTCCACTCAAAATTTGTTACAGTGACCGACCTCAATCACCACACAATCTGCATCCGACTGACGTTAGTTTCATGTGACTGTCTTTTCTTCTGACGCCAATTTTTTGACCAACATCGGTCTTACCTGGTCACCAACGTCAGTTTCCTTACCGTCGCTGGTAACCACCCTGCCCGACACCACTGGCTCTGGTCTGCACATGACCGACATCGGCACCTGTCTGTTCGACGTCAATTTCCCCTAATTGATGTCAGTACCTGTGTTTTTCTATGAGTGATGACCTTTACCCACGAGCATACTTTGGATCAAAACCCTGTCTAAATCTCCCTTGCTTTGCCTAAAAATGTCCAGCCCCATCTGCTGATCTCTATCTGTCATCCCCTCCATGAACACCAAGGCTTTCCAGTTCTGAAGTCTATCAAACACATCTGTCTTCTACTTAAAAACATGCATCTCCTTCTTGCTCTTGTGACCAAGCCTACAAAGCCACGTCCTTGCAACAGAAGAAGAATCAGTAATACAAGCAAGTAGATAAAGAGTACCTTCTTTCTTACCACATGCTAATTCAAGTGCATCCGCTGTGAGAGTTCCTGTGCATCTCTCATCACCCAACTTTTTTGAAGTAATTAGCTGCATCTTCAAAACTGGGACCTGCATGACATCCTTCAACACCCATGTGTTAGCCGCTTGCAATTTTTGCTTCACTTCCCCTTTGCCAATTCTTTGACAAGGCACACCAGCCCCTAAATAAATCTTTCCAAAGTCTCCAAAGACCTTAATATGAAAAAATACTCTATTTTGAGCTGCATGGAAAAAGGCAACAGAATCTATAAGACAAGATTCTACTTTATCCAAGAAACATCCTAGAGCATCCTGTGCAACAACACCTGCAACATCTGTTTCTTCAGTTCCTTCATGCTGATCTTCCACCAACTAATAATCTTTCTTTTCCTGCTCTTTCTTTCCATAACACCGTAATTGACCATTCATGCTTTTCAGTTCCTCCATTCTTAGCTTACTTTCTTTTGCCATTGCTTTACTCCCACTCAATCAGAAACCCCTGAGAGTGACCTGTAATCAAACACAAACCTGCTCTCTGCAACCTGGCTCTGATACCACTTGTCAGGATTATGGAGCACACAATTGATCACTTTATATAAGGAACTAAACACAAAATTTAACCAGAATGCACAAGTAACTAGAATTCAGAAATAACACAGAATATGAGAGACAATACCCAATTGTATTAATACTCTTCTAGAAAAGAATTACAAATGAAGAGATGCCACACTCTTCCACACCTTACAGGCTTCCCACACCAAGTGTATAGTAATTCACCTTCAAGAGCTCACTCTCTCAATCATGGTCCCAACACACAACTCAAACACAAAGTTGGTGTTCACCTCCAACCAGTCAGTATCACTACTACCAGTACACCGAGTATACACACATACTCAACCGAGTACACAATGCACTCCAAGTAGATCTCCCATGAACTTGCAACAACCTACAACTCAAATGATCTTACTTTGAAAGGATCTTCTTTGCCTTCCTCTATTGCTCTCCAATCGAGTACACACCGTATTCCAAGTAGATCTCTCTAATCTTGCTACCTGTTGTGTTCCTGTCACCTTGATTCTGCTGCCACCTGCCGATCAACTTGGTTCTGCACACCTGCAAACCTAGACCTTGCACACACACACACACACACACACACACACACACACACACACACACACACACACACCCCTAAAAATCAATGATCTTACTTACAAATATAGATCTCTAAACGTGGCCTTGCACACCTGCTGACCAAGATCATACATACATGAAGAATCCTTCTAATTCTCCAAACTATCACCCACACTTGGCACTGTGGCACTAGGAGAAACACACCTTGCTCTCTTCACTCTGAAGGAGCTAATTTTTGCTCTCTTACTCTTTAGCACACCTTTACAATACAGCCCATGAGTCTATTATATAGATCCCATGCAAACAATAATTAGACATCTAATTACAATAATTAGATTCGTAGCTTTAAGTCTATAATTGGCCTTCTACATGCAAACAACCGGTTCGTTAACTAACTGTTCGTGTAATCGATAATTTTAGAACCGCACAGGCGATCGATATCGGTCCCTGTCTGTCTAGAGGTGACCAACTCCTGACTGATGTTGGTTACTCTGACACTGTATATCACTGACGTCGATTGATCAGACCGACATTAATTGCTTTGCCACTCAGCAACCTCTTAGTAACCTCTTCCATGTTTGCATCAGTGAAGCTTTTAGCTCCACAACCTAACAAGTCCATTTCCTTGAAATTGACGGCCTCAGAGACGCCACTGTCCTTGGCAAATCCTTTGGTTCTATTCCTTTGTTTCAGCCTTTTCTCTTCAGCTATTTTCTCGTAGACAAAAAGTCTGTAAGAATTGTCTCACTCATTTCTTCAAAGTTTTTTTCCTGGGCTTTTTGGCTCGCAGATTCTTCCAAATTTCTTCAGACTTTTTGTCCGAAGGAATTCCTTCAGACAGAAGTTTGAAAGAAATCAATTTATGCCTTTGCCTTGTCTTTTCTGCGGCAGAAATTTCTTTCAAAAAATTTCTTTGGACAAAATGTCTGAAGGAATTCCTTTGAACATTTTGTCTGAAAAAATTCTCTTCTTTGCCTTAAACAAATTTTTGAAGGAAACTTACCTTTTTGGCTTTCTCTGTGGCCTCTTTGCAAATGTTCCTTGCCCTCTGCAAGGGCACTTGAGTCTGGAACTGCCCTCTGCAAGGGCACTTAGAATGGTCCCTTTGAACCAAACATTGAACCAACTCATTTGAACTGGGCCGTTGAACCAATTGAGCGAACCAAGCCATTGAACCGAGCCATTAAAACAAGTCATTGAAGCGATCTATTAAACCAATTGAATCTAAGCCAATTGAACTGAATGGTTCAATGGTCTGAAGAAACTTTGTAGAAGCCCCTTTCATTCTTTGAACTGGTTCTTCATTTGCCAAAAGACTTTCCTACAGAGTCTATAGAAATGCCTAGACTTGTGTAAAATAAAAAATGTACTGGCTCAGAACAACAGGGAAGGAAGGAAACTGATTTTGGCCTACAGGACCAAAATGGTCAACAAATTGGCGACTCCCAGGGGAAGCATGACTGCTATGCTTAGAACCTAGTTGCCTTAAAATCCATTGGGCATGGAGTCAGAATGCAGCTTTGAAGAAAGGTTAACAATAGCCTTGAGAGATCCCAAAATCAATCATGAGCTTTTACCCCAGACACAAGGGAAAATACACACAAGGCTAAAAACACTACTTATGCAAATAGCACTTAGGGAAAATAGAAAAAGAAACTGAAAGCAAACTACTATGTACAGCTAACTAGGTATATTTGCTTCCCTCCTGGATCAAAGGGAAAAAAATTTAAGTCCCCTTCCTAGCAAGGAAACTTATGGTGCCAGACAAGTCGCTGAATGGAATGGAGATTTGGTGACCTACTCCTCTTGCCTGTCACCTTGATTGGCTTGTATCTGAGTGGATCAGATTCAAACATGCTTCCAACATATATATACTCTTCTTGTTCTTGGAAGCTTGTTGAATGCTAGTCCTTCATGTTGGTGCATTTCACCAAGAAATCAATGGCTATTGGCTCATCACCATAAGCCCTTTGATATGCACAGTCCCTTTGCAATGCATCATGGTTTGACTTGTTCCTTTCTACTTCGTTGAAGACCCTATCAAACTCATCCTTTGCTCCCTCAAGGATTTATTGAAGAAGGGTGACTATTGTGATGTCTGAATAGAATCACAAACTGATTTCTCATCCCACAGAACATCACTTTTTTTTTTCAAAACTCTCTTTTTCAAAGCTATTCTCAAGATGAACAAGCCTCTCCTTTTCCTGCTCAAGGATCAAAGTTTATAGATGTTCAAAGGCATCTATATGATCCTCCTCCAACTCAGGCACCTCAGCATAGTCATCCTCCTCATCGAAGCAACAAGGAAGTTCATCAAACAAAGGATGAGAGAGCTCACCATGCTTACATTCCTCTTCGTATTGTTGGAACATCTGCATGTATGCATGCCATGCATCTTCTCCATTGTCAATGATGTCTTCAAAAGGAGCATCGATGATTATTTCTTCTTCTTTGACATCCATGATAGCCTTTTGAACAACTGTAGATTGGATCTTCTGCTCATCACTCACCTCCTATAAAATAGGTTCCTCCTTGAGAAGGGGTGAAGTGAAAAAACCATGTGGAAGAAGAGGCAGTCCTTGAGCTAGAATTAAATGATTCTCCTCCTTCCATTTGGTCAAAACTTTATCTATATCAGGTGTGGCCTGATATCTCTCTTGGAGTTGTGTAGATGGGGTGTGTTCAGACATGTCCATCACATGTTGGCTGAGGAATTTCTCTCTGAATTCCAACTCTGCAATTCTCCTAGCTATATCTTCTTGGAAGAGCCTTTCTTGGAGGTCATAGGAATCATCATGAGCAAGAGCAGCCTTGAATTCTTCAAGGTTTTGAGCAAAACCTTTCTCCTCCTCTTTCCTGCCCCATGATTCCATTGTTTGCTTCCAACTCATGACCTTGGGATTGGAACTTTCCCCTTGTGAATAGGGAGTAACTTTATCCTCTCCAAGGTCCTGGGCTGGTTCATGACTTTCCTTCTTCCAACTTGGAATTTGGAGATCATGTTGAAAGGCTTGAGGATGTTGGGGAAGATTTGAGAGGGTCTGCTCATGTACAAGAAGAGCTACCTAAAGATAGGAGTGTTGGAAAGCTAAGCACATAGGATTAAGAGTAGGATCGATTGATGCATCAAATGAGCTAGAATGATCAAGTGCTATCTAATAGAAAGGATTTGGTGCACAAGAGGGGGCTTTATTTAGAATAGGAGGGGGCACGCAAGGCTGACTACCTTGCATGAATAGATTTCTCTATTTTGCTACCTCCTCCTCCATGGATTGCAAGGCATGAGCTTGCCTAAACAAACACTCCTCTTTGTACACCAACTCTTGCTGATATCTATGCTACTCATATGATCTATCTATCTCCATCACCTGCTTCTCAAAATCCAGTGCTACTTCCCTTATCATTGAAGGGCAACTAGGAGAGTTGCTTGGGGTGATTCCATAAAAAACTTGAGCTTGATCAAAGTTATACGAAGGAAAACAAGGCCCATGATTCTGGGTAAAGGGACTATACATATAAAAAATGAGATTTCTTGATGGCACCTGGACTACTTAATTGACTAATTCAACTCAGAGTCGCCATTGGTGTTGATGACAAAGCCTCCAAATGCTGGTTGGTTAAAGAAACACCAAAAATTCTTCAACTCTTTAGACCAAACTTGTCCTACCGGGTGTGCCAAAAACTGTTGATGTAGTGGATTGCACCCTAGATAGGAGACTGAGCTCCTGCCTTCCAAACACAACAATGGAAACTCCCCTCTTGCTTGTGGGCCTGGCAAAACTGGGGGGAGAGTCTCTAGATAAGGGCTAGCTCCCTTTGATGTATCTTTTAGGTCTTGGATTCCCTACTGCTAAAAAATAAATGAAAAAGGGGGGGTTGAAAAGGGAGAAGGATGCTAAAAATAGAACCTAAACCTAAACTAAAAGGTAATACACTAAAAAAGTTGATCTACTTAGCTCAAACATACACTTTTCACCAAGAAGAAGCTCCCAGACACTTCATCTGATGTAGAAAACTCTTCTGTATTAGTGAGTCAGGGGTCTGTAGAGATACATGGAGGAAGAACTATCAAAGGTGTTCTGAGACACACTTTGGCGGCCTATTCACATGCACCTATATTCCTGCTGTAGACACTTCTAGCAGACCTATAAAAGAAGAAACTTCACAATACACTAGACATGCTGGAATCATTCTGTGAAAAGCATAAAAGAAAATGACTTAACACAAAATAAAAACATAGACATATGTGTGAGTTCAAGTTCAAATGGAGGTAAAAATTACTAAGTCTTGTTCAAGGTAAAATTCAGCAGAGTTCTGCCTTACAAACCCAGAGATTTTTGAGTAGAGCTTTGCCTTATGGGCTAATAGATCTCCCTTTCTCAAATGAGAAGTTTACAATAAATAGAGAGAAAAGAGAACTTGGTGCTTTCTCCAAAAAAGACTTTGGCACTCTTTTTACAAGTGGCCCATGTGCATTTTGATCATTGAAAATAGGAACCCGCTTAAAGATAATGATGTGTTGGCTCCTACTTTGACTTTGTCATTCAAACATTAATGTGAAAGCTTGGGCTGTGCTTCTTTTATGCAAACAAACTACTCCCTTCAAGGCATTCATGTAGCTTGTCTGCTCATCAATGCAAGGTGAATAAAAATGGGTCGCACCGTTCACTGTTTGCACCTCTTGATGACCAATTCATAGACACTATGTCAACCACTAGAGTAACTCCTTGAGTCGACACCTTCCTTCGCCACTTGGATTGTTTTGTTAGTTTCTTCACTTGGCTCTTTTCTGGCTCCTTCGTCCTTCGAGGGCTATCTTCGGCTAATTCTTCATGTCTTTCTTGTTTGCTTTGGCCACTTTCCACTGATCTCAACTAGTGACATGTGGCATGTTTCACTGCTGAAATAGGTAGGACACGTGGTAGCATCTACTTAACTTATAGAAGCTTTAATCACCTTTTGAGAGTCCTGTGGAAGAGGACATGTGGCGGCTTCCATTGAGCTTTAGAAACACTACAAAAATATTTGGGACTCATTCAGATTCACCATGGACGATGACACTTGGCAGCTTCTACCCTCTTTATCAATTCATCTGGGATCCACCATAGTCTTCACAAAACCAAAAGGGAGAGACCGTGGATGTTGACACTTGTCAGCTTTCGCTGAGCTTTGCAAGGGACACGTGGCATGTTTTGCTGCTTTTAGAGACAAATTATGATGTGTCTTGGCAGGCAATACTTGGCAGCTTCCGCTCTCGAGATTTTTTGGTGTAAAATTAATGTTTGCCGGCCTATCACTATTTGAAAGTTAATGGCTAGTCCATTTCCCTAAAATTGACGGCCTTGGAGATGTCACTGTCCTTGGCAAATCCTTCGGTTCTTTTCCTTTGTTTTAGCATTTTCTCTTCGGCTATTTTCCTGTGGACAAAAAGTTTGCAAGAATTGTCTCACTCATTTCTTCAGATTTTTTTTTCTGGGCTTTTTGGCTTGCGGCTTCTTCTAAATTTCTTCAGACTTTTTGTCTGAAGGAATTCTTTCGGATAGAAGTCTGAAAGAAATCAATTTATGCCTTTGCCTTGTCTTTTTTGCAGTGGAAATTTCTTCTGGAGAATTTCTTCAGACAAAATGTCCAAAGGAATTCCTTCAGACATTTTATCCAAAAAAATTCTCTTCTTTACCTTAAACAAATTTCCAAAAGAAACTTACCTTTTCGGCTTTCTCTGTGGCCTCTTTGCAAATGTTCCCTACCCTCCGCAAGGGCACTTGAGTCTGGAACTGCCCTCCACAAGGGCACTTAGAATGGTCCCTTTGAACCAAATGTTGAACCAACTCATTTGAACTAGGCCGTTGAACTAATTGAGTGAACCAAGCTATTTAACTGAGCCATTAAAACAAGCCATTGAAGCGAGCCGTTGAACCAATTGAATCTGAGCCAATTAAACTGAATGGTTCAATGGTTCGAAGAAAATTTGTAGAAGCCCCTTTCAATCTTTGAACTGGTTCTTCAGCTACCAAAAGACTTTCTTGTAGAGTCCGTAGAAATGCCTAGACTTGTGCAAAATCAAAAATGTACTGGCTTAGAACAGCAGGGAAGGAAGGAGACCAATTTTGGCCTGCAGGACTAAAATGGTCAACAATTCCATTATAGGTAGGCATGAGTATGTGATAGATTAATACAAACTAGATAGGGTGTTGCCCTAGTTTGGTATACAATAGGTTGTGCCAATAGGGGCACATGTTTTTGCACAACTGGCACAGGAGAGACCACAATGGGGACCGATTATAGATTTGAGGGTGGCTAAGAATAGTTGGGTACAGTTATATATAGTGTCATATCATAAAAGGTTAGACATAGTCGATGCATGGGAGACTGATGCATATAAGGCATGGTAGGATCAAATATGACCATTGAGGTTGAAAACTCCTCATCAGAGTCCTAAGACATAGAGGGAGAGATTATATATGGCATCTAGGATGTGACCACAAAGGAGAGGGCACCCGAGGATGCCTATTTAGGTAGATGCCCCAATGGATGGAGGATAGGTGGGTGATGGTAGTGGAGAGAAAGGTGAGGATGTATAGGTTAATGATGTTGAGGGTGATGGATCAGAGGACCAATGTCTATGATTGTTATTAACATCGACGAGGAGGGAGATGGAGAGGACACATTGATGCAACAGTGCTAGAGAATCATATAGTTGGAGGTGATATGGCAGGGTCTTCAGGGTTGATATGGTTAGTAGAGGATAAATCCTTAATTAATAGGCTAAAACAAGAGATCATAGCAAGGGATATAGAGATAACATGGCTATTGGGAGATGGAGTAGACTGAGATATTTAGGGAGCTTCTAGAGCTACAAAGATATCTATATTATAGGTTGGGGTAGATTGGTTGACAACTAAGTTTGGGATTATAGAGGAGGGCTTGGTGACCCATGATTTGGTTATGTAGATGGAGGATGAGATAAGGCTAGCACATATATCACAGAGAGAGATGTAACAAACAGTGAGTTGTAGATAGATAGAGACCTACTGACAACATCAAATTGGCTGAAATCCCTATCATATACTATGAGGGAAATGGAGCAAGTGTCTTACTACTAGAGCCTCTACGAGTGAGTGGTTTTAGTTTATTAGTGAGCAACATTATTTATAGAGTATTTAAGTGGTTGGATATTAAGATCAATGGCTAGGACAATAAAAACAATGACATCATAGTGTATACACATAACATTTTCAAATTTTATTAATTACTAATGCTTTCTATCTTGCAAGAACCCATCGAGTCTCAATCTCTCTAAGTGCACACCCTAAGAAGTGCACTAAGAAAGGGGTGGGTAGACCACTAGTGCTTCATAGGATTGTTGTCCCTTATTGTCACTTATTACCAATCTAACCAGCTCCTAAAACCATTCCCCTAAGCTATTACTCCTCTTTTGCACACTCCAATATTTTACCATCTTCTGTACCCTTTTTCCTAACCTAACACCCATTTCAATAGTTTACAGTACTAGGTCGATTGGGTCAACCTTATACTCTTATTGGTAAAACTTATTTAGGGTATAGGTCGACTCTTGGCCAACCTAGCTCCTAACCTAGTAAGTTTTTGTCAATAATAGTACTAAGTCAACTGGGTCGACCCTGTCAACCAAAACTTTCATAAAGGCTTAGGGTTAAATTTTTCTATATATACAAGATCATTTCACCATTCTTAGAGAGACATCAAGAGTTATTATTCATTTACGCTTCTTTAGAATCTGCTCTTCCACCATTCTACTTGAGGAGTCTTAGCTTAGGGTTTCTACTTGGAGAATCTAGTCTTGTGGAGAAGTCTTGGATGCTTTGGCCTTTCTTAGTGATCTTTACAAACCACAACAACCTCTTACAAAGCCCCTTTGGCCAAGGGAGAGATTGAGTCTCGACATGTTCGTCATTCAAGTAAGTATACTCCTCCTCTCTTTAGTAGATAGAAGTAGCATAAGTATTATCTTTTGAATAATATTACTCTTCTTCTCCATGCATTAAGGTCTTACTCATACATAACTTAATTGAGATTTTCTTATGCATATTTATTTTCTTTTGTTTACTAACTCCCATATTGTGCCACAAGCTTTGGTGAGCATTATATTAGACTTTAATTGTTATTAGTTTAGTGAATATGGAAACATAGGGCTTAGTTAGGGTTATTGCTTGATTTTGCTTGACTCGAGGCTTTAAAACCCTCCCTAGTATTATTGTTATGATGAGAGATTCCCTAATTAGATCTAACATATCCACATATTGGTCATGTTCTCGATTATCTAATGTATCCCCAATCGAAAGTGTAAGTAGGATCTATCTTCTTCAAGTTAGGATTGATTTATAGACTTAATGCATTTTTTATTACATAGATTCTGGTGAATCTGACATGAATCTAACCCTTGCAGGTTCTTTTTCACATTTTTTATTTTTCTATCATTTTATTTATTATTTTTCTATTTTTATGATACTAAGTTGATAGGACCGGTATAATTTTTAACTTCTATGCACAAGTTTAACACAGTCTCATAAATTTGTGTAGGTCTTCATCAAGTACAAGTTATTGGATCAAATAGGTTGACATAGTACTCTTACAAGCTTTTATAAAACATACTAGGTTGCCTAGGGTAGTAAATTACTCTTACAAACTTTCAGAAAACATACTAGGTTGACTAGGCCGATATAGTCATCTTCACAGGCTTCAACAAATAGAAAACTACAAAACTAGGTTGACATAGTTGGTAGAAATTACAAGTAACACTCAAGGAATTTCAACAACAATTTTATATTCCTCTGAATCTTCTAACCCACCAAGGTTTCTTTCTCTCTTTTTCTTTTATTTTAGTTATTCCTTACAATTCTATTTTGCATAGTTTTTAGTCTTTATAATTGCCCTCATACAATAAACTAGGTCAACCTAGTCGGCCTAGTTTTGTATTATGTCTTCTATTTGAAAGACAAGGTCAACCCTATCGACATAGTTATTAAAGACCCTTGTTTCAGCAGTATAGTAGCAACACTGTCAACTTTGTTCTGTAATATTTGCGTACACTATTGTCTGAACCGATATTGTACCATGTTTCAAATTAGAATTAACATCTATATGTTAGTAATCACTTCACACTTTCACTTTCAGTGGTTTGTATGCTTATAATAGATCACATAGTCTAATTAGGTGGTTTTTCAATATACCATTTAGTTGCACTATTTATCTCTTTCTTGCACACACTACCAAATCACATAACTTTAAAATGCATTTAAATATTTATCTATCCAAGGTCCACCTACTTGGATTTCATCATCAAGGGGGAAGTCAACTTGGTTTTATGATCAAGTATAAACACATGGTTAATGGTATATATTGGCAAAGCACCTAGTACCCTTATTGCTACGAGATTGTGAAGTGAGGGGGTAAGCCCCAATACCAAGCCAGTACCATTGCCAACACAAATCTTTTTCAACCTAAATGTTTTGAAACTATAAATAGATTGATTTTTAGTTCCTTACTTTCATCCAACTTATTTATCACACTTAAAATAAAACTTTAATAATCTAACATTCAGGTTGACTATTTAGTTAGCACTTATGTTCCAAGTTGACTGCTTTCTCTTTGCTCACTATATGTTGTATTGTAAAAACTTGCATTGGCCAGTGTTGGTACAAGGTTTTGTGCTGTGTGTCTCAATTGGATTATCCTCATTGATCCAATTTCTTGTGTGTTTACTTTCATTTATTGATTTCAAGTATATTGCAATATATTTCCTTGTTTTCAGTACATTGTCATTCTATTCGACACAATGTCTTACAAATTGTTTTTCTCTCTTCCTGCAGTACTAGGTTGTCCCACTTGACCTTGTATCTCTTTTGCTAGTTAGATAATAGTGCTAGGTTGACCCAGTTGACTTTGTACTCTTATCAGGCTCTGTTTCCCCTCATTTACAATATTAGGTTGACCCAATTGACTCTATATTCTTAATTTTTACCCTGTCTATCTGACTCAATTCTCTATTTTTCTTCCTTAGCATTTTGTTCATTTCTCTCAAGTCATCATGAATTCCCCTATTATAATCTTGTTGGAAAACCTGTATTCATTTAGATACATGGGATGTTCATTTCTCCATCTCATTTCCTCCCAAGAGAACCCTCACTCTTAGAATACCTCTTCCCCTCCATTTATGGCTTGTAACATGGTGCAAATCACACCTCAAGATGAAATAGGTGGATCTGATCCTTTTTGTACCTATTTAGACAATTCTCATCTTCAAACCCTTCAACATAATGCATGAGAAATTGACACATGTCTAACCAATAATCCCACTAATAATCCATATTTTAATAACCCTCCTAATACCAATTCAGGGAGTGCTCCTGAAAACACCAACCCATCAACTGATATGTATCAAATTCTTGCACAAGTCATACAACAAATGAACATAATGAAAAATTTTAACACCTCTCAAATGATGCAACTACAATATCATTTGATCAATATGGCTAATCAACCTCCAACTATCCATCCTCAAGCCAATCCATATTTCATTCCTCCACCTCTTAGAGAGGCCTCAATAAATGTTATTACTCAAACTATAATCAATAAAAAAATGCTTCAAAACATCCAAAATAAGCCTTTAGCTCCTTTCACTGTGTCCATTGATATTGGTAATATATCTCCAGCTATCAAGTCTCAAAGTCTTTGGTAATCATTATAAAGAGTGGATCCAAACTAATAATTTTAACAAGACTAAACTTCTATTTAAAACCTTCATTGGTGATGTATTAGAATGGTACAACCAAATTCCCCATCAATCCTTTAGTCAAAGAGTTTCAACATAATGATCTTCTCGAAAATTGTCTTAGTCATTTTATCAATGCTAAGCAATGTCCCACCAAATCAACTCATGATTTTATTAAATGATAGAAATATTTGGCCCATAAAGTCAACCATAACATGACTGATGATAACTTGTTTAAACTCTTTATCACTACCTTAACTCCTTCTCTTCAATATAAGGTTCAAACTTTTGCTTCCCAAACACTTAATGAAACTCTTGACCAAGCTAAACGTCAAGACTTTATCATGAAGAAATTTGAACCTATTCCTAAATTCCTTAAAGGATATTTTCAAACTTCTACTAATGCTATCATCAACAATACTCCTCAAACTAAACTAGAAGTTACCAAAACTGACACTCCCTCATCTTCTCATACACCACTCACTGTGTAGCAAATGAAACAATTCTTACCACCCCTAAACCCTATACTTATCCAAATAATCCTCCTAAGTGGTATGAACCTAATCAATTTTGTTAGTTCCATGCTGACATTAGCCATTCACATGAATATTTTAAAGGGATCACTAAATTTTTTGTCTCTTACATTATTGGTGATTCCTTTAATCGTGAAGCCATGATCAACCTTCATCTTCAAGAATACAATACTGCTTATAAAAAATGACAGGTTTCCAAATCTTCTTCTTCCAATAACTAAAAATATTTTCCCACAACTAATAATCAACAAACTACCAAGGATGTTTATGCTATTCATGCCGATTATGACCAATACTATACCAATTCTCAATATCTTGACACCGCTAAGTTCAATTATCATCGCAAACCAGCTCACCAAGATCTCATTACCAAACCTAAGAAACCATCTTTAGAAGAATAACTTCTTAAAGATACTAGAACCAAAAATCTAGCTTTGAAATCCTATAAGGAACCACCTCCTCCTTTTGAACCCCAATAACTTATATTCCTTCAAAATCTACCTTACCTTCCAAAACTCACACTGGTTCTTCTAAATCCCATTGGAACTTTCTCGAAGAACTTAAATTCATGTCTTGAAAGATTCCACTTATGGATTTAGTTCATACTTCCCCTTATCATCACAAGTTTCTTATACAAAAATCATAAGAAATTAAAGATCTATCTCCAATAGATGAAGAACCACCCTCTATTGAACCTCAACCTACCAACATTCATACCATTGAAGCTGTGTGTCCTTCTTCCAAACCATCTACTGAATTTCTTGAAGAAGACTTGATTAATGATGAAATCCTTTTTCATGTTAATGATCCACCACTATTCATTAAAATAGCCATTAATACTACCCTTATCCATAAAGTTTTAGTTGACGAAGGCTTTGGTATAATGACATCTTTGTGGCTTATCCAACAACTTGGATACAATGAGGATCATCTCAAGCAAACCTACCTTCCCTATCATGGATTTGATAAAACTAATCAAAAGTCACTTGGTTGTATTTGGCTTCCCCTAATAATCAAACCTAAGACTATTTGAACTAAAATTATGGTCTTTGATTTGCCCTTATCTTATAGAATACTCCTTGGTCACCCTTGGACTCATAGAATGAGGGCCATCACTTCTTTAGGTATCCAATGCATTAAATTATTACATAATGGCAAATGGTATAAGCATGAGGCTAATCTCAACCCTTGGAGTATTCAAATTCCTAATCCAAAATCTCAGTATCACATCCCTAACATTCCTACCATCAATAGTGCTCCCTTACATGAGATCATCAACTTCAATCCCAATTTACAAGTAACCCTTGTTAATTCAAATGATGATGAACCTAATGAATTGTAACATAAATGCAATATTACCAAGTTACCTCCTTATATCTCAGAGTGGATTCCTCCTTATTTATTACCTCATGATCATACCATTCCTCTCCTTGATGAGATCTATATACATATTGTTTTCAAACTTTTATCAATTACTGACACTTTATATCTTATAGGAACCCATCAAGTCTTAATCTCTTTGAGTACAAACCTTAAAGGGTGCACCAAGAAAGAAGTGGGTAGACTATTGGTGCTTTGTAAGATTATTTTCCTTTTTTGCACTTGCCATCTACACACTTGTCTCCTAAAACCATTTAACCGAAGATTATTCTTCTCAGTTGTACCCATTCTAGACATTTGTCATGCTTTATCCTTTGTGTTCTTATCTTGACCCCTTTTCACTAGTTAACTGTACTAGGTTGATTGGATTGAATCTATATTGTTTTTGGCCTTTGATTATTATACAGGGTTGATTGGGTTAAACATGTACTATTTAGAGATATTTTTCACTTGGAGTTTTTTAGCCCTTTCGCTGATCTAACTCAGGACCTAGTGATTTATGTCCCAAAAACATACAAGGTTGACTGGGTTGACCCTATACAATTGACATATTCAGAAGGATTTAGGGCAAGATCCATCTATATATACAAGTTCATTTCCAACCATTTGAGAATAGAGAAGTGAAGAGGAATAAGTGTGAATGAACATCTGCTTATTGACCATTCTACTTGAGGAATATAGCTTAGGGTTCTATACTTTCTTTGGAGATACAAATCTTGTCTTGTGGAGAAGTCTTTTGGATTCATAGATAGGTTATGTAGCCTAGAGCTGATTTGTCTTTATTATCATTACATACCATAATAATCTCTTGTGAAGCACCTTGTCCAAGTGAGAGATTGAGGTTCGATGGGTTCATATTCATCCTAACTTTATTTCTCCTTTATAAGAGTAGATAGATAATGTAGTTGTGATTCTCTCTCATGCATTAGGATTTTGTATACATTAACATGAGAATATGTCTTCTATGCATGTTTAATTTAATTTATTTTGTTTCTAACCTCCACTTTGTGCCACAAGCTTTGGTGTGCACTGGATTAGATTTACTTTCTTGTTTATTAGAATAGAGTGAACATTAAACCTAAGACTCTTTTAGAGTTGTTGCATGATTGTGTTAGACTATAGGCTTTGGAACTCTTCCTCTCATGGTGTATTGTAATAAGTGATCCTCTAATCAGGTCTAGCAGATCCCCATATTGGTCATGATCTCGCTTAACAAATGTATTCTCAATTAGAAGTGTAGGTATGCTCTATCTTTTTTGAACTAGGATTAATCTATAGAAATGATGCATTTATAATTGCATACATTCTGGTGAACTTAACATGAATCATATCCCACCACTGGTTGGATTGTCTTCACATTTCCACTTTTTTCTTAGTATTTTATTCACTTTAGATTCACCTTCATAATACATTCTGGTGAACTTGACTTGAACTAACCCTTGAAAGATTTTTTCATATTATTTCATTCTTTCATCATTATTTTTTATCATATATATGGCATACTAGATCGACTCTATCGACCTAATATCTAACTTATGTGTATAGAATTTTAAGTACAAGTTAATGGATTGACCCTATCAACCTAGTATAGGTTTTTAGCTTTTTAGACATCCAGTCCAAATGACTAGGTCGACCTAGTCAACCCTATACATTTTTAGGCACTTAACAATAAGTTTCTATAAAGCCTAGTCAATCCAATCGACTTAGTTAGTAGAATTTACAAGCCTATATCAAGGTTATTGAATAAAATTCTTCATTATTTGTATCTCTAATCCACCAAGGTTCCTTACTATCTCTCTATCTCTTTCTTTACAACTTTCCTTTTATAGTTTGTAGTCTTTAAAATTGCCCTTACATAGTCAACTAGATCGACCCTGCTGACCTAGTTTTATGTCTTGTGTGTTGTCTGAATAACTAGGTTGACTCTACCAACCCTATTCATTTTCAAACCTTACTTTAATAGTACAAGTTCAACCCTGTCGACCTTGTTCTATATTCTGTGCATACATTGTTGACTATATCAACATTGTACCTTATTTCAAAGTTGGAATTAACTTTATATGTTAGTAATTAATTCACACTTTCTTTTCTTATTGCTTGCATGCATAGAATATATCACATAGCTTAATTACATGGTTTTAAATTAATTTTTTAGTTTTAATATTTTTTATTTTATGCACACATGATCAAATCAAAAAATCTAAACAATCATTTTAACATCTATCTACCCAAAGCCAACCTACTTAGATTTGATCACCAACAGGGAATTCAAATTGATACTCTAGTCAAGTATAAAACATGGTTAATGATATATTTTGGCTAAGCACCTAACACCCTTATTGATTTAGTGTGTGAAGTGAGGGGGTATGCCTCAATACGAATATTGTAACATTGTCACTATAGTCCCTATCAGTGTAAACTACCTAAAACCATCCTAAGATTGTATTCTAATTCCTTACTTAAAACTAACTTCCCATCACATTTAAAATCATATCTTAATAATATAATAAAAATTCAGGTTGACCAATTAGTTAACTATTTACTTTCTAAGTTGATTTCTTGCTCTTTGCTCAATTGTATTTTTTATTGAAAAAACTTGTATTAGCCAATGTTGGTGTAATGTTTTGTGTTGTGTGCCTCAATTGGGTTGGCCAAAGTTGATCCAATTGATTGTTTATTTCTCTTTAGCTATTTCTCTTTAAATTACTTGTAAAAGTTATCTTATTTTAGTTTAAAATTTGTTATAAGATTCTTAATTTTCCCTCTTTACTGTATTGGATCGACCTAGTTGACCCTGTACCTTTTTCTAGCCTTTGTTCATTGTACTGGATTAACTTAGTCAACCCTGTAATATTTGTAGACCCTATTTTCTCTTTTTATAGATTCTATTTACTATGTTGGATCAACCTAGGTGATCCTGTACTATTTACAACCCCTATTTTTATGCTAGGTCGACCCAATTGACCATGTATATTTTCTATCATTTACTATTTCCTTGATTTATCATCTTTTTTTCCTTCCCTTTATCATGTAATTTTTGTGTGGTGATAATACTGAGTTACAATCAATAGACATGATGAATTTTACCAACCCTCATAGGGTCTCCCATAGATAGAGTAGGGATTCTCTCTTGGATGTTAGTAATGTTCATATTGTCACTTGCACAATGAATTATGGGACCATTCCTAATACCTCTTCACAACATAGTACTCTTTTCTCATTTGAATACCAACTTGAATTAGAGTATACCCTCAAAATTATCTTCTTTATATTTGAATTTCCTCAACATCAGGGAAAAGATCCTTTTACTATTTACAATCTTATGATTAGTGGTCAATCTAAAGAGTCTCATTTACCTACTACATTCTCAACTAGATTGGGGGTATCACTTACTTTGATTCTCATCCTCTTCCTTTTATTATGACCCCTTCTCATACCATGAACTCTTCTTCTATAAATTCTTCCACCTCCATGCCTAGTATATCTACTAACATGGTAGGTTCTACATCTAGTGGGCCTCTCATAATATTCACTATCCTTAATCCTTCCACTAGTACATCATTTTCTACCCAAGGTAATCATGCTACTAGTGCTTCTTCTTCTCAACCATTCACTAGTCCATCTTTTGCTAGACAAGCAAATTTTTCCACTAGTGCCTCACATTCTCATAGTTCCTATCAAGCTCCTATCAACACCTATAGTGGTACCCAAACCACTAATACCACCTCTATTTTTTATAATAATGTTAATAAAACACAATAACTATTATTACAAACACTAAATCAAATGAATAACTTTCAAGCTCATAACATAAATCAAATGATGAGAATGCAAAACCACCTTCTTCATCTTCAATCTCATCCTCAACTAATGGCTTGGGGCACACATAACCATAATGTTCCCCCTCCTCCTCTTCAAGATTCTCAAGGAAATCTCATTCCTCAACCTCCTTTGGTCAACCAAAACCATTAATCATCTCCAAAATAAACCTCTCACTACTCAAATTACTAATATTGATATAGGAGGTATCACACCTATAATTTTTTATAATGAATCAATCAATCCCACCCTTCATCTTAAAACATTTAGAAATTTTTATAAGGATTGGGTCAAATTGAACACTTTTGTCGCTATCAAATATTAGCCAAAACTCTCATAGGTAGTGCCTTAGATTGGTACAACTAACTTAGAACTCATTCCATCACTAGTTTTGAGGATTTAGTGAATGCTTTAGTTCAAGGATTCCAAACTAGTGATCTTCTCAAAAATACTTTGGCCCACTTCATAAATTTCAAACAACTGTGAGCCAAAGTGGAAAAATTTGTCAAATAAATTGAAAACTAGTGATCAAAAGTTGTTTAAAGGTGTAAAAATCTATCAAACAAATGTGAACATAACATGGCTGATGATAATCTTTTCCATCTCTTTACCAATGCCCTTTTTCATAAACTTCAATACTAGGGCCACACTCTCTCTCCACATACATTGGAAGAGGCTATTGACAAAGATAAATGATAAGATCTTAGTATGCATCAATTTGAGCCACCCCAACCTTCTTCGAGTCCTTGTCTCTTACTTAAGAATAAATATTACAATGTTACCAATGATGGTGTTGTAGATTCTTATGACACCATTCACAATGTTCAAGTTTTCATTCCTACCCCTTCATCAGAACCAACTCCCCCTTTTCAAAAATAGACCAATCCTTACTTATCTTCACCAAATAACATTAATGTTCATAAACCTCTATCCCCAGCTAAATTGTTTAACCATCTACCTAGGCCTCTTCCATGAGAACTTGACCCTACCTATCCTATCAAATCCTGGTATGATGCTAACAAGTTTATTTGGTTTCATATTAGTTGGGGTCATTCTCATGAGACCTATAGACAACTTCATAATTTAGCCATGGACTTTATTTTGGGTCCTTATTTTGATCATGATTCTATCATTCAAAAGTGTCAACAAGATTATGAAATTGATTTTAAGTATTATAAATCACATGATAAATCTCAAGGCTTGAACCAAACTAATACTCATTTGGATATCTACAAAGACCCTCTTCTTAATCATCAACCTATTCAAGATAATAAAGACAAATCCACCCCTTCCACCGATAATGTAGAAAGTCTTGTTGAACCCACTTTTGAAGAAAATGTGGTTAACATGACTAATATGCGAAGGGTGGTTGCTTTTATATATTCCAAACCTATCTACTCTTCTCCATCTAGAACATATCATGTTATCCATGATTCTTATCCAACTCATTTAAATGAGTTGGGGAAAGATGACCTTATTATTTTTGATGTTTCAATTTTTGATTCTCCCTTAGATAACAGTTCCCTTTCTATTTCTACCTCTCTTCCATCATCTTCTACCACTAATGATACTCAAATTTATATTAGCACTTATACCAATTCTCAAAATCAAATTGAACCAACTACTTCATCATCACAACATAATTTACAACCTTGTTCTAAGACTTCCTCTTCTTACCAATATAAATTCTAATGCACTTCAACTCCTCCTTCTGAGGACCTCCTTAATCATTATGTACCTATATCTAACAACCTTATTATGGGTTATGATGAGTGGGATCCCATTGCAGATCTCACTAATCTCCCATCCCAAATTCTATTCCTCCCCTAGCAAGATAGGATGTAACCTTATCTGGATCCAAGGATAGTATATTAAAACAATGTGAAGAGATGGCTATTAACACTGATGATATTACAGACACTTCTCTTTCCTTAAAATTTCCCATAGCTTCTATGATTCTTGATGAGATTTTGCTTTGTGTAGATGATCATACCTTATTCATTAGTGTTCAAATAGGTGATATTCAAGTTAAGCGTGCATTGATTGATGAGGGTTCCATCACCTATATTACTTCACGCAACTTCATTAAGATCCTTGGATTTCAGAATGCAATCTCAAGTCTACACACAACACCTACCAAGGATATGATAGAAGGAAAATGCCTCATTTAGGTTGTGTGTGGTTTCCTATTACTATCCCACCTATCACCATCTATGTGAAGGTGATGATCTTTAACTTTCCCCTTTCTTATAACATCTTACTTGGTAGGCCGTGGAATCATTGTATGAGAGATGTTGCTTCTTCTACCTACCAATGCATTAAATTACCTCATAATGTATCCATTTATAGGATTCAGGGTGATACTAACACTTGGAATTTCAAACAATTCCAAGACCGTGGTGTCTTCAAGATTCCTACTCTTGAACCTTTGCCCAACATTCCATTTTGTGAGTCTCAACATCTCAACTTTCCTATTAATTCAACTCAAGGTTATAATGGACATCCCAAACTCATTGGGAACATTCTTATTAACCTCTTAGATTCTGATGATGATGAGTTCGATGAGATTAACCTAAAGATTAAAAAAATTGATCTCTTGCCTCACCTCATCTCACAGCTTCCTACTTCTTTGCAGCCTCATTCTCACAAGCCTCGTTGTGATGATATTATAGTCTTGACTAAGACTCAAAATTTTATTCAACACACTTCCTCAGATGACAAGGTTATCCCTACTTAAACCATTGATATTCACACCCTAGATTACAATTATGGTTATTCCTTAGGTGATCCATTTTTAGGTGGTCTTGTCTAGGACTGTGATGCCAAGATTGTCCATTATCATTCTTCTTTACTTGAGTATTTTCATGTATCTTCCTATCTTTCTTCATTTACAATTCCTAATTTTAGTATTTTTCCTCTTTATCATAGGGTAGAGATGAATCCAACACTTCTAGTTTTTAAGGATCCTCATAGGAGTATGCTCATAGATTGTGTTATGATTGGGCCTTATCATTTTACTAGGTTTTTTCATCATTATAGTTAGTTTACTCTTGAGATTAGTGTGACCCTTTTTAGACCTTCTATAAATCCTGATCCTCCCTTAATAGATCCCTTATCAAAGCCCATTCCCATTCCTGTTATAGTTGATCCTATTCTTGCTCTTGTTATTACTGAGCCTACCCCTACTTCTCATCCCATTACTCCTTCTATTGAGGCTAGTTCCGTTCTTCCTCCATCACCACCTTCCCTTGGTGATGGTATGCTTATCTTGCCTAGGATGGCTTCTTTTCCCACCAAATGGGCCAACGAGTCCTCTCTAGTTTCTTTTACTCCTGTTACACCTCATTTTGAGGGTGCTTCTCCTAAGACCACTCACAAGCATATCAATTGCTTCCATGGGATAGATAATCATTATTATACTCATTATTACAAGTTACGATAATATATTGATACTTTGCATCCTTTATCTCCTTCCTCATATAAAACCATGCCTCCCTCAAAGGTTTTACCTAAATATGGTGAGGTGTATTGTCTATAGCACCAATATGGCACCCATCACACTGACCATTGCCGCATCCTTTAAAAAAACCTTAAGGATCACCTTATAGCCATTCCTAAACCTTCTTACATTCCTCCCATAGGTCATCCCTACAAGAAGGCTTCTCTTTCTTCTCCCATGGCTCCACCTCTAGTAGTACCATCCCCTCCTGAGTTCACTTTATCACCTTTTATGCTTCCACTCATGATTCTTTCACCTGTGGACCTTCCCTCACTTGTAGATCCTTTTCCACCCATGAGTCCTTCACCCGTGGATCCTTCTCTACTTGTGAGTCCTTCACTTATGGATCCTTCTCCATTGATGATCCTAGCTTATCTTATAGATCCCACTCCCATGCATTCTCCCAAACATCCCTTGCCTTATTTCCCTCCTCATCATGATCTGTTGAGTATTCCTACTTTTTTAGTTGAGGATATTAGAAGAGAAGTCTTTTCCTAGTTTTCATTAAAAATTGATGAGACATTAGCATAAGTTCATATACAACTTCATAGCTATTTATTTGATGTCTTGGATAATGTGTGTGGGTTGATTTATTAGTACTTATGAGCACATGCATGGTGCTTTTACATTTACATTTTGATTAGATGTGTGCTCCAATTTTATTTTTATCTATCTACTATATCATTTGACACTGTGTCAAATTCATATTTTTATTATATAGTGATATTACCTTTGATACTATATCTTTCTTATATTATCATTTATCTTTGCATATGATTGTATTTCTTTATCATTATCTTCTCTTTATTTCTTGAGTTTTTATAAAAAATCTCTTCTTGTGCCTTCATGGTTGTTTGCTTTTTTATCTCTATTTTTCACAAATAATTGTCATTGTGACTTGGTTATACAAACCCTATTCCCTTTGGTCCTTATCTTTTATTACCATGTGATTAGTTAGCAAATAATGCATCTCATTATAATTTCTTTTCACTAGTCCACTATTGGATCTCCTTTTTCCCTTCTTCCTTTTTCATAAAATAAGCATATCCAAAGTTGAGAATTGGGATCACATGCTAGTTAATTTTTAAGCCTAAGTGTCCTAGTCAGTCTTTGTCTTTGGTTACTTAGCTTCTTTTAGCCTTAGCCTAAAGATCATTCATATGTATCACTAAATCTCTCATAATTAGTCATTCAAAATATTTATGGAGGAAAATTTTTAAAAATTCATAAAAAGTTAAAAGCCAAATCATTTTACAAAAAGTAATGATATAAAAGGCAAAAATATTCTTAAAAGTCACAGCACACTAAAAGATGTGATTCAAAGCACATCTCTTTCTTCTATTCGAATCTCAAACTCCATAGTTGGCCTCATGGTAGGACCGAGGTCCTTTGGAGTGTGGTAGGCCAGTAGATTAGAAAAGGAGAATTAAAAAAAATAGCGCTACTTACTTTCTCATGCAAGTACCCAATCTTCGTAGTAGATCGATGGCTTTGTAAGGGGTCTTGAAGAATGAGGAACACATTGTGGGAATGTAGGTACATTTTATCTTTTTTTGTACCAATATACCTTCATGATTTGATCTTAGTAGCATGATTATTTGCTTACACAACTTTGTGTCTATAGCGAACATGTTTCCTTTGTACATTAATGGTCACTAGTCAATTAGTGTCTTCCCATGTCTCTAGTATGCCTCTTGTCTCTTAAGGTCTTCTCATGAGATGCCTAAGTCTTAATTTTTACATTCCCTATAGCCCTCATATTTCCTCTTGAGAAATATTTTTTTGTCTACCAATCACTCCCCTTGAGATTTCATTTGTGAGTTACATTATAAGACCATAGAGAGGACCCGACATTCCTCACAAATCACCACCTTCTTCCTTCCTATTACCTACATATTTTGTTACCTAATTTTCTCTATTTTTCCACCCCAGTGGTATTATTTTTGTGAGTTGAAATATAAAACCGTAGATAGGACCTGACATTCCTCACAAATTTTATTAATAATACAAGTCACAAAAAAAATTACATGTGTCAAATATGAGATAAGATGTGATTGATTATGAAGTTACACATCATTGACATGCTTCCCAACTTGATTTAGTGTGTTTTATGCTTACTTCATTTCTCTTTTTCTCTTATTTTCTTATTTTTAGAGTGCATGTAAGAATCCAACCATTTCTTGCATTTTTCATACTTCTCAGCTTGAATTAGTGTGAAAAATTTAAGACCAATCTTTTGCCAATTTTTTATTTTCTCTTATACTTCTTAATGTGATTTAGTATAATTGATTGACTTAATTAATTTGTTTTTATACCGTTCATGCCATTTTACATACCTTCCATTTTATTACATCATTTTCATACTGCCCAACATGATTTAGTATGATTTTACTTGTTTTAATTTGGTGCAAAAATCTTTCACTTTGGTTTAAGAACAAATTTCTTTTTACCATCCCTTGGTTCTTTATACTTAGTCATTTTTATTTTTATTGCAATTTCACAACTTGAAATAGTGTGTAGTATATTTTTGATTGATTATATTTTACCAAGTCTTTTTCCCTATTTTTTTTAACCATGCAAGAGTTTTACATAATGTTAAAAAATAAACCACATCTAACATATTTCCTATAGCATATACAAAAAATAGCTAAGTACATGTTCTATAAAGAAATATATCCAAAGCATCAACAACCACAACCATGATAAAAAAACATACATTATCAACATCAATATGCCAAAATGATACATCATATATATATATAACCTGAGTTTTTGATATAAAAAATATAATCATATATATAGTGCTCCAACTCTATGGCTGGGTTTCATCCTGTCTATCTCATGGCCTAACCACATTGCTTGTCAAGGCCTTAGTATGACTCCTCTAAATAGTAAACTACAAATAGGTCATTTGAGATCTCAATCAATCCACCTATCCCTCTAGATATGCCACCCATGCCTGTACCTATGCCAATTAGGCTAAGGTCACCATTTATGTCACCCTCTCCTACTCTTGCACCTATATCATATGGGTTAGGGTTGTTGTATGTGCCTATGTCATCTACATCACTATAGCCAAATGTGTAGCTCTCTCCTTTGCTAGGGCCTACCATGATAGTATCTCACTTTCACCCATCTCTGGTGGTGGTTACATCCTTTCTCTCTATGATCATAACTACATTGCTTCATCTCCAGATAATCTAAACCAACTCACTTGAGCTAGGGTAGATGGTACACTGGGGTCCTCTAATTCAGTAAGGTCATACAGTTGAAAAGTATCATCCAAGATGTCATGGAGTGATCCCATCATAATGGTTCCCCATCTCTCCTCCTCATCCTCAACTATGCCTACAAAATCATAGCTAGATAGATATTAGATCATTGTTATATCTCATAATATCTATTTACCTCTAGTCTCTATTTAAAAATAAAAACTTAAGAAATAATTTAATCATCTTTATAGCCTAGTCTTTTCATCAACATGACCTCCTATCACCTCCTCTGTAGGTCACCTCCTCAACTCAAATCTAGTTGACATGGCTTGCATTCACCTTAGCCTACACCTGAGTGGCCTCTCTATCATCTAGCTCTCCTCTAGATCACTTGCTATATCATCAAGGATGGTGATAGTCTCCACTCTTTCCTGATCTTCTTACCTCCATCAATACCATATCCTTAGTGGTTGTAGCTCCTTTCACTATGGATCTGGTGGTGGTATTTATGGTGCCACTACCTCCACATCCCTCTCCTACTAATCTACACCCTATCATGCTCACCCAATCCATGGTTTCTCATGATGTGGTTTGAGCATCAACCTCATCACTAGTGGCTCTAGTCCCCTCCTCCCTCATAGTTCTTTCACATGTTGAGCCCACTACTTAGGCATCAATATTGGTGATATTGGATGAGGTAAGCCATCTATCTTGGTATCCATACTACCAGATATGGCTCTCTCCACTATGTGTAGTGTCCAACCACCTCTATCCTCATTGTAGCAAGTGCAACTATGTCCCAACTCAACCATGTAGTCGCTATGTACCCATATGGATGTCACACTATGTTTACGCATCTCACCATCTATAGTGCTGACATGTGGGACACAACCCATGATACCTAGTCCTATCTCCATCTACACACTTGAGGTGACCTATTATCAATTGCATGGGGAAATCTAACTAACTGATATATGAGAAACCTCTCATATATCCAAGTCATCAGTAATATGATTGGTCTTATTAACTTCTACCCTCTGACCAACACCTCATTAGATCATGTATAAGCTAGACCTAGATGATAGATCCAATATCATATAATACTCCCTCCTCTAAGATCATCCTACTCAAGGCTACCATGAATAGTATTACCTTGCCATCTGACTTATGACATATCACTCATTATATCGCAAGTATTATCACAAATTTTTGGATATCTAGAATTTGTGATGTATATACATCAAACATACTAACTCTTCTGCCAACCAATATTTTGTCTGAGCCTATATCCCATATGCCTAAGGGTCTCTTCTCCTCTAGGCTATCTGATATACCTATAGTCATCAATGCTCCTACTACTGGTAGCCCTAAGATGGCATGCACATCCTCCAGGGTGATATATACCTCTACTAGAACTCCATCTAACTCCCATATAAAGGTGTTAGTCAATCATTCCTAGCATCCAAGGAACATTACTAATAGATCCACACTCAGGGTAATCCTATAAATGTTAGCTATCACTCTTAGGGTTATAACTACTAGCCTAGCTCTATCTCTTATAGTTAGATGCTTCATTAGATCTAGTAGCCAAGATGCATATACCAATCTCCAAAATCTAGGTCATCTCTATAAACAAAGAAACAATAAAAGATGTATTAGATCATCCATGTCATGTATAATCACAATACATTCTTTTTACAATTTCAATAAAAAATAAGCTTAAATTGCTTTAATTCATACATTTTTACCTACTTTTAGCCTATTCAATCCTTTTGTCATTACTTGGTCATTTTAGGCCATTCTAGCCTTCTTTCAACCTATTGCATGGATTTTCGTACCATTATGGTTCTTTGGTCAACCTAGTTTGACAAAAAATTTCCCTATTTTTCACTTAGTTGACTTAAAAATCTAAGTCAACCCTCTTCTTTTCCCCTCCCTAGTATTGTGTTGTCATTCTAAACTTTTTAGATTAGTTGGCAAACTATACTAGGTCGACAGTCTACAAAACATATAGGGTCGAGACATACCTACTAGGTCAGCAGTGTGAATTTTGCTCCTTTTCAGGTCATTGGGTTGAACTAGTTGTTTTTCACTGCCGACCCCTTGCATTTTCCTAAAAAAGTGCCTTCTTTAAATTTTCTTTCTATTTCCTTCAAACCTATTTGCCTAATTGGTTTTTTCTACCTATATAATCTAAATTTGATTCATTTTGACATCTAGAAATGCTAAAAATTACATTTTTCTAAATATACACTTAATTCATTACAATACTCCAAAACTAGCTTAATACTTATAGTTGCATACCTATAGTGCACCTTCTATCACTCCTGGAGCTCCTCCTCATCTATCCTATCATCTCCTCTCCATACTAGCTTGATTAGTCTTCAAAGATCTTTTTCTCTCCTTCACAAGTTAAAATAACCAAATGACTTATCTTTCCCCTATTTAAAAACACTTTTCAGTAATTCAAATTCTTCAATTATTTTTCTATAAATTCCTTCTTTTGCCTAAATATCTATTTCTATTCATTCATTCTTAAAACCATAAAATGCATTGGATTCATGATGATGTAGAGAATCATTTCCATTATCATATGCCCATTTTCAATTTTTTTTAATTTTTGACTATTTTTTGTAGTAACTTCTACAAGTTTGCCTAGTGTTGTTTACATTGGATGCATTCACTCTTTATTGCAGTACACTTCTTTATATATAACACTAAGGTAAGTAAAGGTATATGTCTTTCAATTCTATCCTTTCCTTTATCTTGTTTTTTACTTACGTCACATTACTTAGCATCAACATTGTGTGTTATCATGTTCTATTTCTTGAAGCACCATCCCATGTTGCACTTACATAACCCATGATTAGATTCAAGTGGGGAATACCTATACCCATAATATTTTCAAACTTTTATTGATTACTGACACTTTGTGTCTTATAGGAACCCATTGAGTTTTAATCTTTCTAAGTACATGCCTTAAGGGGTGCACTAGAAAAGGGGTGGGCAAATCATTGGTGCTTCGTAAGATTGTTGTCCATTTTTGCACTTTCCATTTACACACTTGTATCCTAAAACCATTTACCCTAATATTGTTATTCTCAGTTGTACACATTATAGACATTTATCATGATTTATCCTCCATGTTTTTGCCTTGACCCCTTTTCACCAGTTGATTGTACTAGGTCGACTGGGTTAAACCTATACAATTTTTAGCCTCTAATTACTATAAAACATTGACTAGGTTGATCCTGTACTATTTAGGGATATTTTTCACTTGGAGTTTTGTTATCCCTTCAGCTAACCTAGCTTGGGACCTAGTAATTTATCTCTTGAAAACATATAGGGTCGATTGGGTCAACCTTGTACAATTGACATATTCAGAATGATTTAGGGCAAGATCCACATATATATAAAAGTTCATTTCCAACAGTTTGATAATAAAGAACCAAATAATAATAAGTGTGAATGAACATCTACTTATTGACCATTCTACTTGAGGAATAAAACTTAGGGTTCCATACTTTTTTTGGAGATACAAATCTTGTCTTATGGAGAAGTCTTTTGGATGCATAGATAGATTGTGTATCCTCGAGATGATTTTTATTTGTTATCTTTACATACCACAATAATCTCTTGCAAAACACCTTGGCCAAGGGAGAGATTGAGACTTAGTGGGTTCATCTTCAAAGGTAAGTATTCCTAGCTTTATTTCTCCTTTGTAAGAGTAGATAGATAATGCAATTGTGCTTCTCTCCCATACATTAGGATTCCATATACATAGACATGAGTATATGTATTTTATGCATGTTTATTTTAGTCTATTTTGTTTCTAACCTCCACTTTATGCCATAAGTTTTGGTGTGCACTAGATTAGATTTAATGTCTTATTTATTATAATAGAGTAAACATTAAACCTATGACTCTTTTAGGGTTGTTGCATGATTGTGTTAGATTGTAGGCTTTAAAACCCTTCCTAACATGGTGTATTGTGACAAGTGATCCCCTAATCAGGTCTATTGGATCCCCATATTGGTCATGCTCATACTTATAAAATGTATTCCCAATCATAAGTGTAGGTATGCTCTATCTCCTTTGAGCCAAGATTGATTTATAGACATGATGCCTTTCTCATTACATACGAGATCACTAATTTTACCCCTCCATGCAATGCTTAGGAGCCTTATTTAAAAGAATAATCCTTCATATACAATGACTATGGAGTGGCCAAATTTTAAGATCCTCTCATCATGTCTCCATGCACATTTAGTAACATTGGGATTTCACCTTTTGAACTCCCCCTGAATCTTAAGCATGTACAATTTATCCAATATATGATGATAACTATATAATGACCCAAGCTCAATTTTGGGACTTGGATGCTTAACATTATCATAAAACCTTAGCTTAAATACATGCTTTTAATTAGGATTTCCATACCATTTCCATGGATCATGAATTAGATCCCAAAGGTCATGTGCCTCTTGTCAATTATCCACTTCTTGATATACCTTGGGTGGTAGAACAAATCATACCTTCTGAACCTCTAGAGATTCCTAAATCTTCTCTACCACCTATATATCTCATTTCCACATTTGATTATTTCCCTCTCAAATAAATTAATGACATACCAATCCTATCTACTCTATCTACTTTCCCTACTCCCAAGATTACACTAGATGACAAGACTATCAATGTGCATAAGATACATTCTAAATATGATTGTCATGGTAATCAAATTCTCAATCTTGAAGTAGATGTTGAGTATTATGTTCCTCTTCCCACTTTTGCTAGAAATTAATCTATTCTTGAAATACTTCATGCCTAAGAACCTCAACTTCCTCGACAACACCACAAACTTGGGAATTTCAAAAATAAAGCCCTTTATTTCAACAATTTCATTGCTAGGATTGACCCTAAACCTAATCTAATTTCTTATTTACCTAATGTACCATACCATTTACAAGATGATAATGCTATTCTTATCGAAGAAACTACTCACATTGAATATGGTACTCCATCATACCCTCAACCAATTACAATTTCTCATAAACTCTCACCTACTGAACATGATAACTTTAGTTTATTTTTTGATAAATATCATGAGCTATTCACCTAGTCCTATTAAGACATACTTGGTATTTATCTTAGCATTATGGTACATAACATCATCACTTATCCTAATGCCAAACCTATGCATCAAAAGTAATAAAATTTTCCACCCAAGGTTTCCAATTTATGTCACAAAGAAATTATCAAACTTCTTGATGCTAAACCAGTGTACTACTCTGAATGGGTTTCTAACATAGTTCTCATTCAAAAAAAGGTCACTATGGTCATTCACATATGCATTGATTTCTATAATTTTAATCTCACTTGTCTTAAGGACAATTTCCATTTACCTTCAATAGATGTCATTATTGATTCCACCATTGGTTATGAAATGTTATCTCTTATGGATGGTTTCTCAAGTTATAACCAAATTCACATTTCCTTGAGGACCAACATAAGACCACTTTCACCATAGAATGTGGCACCTATTGATATGTTAAAATGCCCTCTAGACTAAAAAATGTTAGTGCCACTTATCAATGAGAAATGACTCATATATTTCATGATCTTATCCATAAAATTGTAGAAACCTATGTGTATGACCTCATTAATAAATCTATTTTTTTAAAAACCCATCTTTCTGATCTTAACATCATCTTCGATCATCTTCTCAAATACTGATTTAGATTAAATCCTTATGAGTGTGTCTTTGGTGTTACATCTGGAAAATTGTTAAGATTCTTAGTCTCTCTATGGAATTGATGTTGACCCTAATAAGATTAATGTTATAGTCAACTTGACCATTCCTCATTTTATTCCAAATATTCACACTTATCTCAACAAACTTAGGGTAATTAGATGATTTGTCCCCAAAATGGCTTACCATATCCACTCTATCAATTATCTTCTTAAGAAAGGTAATGATTTAGAATGGATGGATCCATGTCAAAAAGCATTTTGATAACATGAAAGAATCATTTCTTCACCCACCTACTCTTTATCCTCCTTTAAATGATCGACCTCTAATCTTATATAATTCTTCCACACCAATATTAGTTGGGGCAATGCTTGCCCAACATGATGATACTAAAAGTGAGAATGCCATTTACTATATCAGTCAAGGCCTCATTGATTATGAGAAATATTACATAAAATTCAAACATGATTGTCTCACCATATATTTTATAGCTAAAAATATTTGAAATTACATGCTTTATCAGATCACTTATGTCATCATTCATTTTGATCCCCTTCATTATTTCTTCTCTAAAGCCTTTCTTGCTAGAGATAGAATTGGAAAGTGGACGGTCCTCATGAAATTTTATCTCCAAATCATTACTCAAAAAGATGTCAAAGGACAAATCATATCTGATCAACTTATTATAGTTCATATGCCAGCTACCAATCACCTTCAAGATAGTCTTCCTGATGACAATATTCTCTATATTAAAGATATCAATCAAGCCATCTCTCTTAAAGATTACTTTCATAAATTCACTGCTAATTTTGAAGCAAGTAATCTAGATGAATCTACTATCCTCCCTGATATTATTAAACCAAAATTAGTTATTGAATAACTTTTTGAAATTAATGTCAACTTACATGAGGATACATAGACCCTTCACTTTGATGATGCTAAATTCCTTCAAGGAGCTGGGGTAAGTTGCAATCTTACAAATACTCTTGGAAAAATCATCCTTTTATCTTTTCACTTAAAATTTGATGTCACTAATAATATATCTAAGTATGAATCTCTAATCTTAGGCATGAAAGCTACTCTTGATTTAAATATCTAATACCTGCAAGCCTTTGGTGATTCTCAGCTCATTTTCCACCAAGTCAATGGTGATTACCAATGCAAAAGAGATAATATCATTTCTTATTATCAAATTTCAACTACTCTCACCAAATATTTCATTTCTTTTACCATCAAACCTATCCCTCGAGATCAAAATTCTATTGTTGATTCCCTTGCTTCTTTAGCATCTCTTTTTCATCCACACCAATTTCTTTTTGATCCCACTTTTCTTATCCAAATAAGAAAATATAAATTCTCTATTCAACCACATGATTCACTTATTTAACACATTGAGAATATCACTATTCAAAAAATCCCATGGTACAAAACATCATTCAATTTATGGAACATCAAACTTATCATCACAACTTAGACACCTGTGAAAAAACTTGCATTTGAAAACAATATTTTAAGTATGTATTTTGATATAACATCCTTTATTATTTCAATGTTGAAGTACCTTACACCATTGTGTTATGAAATATGAGGTTTCTCCTCTTCTTGAATAAACACATGGGGGAATTTGTGGTGGCCACTATAACGTACATGCTATAACCCACAAATGCCTACATATGGGATACTTTTGGACCACTCTTGAAAAGGATGCTATCAATTTTGTTAAAAAGTGTACTCCTTACCAAATTCATAATGATCTAATTCATTTACCTCAAACCAAGCTTCAAACCATCAAATCTCCCTATCCATTCTTCTTGTGGGGATTATATCTCATAGGCAAACTATCTCACTCTCAAGATGGGCATGTCTTTATAATCACTAGGACAAAATATTTTACCAAATGGGTTGAGGCTATGCCTCTTGTTAATTTCACTAATACCACCATCTCCAAATTCATCCTTAATTAAAACATTTGCTGCTTTGGTGTCCCTCATACTATAATTTTTGACAATGGTGGTAATTTCAAAAATAAGGAAGTCAAACAACTTTGTGCTAAATTCAAAATCAATCACAAATTTTACACACCCTATCATCCATAATGTAACGGCTAAGCTAAGGTCACAAACAATTTTTTTAATAAAATTCTTTAAAAGACAATTTTTGAAACCCACATGGATTGACACCTTCATCTCTATCTTGATCTTTGGGTCTATCTAACTAACATACATACTACCATTGGGGCAAGGCATTCACTCAGGTCTATGGTTCTGAGTTAGTCCTTCCATTAGAAGTTGAACTTCCCTTTCTCATCATACTAGATGAAGAATTATGTGAAGCTCACCTTCATGCCCTTGATCTCCTTGATGAACACCATCTTTCTACTTTACAACATAATCACCAATATAAGGCCCGTATTACTAAACAACATAACAAACATGTTAAAGTTTGCATGATTAATGTTGGTGATATTATCTTTAAATTAAATGACACTCATGCCAAATAATGTAAATATGACAAAAATGGAGGGGTCCTTATTTAGTCAAAGACATTCTTGGTCAAAGTACCTATCGCCTTGAAACCAATAAAGGCCATGTTTTCAAAGAGCCTACCAATGCACAATTCCTTAAGAAGTATTTTGACTAAATTTTTCTCTTATTTTCATGATTTTTATATATTCTCTTTATCTAACACTTTTTTTTAGGTTACTTACACTGATTTTTCCCTTTATAGTAGTTACCTCTTCTTACAAACCTTAGTCCTTCCTTTTGGTCTTTTAGTTTCCATTTTTATCATATGATGCATTGTAAAACCATGGATAGGACCTGTTCTTCCTCATGATGAACTATAATCCTCTTTATTTTTATCACTTTTTACAAACTTTTTGTCACCCCTTGGGTTTATTGTATGTGAGTTATAGTGTAATACCATGGATAGGACCTAGCCTTCCTCACAAATACCATCTTTTTCATATCCCATTTATTTTTATAATGCTTTTTTGCACCCTCATGGGTTTCTCTTTTATGAAATACAATGTAATACCATGGATAGGAACTAGCCTTCCTCATAAAATCATCAACTTGTCATTCTTTTTCTAAGATGTGTTTTGAAATGGTTATGAGTTATCTATCTTTATTCTCACCTTTAGCTTTTGCTTCTTTTGTAGATGAAATTTTCATAATAATCTATCTTAGCATGTTTTCCTCCATTTCTCTCATTTTTATGATAAAGAATCACACTTTAATATCATTGTATCCCTTTTCACCCTTTGTCACATTTTTTACAATTTGAAGTAGTTCAAATTGTTTCATGTCTCATTCCTCTTTATTTACTTTCCTTTCATTCCATATTGGATATAACAAGGCCAAAGTCAAGATAACACTTTTATTTCATCTGACTTTATGAGAGTCTTAGACACCATGCTCTCTAATTTCTCTCTTAGCAACCAAGTCCCAAGTATTCGAATAAAAGTCATCTTTAGCACCCATGTTTATTTTTCCAAATCTATATAGAGGAAGAATAGAAAAGACATCAAAAAAGTTAAAATTTAAATCATTTGAAACAAAAGGTAATGACATACAAAATGCAACATTCAAACCTCAAAATTCAAAATCATATCAAAAGACATGATTACTAGCACATTTCCTATCTTCAATTGAAGATCAAACTCCACAGTTGGCCTCAAAATAGAGCTAGGGTCTATTGGGGTGCGATAGGCTAGTAGATTAAAATAGGAGAAATCAATAAAATCTATGGTGCTTCCTAATTTCTCATGCAAGTACCCAATCTTCACAGTAGATTGATGGCTCTGTAAAGGGTCTTGAGAAATGGGGAACATGTTTTGGGAAGGTAGGTCCATTTTAATTTTCATGTATATAGCCTTCATGTGATGATCTACATACTTCATTTGTTGACCTAAAACTTGTGTGGCTAAGAGAATTTCTTCATAGTCCTTATGGTCGAATGTCCTTTTTTTTGTCAAACCTAATCTGAGTGTCTTGGCTTCGATAAAGAATTTATCTACCTTTTTTTTTATTTCATTTTCCCTCCACCCATTTCATTTCCCCCCTTAATAGGAAAATTATGATTCTAAATATGTTTTCCATATTCTACACTTCCTCTTCTTGGCATCTTAAAAACATTTTAGCACTACTTTATTTCAATTTTATATATCTTTAGAGCAAAATAATATGTTTGTGTAACTATGGGCTACTTTCCGTACACCATGAATCTACATTTCTAAATATAATTCAAATTTTTAAACCATTTGTCATTATTATACTACCCTTTTTGTAGACACCTGAGTCTATTTGTACTTTCATATCCTTTTACCATTTTTGAGTGAGGTTGGCTTATTACTTCTCACTCATGAATGTTGTTTTCCCTTATATGCATCTTTTTCTATTGTTGATTGAGTAAGGATTGTTACTGCTCTCTCATCAATGTTTTTTTACCTTTATTTTTGCTTTCCCATATTTGTTTAAGTAAGGATTGTTACTAATTTTACATTGATATTTGATTACCATCCTTTTTGACATGTATCCTTTGTTTGACTTGGTGAGTTTTCCTCTCTTAAAATTTACTTGTTTGAGTTTTTTGGTATTTAGTAGCCTTAGATTTTTAGTTTCCTATTTTACTCTAAATTTTAACTTAGTCATTTGGTTTAACATAACACTTGTCACCCCAACTTGGCAAATTTACAAGTATGTCTCATCTATATAACACCAATTATCTTTGCTTTCATACATTTATTTGTTTTGTATTCTTGGATTTATCAAAAGTAGTCTCTATAGTCTCCACAATCAAAACTCCAAACACATCAGACAACCATCCATCAATAAAGGTAAGTCAAGGTTCACATTACATTTACTTTTTAGTTATTTCCCTTTTTAGTCATTTAGTTTCAATTATATTTGCTTTAAAATACAACTTTTTTTTAACCTCAATATTGTGTGTTACTGTTGGTGGTTTAGATTGCACCTTAGCTAAGAAAGGGAGATTGTTCAGGTATTCCTATTCAAACCTAGTCTAACATGGGATTGACCCTAGGCTTTAGGTTCCTAATCTTGGGTTAGACCTCTAGGATTTTCAATGAGGTTAGATCCTTTGATGCATCACTTAACTCATTTCCACTAAAACCTACTAATGCTGGGGTGAAAATGGAGAGAGAGAGATTACTAAAAGGGGAATCTAAGCTAAAATTGGTGATGAAACTAAATGATTGTTCATAAAATCTTAGTCGAGCTTCTAAAAATAGTAAAAGGACAAGCAAAAGACTAAATCTATGACTCCAAAGTCTGTTATGCATCAGTATTTCATGTAGAGGTTCACTAAGTGGTCAAAACCTAAGGGAAGTGATGGAGAGGCATAATTTAAGGTACTAACCAGTCAATGTATCCACATGATAGATTCAATAAAATGACATAAAATATTAAGCATGATCTACATAACAAGATAAAATAGTATCTAGGTGAGATTAGGACTTACTAAGGGAGATATTTATACCAGATATGCAAAGCAAACTGACATGAACACACTATACCAGAACAATGAAAGATGAAAATAGTCTTCTATTCATCTCAAGAGGTTACAAATCTCAATCTTTGTAGAGTCTAGTTATGCCATAGAGAGGGATCCATTTTAAGGATTATAAGCCTATACATATATCATAATGGGAATGAGAGAGATGGGAAAAGATGCCTGGAAGAATGGGAAAGGGGTCATTATGATCAAGATTTGCAATCTTCCAACATTTATTTAGTTAAAATGGATAATAATGTTCATATTACTTTTGGAAAATGGCCATGACAACTGTATTAGTCCTTTTTAATCCATTTCTAGGTTTCATGATGCTCCTTATGGTTATAACGATGGAATCAAGCCATTTTCAAGCAAAATTCTGACATCAAAGCCATTATAATAGTTGTGTAGATCTTTTACAATCTCCTTTCAGTATTGATGTAGTTATAATAGATTAATCAATCTATTTTGATCTTGGTAACATTGATTGTTCCTCATTAGCTCCTTACTGGTTCATCTTTGGTGTGTAAGAATTGAGGAAAGGGGTCATGATCATGTTACTGGATTTGGTGATGAACTAGTTGAAACCATCATGTCTACCTCCATAATATCCCTTTGAAATATTGGATATAGCTCAAACTCGATCAAGTTATCTTCAAATTTTGATGTTGACTATCGATATTGATCCAAGCTTCTTATATTATGCCAACTAGCAGCTCTTTATTTGATCTATAGGATCGTACTATCAGTCTTTTGACTCCTTGATGTCATATGCATAGTAAATATTTCTTGGTATAATTATACACTTACTATTGATCTATTTGATAGTTACCATGGTTGTGACACTTGTTACCTTCCCATTTTCTCTTAATATTCATTAACCTTTTAACTCATTGCTCATCATCAATTTGCTTTGTATGATTATACATTCATCATTGATATGATCAACCCCACTGACCTTAAACTCAAATGACTAATTCATGAGGCCCAAATTTGATGTTTGTGCACCCATATTTGACATCTAAATGAATGTATTTAATTTCTTCACAAACATCTTAGGATTTTTGAACGCCAACAATTATTTTTTGTGGATTAAATTTGACATCAGCATGAATGTTTCATTCTGTAAGCTAAACTTTGAAGAATTATATCTTGATATAGAGAACTCATCGAGACATGAAATTTATAGGGAAATATTGAGGCATGAAGGGCATCATGCCCATGATTTTTTTTGGCTTAAGAGGCTTTCTAAGTGAACTTATAAAATACACAAATGAGATGACCAATTTAATTCTGCATGACGTTCTAATGATGGTCTAATTGTTTTAGGCTTGATCAAGTCATTTCTTGATCATCTTTGAAGGCTTATATCTATACATAAGAATTGCACTAAGGCACCAAAATCATATGGAATCATGAGGGCACAAAATACATAATATTAAAGGAATCTTAAGATCAACCTTGACTCACAAGGCATGCTAACATGATATGCTAAGTTTTAAATGATGGGGTGATAATTAGACTTGTGGGGGAAAATTTGATAATAGTTACTATGTTCTTTATTGAAGCACAATCCCTTGTTGCACCTAAGTGATAAGTGATGAGCTTTGAGTGGGTCATATGTATACACATAATATTTTTAAACTTTATCAATTATTTATGCTTTCTATTTTTCAAGAACCCATCGAGTCTCAATTTCTCTAAGTGCATACCCTAAGGTTTGCAATGAGAAAGGGGTAGGTATACCATTGGTGCTTCATAAGAAATTTGTCACTTATTTCCACTTATTACCAATCCAACCAACTCTTAAACCATTACCCTAAGCCATTACTCCTCTTTTTCACACTCCTCTAGTCTTTTACCATATTCCATACCCCTTTTCCTAACCTAAAACCCCTTTTGATAGTTTACAGTACTAGGTTGACTGGGTTGGCATTATACTCTTATTTGTAAAAATTATTTAGGGTCTAGGTTGTCTCTTAGCCAACCTAGCTCATGACCTAGCATGTTTTTGTCAATAACAGTACTAAGTCAACTAGGTTGACCTTGTCGACCAAAAATTTTAGAAGGGCTTAGGGTTAAATCCACCTATATATAAAAAATATTTTTTTCCATTCTTAAAAATACATAAAAATTAAATATTCATTTGCACTTATTTACAATCTACTCTTCCACCATTCTACTTGAGGAGTCTTAGCTTAGGGTTTCTACTTAGAGAATCTAGTCTTATGGAGAAGTCTTGGATGCTTTATTCTTTCTTAGTGATATTTACAAATCATAACAACCTCTTGCGAATCCCCTTTGGCTAAGGGAGATATTGTGTCTTAATGGGTTCATCTTTCAAGTAAGTATTCTCTAACTTTGCTCTTCTCTTTAGTAGATAAAAGTAGCATAATTATTGGATTTTGAATAATATTACTCTTCTTCTCCATGTATTATGATCTTACTCATATATAGATTAATTGAGATTCTCTTATGCATATTTACTTTATTTTGTTTACTAACCCATATATTGTGCCACAAGATTTGGTGAGTACTAGATTAGATTTTACTTTACTTATTAGTTTAGTTAATATGAAAACATAGGGCTTAGTTAGGGTTATTGCTTGATTTTGGTTGACTGGAGGCTTTGGAACCCTCCCTAGTATTATTTTTGTGATAAGTGATCCCCTAATTAGGTCTAACAGATCCACATATTAGTCATGTTCCCAATCATCTAATTCATCCCCAATCAAAAATGTAAGTAGGATCTATTTTCTCTGAGTTAGGATTGATTTATAGACTTGATGCATTTTTTATTGGATACACAACATTTTGTGGGTTAGTCATCTCATAAAATTATGGGTGCTCCATAAATTACAACACAACATCCATGCCTGAGGTCACCCCCTATAGAGGGACAAAGCGAAAGTTAGAGGATTATATAATATATATACATTTTTGAGATGTATTGATGGACATGTTATGTGTGTGTGTGTGTGTGTGAGATCCACTTTGGCATTTGATTGTGTATGGTTATAATCATGATTTATGTTTTATGGTTGTTTTTATCATGGTATATGTAAATGTGTAGATGGATAAATTGATACACATGTTATGAAATTGTTTATTATGCATTTGATGTTTGACACATGTTATCATTTTATTAGCTTTATTATGGGATAGATGGGTGTGAAAATGTGTTTATGAAAACGAGATAGATTTATAGCTACTTTTTATGGGATTTGCATGGATATCTCTAATAGCATTTCCAACATGATTTATAACATGAATTGAGCAACCTTATTTTTGGTTTTGCATATGACAATATGCACCAGTGGTATGGAAAAACCATGATGACTATTATGTAATACACAAAGGGATTGAGATATTCACAAGTGCAAGACATAATGCATCATGATAAAGAAGATCATAATAACATCATTTGTAATGTGTATAGTGAATTTGACTCATATAAAAAATGAAAACAAGATAAAACAAAGCAAATAATAAAACAAATTATAAAATTGACAAACACTTAAATCAAGTAAAACTAGTAAATATCTTGACAATCAATTAATTAGATGTAAAAAATTTGTATCAACCAAGTAAAGAATATATATATATATATATATATATATATATATATATATATATATATATAAACAATTATATTTTTATCATGTCTTTTAGTAGTTTATAAACTCTTTGGCATATGAGACTTTTGATAATGATAACCTTGTGAAGTGTAGTCTGCATAAGATAGGACAAGGGTATTGATCCCAAGGATAAATGACTTTTAAATTTGTTTTTGATTTTTTTCATTTTTGTGGGTTTTTTTGTGATGAATAATTAAGTATGTACATAAAGGAAAACCAATTATAGACTTTGGAATATAAAGTAAGGGGAATTTTATTATGAATGGAAAGTGGTGATCCAATTATTGTGATGAGGAAGTCATACATATAAGATGTTTCTAAAACATGAGTCAAAGTTTTATACCAATATCAAACCTTAGACCAACATGGCATGGGTGAAAAGGATAAAATGGAAGGGAAATATATACATCAGGATATATGGAGGATAGGATGGCATGGATTTGGAGATTACCCCAAGTAACAAGGGTGTGTATAGATAATGGTTTACACATGGAACCAAAAACTAGTTTTCACTATGGTACTTGTCCAAAGTGCCATTTGAATAATTTTCACTTTTAAACAAAATATTTCTCTTCCTTACACACACACACACACACACACAACAACAACAACAACAACAATAACAACAACAACAACAAAAACAACAACATTGAAATGATTTAGACATGGAAACACTCGATATTCATGATGTTCATTAGTTTGTCAAGATCTTTACCTTATTTATTATCCAGTTTATAAGTACTATATCCATACTTGGTAATGAAAAAATATGAACCTAACTAATTAGGTTAAAATTTACCCTTCTTTTTACAATTGGTGTTTGTATTCCATTGATTTTCCTTGAGAACAAGATCTCCAACTTCAAACTCTCTAACTCTGATTTTTTTTTAAAATAATTTTGATAGAGGTGGTTTTGATAGGTTTGCATGTTATTAAGCCCATGTAGTCATTTGTCATCTAATAGGTGAAGTTCATGTAGTTGGGACATGTGGTATTCCTCATAATCGACTATGTTTTGTAAGGAGATGCATAATGAAGGGAGCTCGATTTCAAATGTTAATATACACTCAATTAAATAGATAAGGAAATATGGGGTTACCCATATGGGTTATTAGATGCTTGTATAATAATCTCATAGAGTAGGATAAAGTTGAAAATTCTAATAATGGTAAGTATCATTGATAACCCATTTGAGAATATCTATAATGTTTTTATTTTATGCCTCTTCTTGATTGTTTCCTTAGGGATTGTTATCACTTTGAGTTGTACCCTTTGAGGAGGTTTTTTTGGTCTTCTCACCCAATTGAAAAAATGGAAAGACTTCTAGGTTATGGGTGGTCTAAAAGGTGGAGTGAATCTTACCAAGAAAAGAGAGAAAAAGATATAAAAGAAATAAAATAAAAGGAGTGATGCACCAAATTTTAAGTCTTCTCTACTTGTTTATGATTTCTACTATGAACTAAATCAATACTAAAATTTGATTTCACAACTCAAAATAGTCCTTCCAATATGAGTGTTTCAATTTGGAGGTTATGACTAATAAATAAATCAAGAGGGATGATTAATAGGTGTAGAAGAAGAAACTAGTGAAGGTTTTCCACACTTAAAGTTTTAAAAACTACTTGACACACACCATATAACCTAAAAGAAGATGACTTACTCACAAAGAGGTGAGAATGAAGAAGAAAAATGCAATGAATTCAAACACTATGAATATCATTCATCAATAATTCACCATAAGAACACTAGATGCAGGATGGATAAGGTATAAAATAAATTATATTCACTTCAAAGGAAATTAAAAATATCAATTTTGGTAGGGATTCACCTTAAAAAGACTATTTCAGATAATCTAGACTTGTGTCCCCAAATTGGATGGGAGATAATATTTAAAAATTAATAGTTTTTAGGTTCTATGCAAGTTATACGTGGAGAGTATGGTAATAATTTGTATCTATACCCCATTTATTATATTGGAGAGAATTTAAAATTATAAAATTTTGAATAGTGTAAGTATATTATTGATATTTATCTTTTAGTTGGATTGTAGATAAGTCCCAATTATTTGAAATAGTCCCTTTAACCAGATATAGGATATTTTATATGTCATTTATAGGAGTACATATAGAATAATTGAGAGAAGAGAGAGAAGGAGGACATGGATAACCTCATGATGATTGTCATCCAATCATGAAATCAATTATACATTAATGAGAGGTAAGAAAATAATCATATGATTCCTCTCTTACACGTGATAGATTTGTTTGATGATGTATTTATTGATAGGTGTCATAGGATTTCTTCATTATCTTCAATTACTCACCATCATTATTGAAATTGATCCCCATTTCTTGATCGAGGAGTTACAAGTTCACCTTTTGAAAGGTAATTATAAATTAGATCTTGACACATGGCCTATTCATTCCTTTAGCATCAATATATGCCATTATTGAATATTTAAATGCATATTTCATAATAATAAAGGTGTAAATTTATGTTTTACCTCTTAATTAGTGTGATTCATGTCCTTAGAACCTGTAATTCCTCATTCTAGTTCAAAACCTCTTAAGAAGACCTTGTTTTAGCTTGTCTAATAGACTTCACTCACCAAGTCAATGACCCAAGGAATTGGAGTGAAAAATTATGGTTTTGATCATGTTTAAATATTATTTTAAAGAATGATGCAACCCCATATTGTTATTGAAAATTCATTGAAGTCTTTGTCACCCTTGATTCCATGTAAACAAGTTCAAGAACCTTGATTCTACTCATGGTATAAACTTGTGTTTTATATTTTTATCTATAATAATGAATTATATGGACCTAAAACCATTTATAAAATCTATAAAACATTAAAAAATACTTGGAACTAAATTTCATGATATTTTATTGAGTAAAACTCAATATATCCTATTTTTCATAAAATCTAGGCTTGTATGGTAGCAAACAAGTTAGCAGCAAATAATTTTTATATCTTGAGTTTCATGAGGTATCAAGAACTCATTATTTTTATATTTGAAACTATATTAATACCTATAATAATATAAATCACATTTTTTTCATGATAGAGCACATAAACATCAAGAACACTCCTTTTTAGGTCTACTACAACTCAAAAATCAAGAACAAGGCACCTAAAGAGAAATAAATGGGCAGATTTTGAGTTTTATGAGGTATAAATACCTCATTATTATTTTTATATATGACCTCAATGGACCCCTCTCTCTCCTAAAAGCACTATATCCATTCGATCAATTAAAAAACCCTCCTAAAAATTCCCTTTACAGGCCTGTAACACTTTAGAAATCAAGAACAATGGAGAAATCTTCTTGGATGGGTTAGTGACTTCTTGGTTTGATTTGTTTAGGTGATTATAATTTGTTTTAATGATGTTAAAAATTTCCTTTTTCAGGTTTTAAAACTATTTTACATGTTTATTTAGTCCCCATATTCTCTGAAATGAATTCCCACTTGCTAAAATTGAGCTAGCTTGAGTTTTGGAGCTATTTCTTTGTACTTTTCCTCCACATGTGCCAATATTTGTGATCTAATAGATGAACATGGGGATTAAATATGGTATTTAGTTTTTTTTAAGGTAACTCATGTGCAATGGAGTAACTAAAAATATTTGTAGAGTCATTGAGCTCTTTTGAAGGTTTCTTGGCAGTTTTGAGATGCTTAACTTCTTAGCGGTGGTTCATAAAGCTTTGCCCCTTGATTGATTGTAAAATTAGATGAAATTGGATGGGATAGAAATTTTAAACCTACCATAAGTCCATTTTAATCCATGTATTTTTTGGACTAACTTTCCACATGATTAAAAAGACCTTTTCTAGCTTGCAGGCTTGTTAGTGTATACCCAAGTCATGATTTTGGTGTGCAAAGGTCATAAAAATTATTATTTTAGGTAAAAAATACCTTTTATGGATTTTATTAATTACCTAAAAGTTTTTTAGATGGTTTTATTATGTATTCAAGGCTCCATCATGCCTAAACCTAAGTTTTATACAAGTAGGGGTTTAATGAGGGTTTTGGGCCTCTGTAGGCCTTTTACCTCCTTTTTTGTGTTTTCTCCTCCTTGAGACGTATTTAATCATGTATGAAACTATTGATAGTGTTCTCACATGACTCATAAATTTTTATATAAGCCTTGGATGAGACAAGTTAGATTTAAAACGCAAACAATCTCCCTTCTAGGTCTACATAGTCTAATAACAAGATATTTGGAGATAGTTATAGGTGCTCATCATACTATGGTAGATTTGTGTGGATTTGAGAAGTGTGCAAGGACCTTTTATGATTCTATTCTCTCATGAAAACACAATACCCTTTGTGCTCAAACCTATAACCTATCCAATGTGGAAGTTTTTTCTCATTCACTATTTGTACATTCTATATAGGTGTTGAGATATGGTGTGGGAGGACTGAACATACCCTGTAAGAGCTCTCACAACATTTCCTTTGCATCATCGATCTCACAAATGCATTAAAATTACCCAAACCCAAGCAACTAGGTGTTTATAGGTAAAAAAATTCTTAGAGATGATTTATAGATCTTAACCCTTAAACTTAGAACTATTTCTATGGATTGGTAGGGCATAGGGGTAGTCTTCTTCCCATAAGAGTAATTGGATTGATACTTCTCCTCCTCTATGAATAAACCTTATCAAACTAGCTTTCTTTGCTCAAATTATAACTTGATGGAAATCTAAGTTCTCTAATGCCTTGTCTTGACCTTGAAATCTCTATCTTAGTATGATTTGGGCCTAAAAGTCCTAGAGAAATGTCTAATGTATGTATAAAAACTTGAAATGAAGCATCCTTACTTTGATAGAACATTGGAGACATTTATTGCTGGCTACAAGTGATGATCATGACCTCCCAGGTATGTTGGGTCTAAAATCTATCATTTTTTGACTTAGGCCTGCCACTTTTATGTTGGAATATTCCTCACAAGACTTGGAAAAGTATATGCATAAATCTAAATCACCTAGTGTACCTTTGGATTGACCCTACCAAGCTCAAAACACATTAGACTTAAAATAAGAATGACCTTTCCAGCTAAAATAATGGAACATTAAATCTTAAATTTTGAAAATACCTTAAAATATGCTAAAATACCTTAATCAATGCTAAAATATTCATAAGAGATCATGTTAAGGGAATTGATTAAACAAGTCAAATGTTATAGCTTGCTTTCTTGAGAAAACCTCATTGATACCTTGAAACAACCTGATACAAACACAATGACAAGACAACATATGACACCAAGACATAATTCTCAATAGGAAAATTTACAAGGTTAGATGACTTAGGTACCTGGTTTAAACTAACTTTGGTCAAGGGTGACTAAATTAAAAAACATTTTTGGTGACCTTTGGGGATAGTTTTCTTGCTAGACATTTGGATTAGTGGCCTTAAGAACCCATTGGACATGGAGTCTTTGAACACTGCTTTCTCTAATACCAAGACTAAATTTGAACATAACATTGGCCTTTGGAATAAATATGAACAATTGAAGATACCTCTAATCACACACACAAAAAAGTAAGACATACACAATAAATTAAGTGTTGGCTATTTTTGGCCCACATATAAAGCTCTTGCATGGTTTGATGAAGGAGTGGATCAAAGATGTAGAAATGGATCCAAAATTTGCAAATATTGAGGATCCAAGTAAGGTTTTATAAGGATCCAAAATTAGTGTTCAGGGATAAGCCTACAAGCCAAAAGCTAAGTGTAAAACCCCTTTTTTTGGCTAAAGTCTTTACTTGGAATATTTATTTTGGGTAATTGTGTGAGGGTTTTTTAACCAAGTGTTGGGGACTTTTTTGGGAAAATTGTTTGCATCAAAAAGCTAAGTGTCATATTTATTTGAAGATAATTGTCTGCATAATTTTCCCAAAGGCACTAATTCTTTTAGGGAAAATGTTTAACAAAGTTCTTAAGAGTACTTTAAAGTCCAAAAAAATTATCTGAAAGTAAAAATCCCAAAGGTTATTTTCTTATAAAATTGTCCAAAACAAGGTTTCTAAAGAGTCATTTTCCAAGGAAAGTGTCCTATATGATTCCCTTAAAGGGTCATTTCTTTAGGAAAATGGTCAATACAAAAATTCCCAAAGGGAATTTCTTCAACAAAAATCCCACAAACAAAAGTCTGAAAGAAATGCCATGGGGAATCGGTTTTCTAGAAGAGCAATGACAATTGCACAAATGTCAATTTTAGGCTACAAGAAAGAGCCATTTGAATTCAAAAGGTCTAGGACAGTCCCACAAGTGTCAAACTCAATCACAAAATATAGCCATTGAGGTTAAAATATCTTGGTGATAGTTTCATGGATGTTAAATACATTCATGTAGATGTAAAATATAAGCACATAGATGTCAAAGTGAAGCCTCATGAAATATATGTTTGGGTTAAAAAAAAAAAAGATCAATGGCTCATGTTTAATCATACAAACGATACAATGATGAGTGATAATTGATAAGTTAATGCACTCAAAAAAATCAATGGCACATGTTCAATCATAGATTTAGATCAAGGGTGAGTGGGGGATAGAATAGGTCTTTTGAACCTAGTATGGATCAAAGGTCAATAACTCATTGACAAAAAAATACCAGGCATCAAGCAGAGTGTCATCTATTATAACTATAGAAAAACTAATAATCTAGATTGATTTTTAACCTATAGTTAATTCAGGTTTATGTCCCAAAGCATAGAGCAGGTATGTGATTAATGAAAAGAGCATCCTGAACCATGATTTTGAAAAACTACCACTCAAAGTGCACACAACATGGCTTTGTCATTTTTAATATATGAGGACCTTGTCCTCATAATGAAGTCAAGTGGAAGGTATGGCGAGATTCACGAAGAAAATTTGAGAGATTAGAGAAATAGTTAGAGTATTCAATAATGATCAAAACCTTAAAATATATTTTCTCCTTGAAAGGATCATGACTCACCATATAAAAAAAAATCTTGTCCTCTAGTGCACTTTTCTCAGCCAATGAGAAGAACTTGAGAACTAACTGGAGTTATTAAAGGAAAAATGTTGATGATGGACTTGTCTTGATTAGACAAAGGGGTGGTGGGGCATCCCTTGAAAGGTGGAACTCATTCAATGATCATGGACAATGTGCCCCTCTCCTTTCTCTCTCTATTTATCTTCCCTCTTCTATATATCCCATTATTTTTATTTGGAAAAGGGTTCTCTGATTTGAATTTTTTAGAGACTAGTTCTCTCTGATTTGTAAATTTTAGAGGAACTAGGATAATCTTTGAGATATTACAAAATAGTCTCAATTTGACTAGGCTTGACCCTACCAAGCATTTGTAAGAACTACCTCTTAATGCAATAAAGGATTTTCTTTGCCTACCTATTGCCTTGGATTTGTGTCTATTGAGTTGCATACTATGGCATTGTGTGAAGGAGAATCTTCCTCATCCATGGTCATTCTTTCTGACCTTGTTTAGGGAGTTTTTTAATGCTATTTATAGGTTTGGTTGAGTTCTCTTTCCACCATTGATGTGAAATTTTAGTGAGTCTTAGAACTCTTCTTTGTTTTCATTCATTACTTCGTGAACCTCCTCCATGAAATATAAATACAACTAACTTGATCTTGAGGTTGTGTAAGTTAGTATTATCCTCTATAAAACTAGTGTGGGTTCAATCTTATGGAAGTTTCCCATTTTATTTTTGTGCATCATCTGGTTAGATTTATTATGAGCCCTTATCCTCTTTCTAACCCTTTTCCCCATGGAACATTAGTTTAGCTTTAGTTTTAGATGATCTACCAAGTGGAAGCCAACCTTCTCCAGAGGTTCAACCTCACTATAGGATATCCATAGCCTAATATTGTTCCAATATTATAGTTGGGAGTGAGAGATCCTAAAAAAATCTCCCACAAGGGTGTAATTCTAGCTTACAATAGTTTCTAGCACACCTGGTGGGATGATGTTGTTCACTAAGTGAAGAGTTTTGGTGTTCTCTTCATCTAATTAGCCTTTGGAGGCATGTGTAAAAACACCAATGGTGACTCTAATTATTCATCAACTAGTATGAGCAGCCCAAGTTCTTAATCATTATATGGTATGTATAATCAACCATATTTTGATTAACATGCTTATTCTCTACCTCAACATCACACTTATCAAGCTAATAATGTTTATCTATTTCTCCCAAGTGGCCCTCAAACAACTTATCAACCCTATTATGGAATTTTCTCCCCCTACTCCTCTATATGACCAAGATTAGTCTCCTTTGCATTCAAATCAATATACTAATTCCTCTTATCAAGACTATGTTTAACTTGTTACATCCTTGTCATGATTCAAGCAAGCATTATTAGATTATATTGAGTTGATAAGGGAGATTGGTAGGGGTTTATAAATTTTTTAAGTCATCCCTATTCATTTTCTATAAAAGGCAAGGAGTTCTCTTCATTTGGTCAAGAATAGGTGGTTAATTTGTGAGGTTGAATAATGGGCAGTTTGTGAGAAGGACAATAAGGTGTGGTTGAGAAGCATAGTCCAAAATTCAAAAGTGTGTTGATGTCTTATAAAGATTAGAAGACTTAATGAAATCAGTCCTATGTGTCCTCTCCCCTCCAAGAGCCTCAATCTCAGTCTCCAAAGGCTTCAAATCAACCCCCTAGTCAATTGTGTCAAGGTCCATCCTTGTCAAGAATTAGAGAAGAAATACTAAACCAAGGGAAAACAATCATGAAAATCAATACGGAGGTTGGACTTGGACAAGAATTCCCCATTCATTCCATGGATCGGATAAGGAACTTCTTGAATAAGTTTTGGAGTGTGTGGGCATCCATTAAAGAAGGTGACTATGCACACATTGAGAAACAGGAGATGAAGGAATAGATACTCTCAATATAGGATATGTTGACTCATTAGGAGGATGATTATTTCAAAACCAAACCAATCAGTTTGTCTTCTCTTACCCCTATGCCCATTCCCACTCAAGATTTTGAAACCATCCCACCATGGATATTCTCCTACACCTTTGACACTAATTATGTCATGCCCTCTCTTGTGAAACCACCCTCTCCTATACTCATGAAAAAGGAATAAAACGTGTCTATTCCCTACACATTTCCATCATGGAAATTAGTTCAAAAAGACATAGAGAAGAAGGAAGGGGTGTCAGTTATGGTGATCCAAAATCTAGTTCAAGAGAAGGAAGAGTTAGTGGTTGAAGAATATAAAAAAGAGGTGTTAGCTCAGCTTAATGAGCTTTCCCTACAAGAGTTCCAAGACTCTTTATCCCTCCCTCAAGAACCACCAAAGAGACCATTCAAAGTACCTAGTTGGAAAGACACTCTCTTAAGCTGTAATCAAAATGAAAATTTTCACCCTCCCACCATATCCCTCTTAGAGGAAGAGCCTATTTTGAAAGGAATAGAAGAAGAGATTAGAGTCAAAGTTGAGCTTGAAGAGGACAACACAAGTGTTTATGATGAGGAGATCATGATAGGTAGTCCACTTCAAGAAAGGGAGGAGAAATTAGGTTTGGACCAATTATTGTGGCATGGCTTTGACATTGATGAATTAGAGCCTAAAGGTAGTATTGATGCCTTCATAGTTAAAGAGGTGTGTATTCAAGATGTAGTTGAGAGAAAAGAGGCTTTTTTTTGTCCTAAGAGCTTCCATTTGGTTTGGTTATAAATGAAGATGACCAAGGTGTAGAGATTGACATAGTCAATCAGTTAGCTAACCATGTTGGAGAGGTCATGAATGAGCAAGAAGATCAAGATGAAGCATGGTAGCAATTGTAACATGACTTCATGGATTAGGTAGAGGCTCTAAACCAGCCTATGCCTCTTCCAGAGTATGAGGATGAACTTACCAATTAAGTTAAATAAGCTGACCAATCTCAAGATGAATTATTCATTAAAGGTAGTACTAATGTCTTCAAGAATGAGGGGGAATGGTCAGATCCAAAGCCACAAAAATGACATGTTGGGACATAGGTGGATTGATAGACTACCATATGGATCCTTTCAAATAAAATAGAGAAAATATGGAGTTGAAGTTGGCATTGTCTCAGATGACCAAGAGGAAGCTAACTTTTGGGATGACTTAGAGATTTTCTGCATAAGTCTATGTAGTAAACCAAGCACTAGTTCAAAGGAGCCATCACATGTTATTCTTGATTCAAAGCACAAAAATGAGCCATCAAATGAGAATATTTCAAAAGGCCCTACATTCCAACATGAACCAAATTTGGAGGACATGAATCAGTATGTCTACATAAAAGACATGTTATTTCCATTCCATCCATTAGAGAGCACATTAAAAGGATTGACCATAATGTTTCCTGGTTCACCAATTCTAGTACCTCTAAAGAAAGGTATTTTCCATATTGGATTGTTACAAATGAGTAATAATCATAATTTCCCATTTGATCTAGGAGGGAGATAATTGTAAATTGCAACCTTGTATATATTAGGATAGATTTCATGATTTCCTCCAAGTGCCTTGTACACTTTTCCTTTATGTTCTATTTTTCCTTTCCCAGTGCCTTGGGAATTTTTTTTTGTGTTGTCCTAGTTGCTTCAAGAGGAAGTTACAGAAAGGGTCATCCTTGTATCTAATTTCAGACCAAATCAATTATAGAGGCTAATTACTCCATTCCCAATGGACTAGATAAGGAAAGTGGTATGGGTTCTCAAGCATAACAGGCATGCTTGCTTGAGAGTTGCCAAAGATGTTGGCCATTTTTGGACTACATATAAAAATCTTGCACGGTTTGATGAAGCAGTGGATCAAAGGCATAGAAATAGATCCAACATTTGAAAATAGAGAGGATCAAATAAAGGTTTTCTAAGGATCCAGTAGTAGTGTTCAAGGATAAGCTTGCAAGCTAAAAGCTAAGTGCAAACCCATTTTTTTTGCTAAAGTCCTTACTTGGCATATTTGTTTTAGGTAATTGTGTCAGGGTTTTTAACTGAGTGTTGGGGAATTTTTTAGGAAAATTATCTGCATATTTCTTTTGAGAAAATTGTCTACACAATTTTTCCAAAGGCACTAATTATTTTAGGGAAAATGTTTGACAAAGTTTTGAAGATTACTTTACCTTTGAAAAAGGACACTTAGCAAAAGTTCAAAAAACTATCTAAAATAAAACATCCCAAAGGGTATTTTTGTTGGGAAATTATCTAAAACAAGGTTTTTGAAGAGTCCTTTTCCATGGAAAGTGTCCTAGATTATTCCCTTGAAGGGTCATTTCTTTAGGCAAATAGTCAATACGGAAATTCCTAAAGGGAATTTATTCAACAAAAAACCCACAAACAAAAGTTCAAAATAAATGGCTTGGGGAATTGGTTTCTACTAGAGCAATGATAGTTGTGAAAATGTCAATTTTAGGCTACAAAAAATAGTCATTTGAATTCAAAAGCTCCAAGATAGTCCCACAAGTGTCAAATTCAATCATAGAAGATAGTCGTTGAGGTTAAAATATCTCAGTGACAGTTGCATGAACATAAAATACATTCATGTAGATGTCAAATATAGGCACACAGGTGTCAAAGTGAAGCCTTAAGAAATAGATGTTTGGGTTAAAAAAATAGGATCAACGACTCACATTCAATCATACAAAAGATCCTATAGTGAGTGATGAATGACAGGTTAATGGGCTCAAAAAAATCAATGACATGCATTTAATTATAGATTTAGATCAATGGTGAGTGGGGGATAGAATAGGTCTTTTAGACCTAGTATAGATCTAAGGTCAACAAATCATTGATGACAAAAGACTAGGCATCGAGCAAAGTGTCATCTATTATAACTATATGAAAACCAATAATCTAGATTTATTTTTAACCTATAGTTAATTTAGGTTCAAGTCCTAAAGTATAGAGTAGGTATGTGATTAATGAAAAGAGTGGCTTGAGCCATGCTATTGATAAACTACCACTCAAAGCACACATGCCATGACTCTATTAGTTTTAAGATATGAAGACCTTGTCCTCATAATAAATCCAAGTGAAATGTATGATGAGATTCATGGAGTAAATTTGGAAGATTAGAGAAATAGTTGGAGCATTAAATAATGATCAAAACCTTTGAAGATATTTTCTCTTTGAAAGGATCATGACTCACCATATAAAAAATAAACTTTTGTCCTCCAATGCACTTTTCTCATTCGATGAGAACTTGAGAACTAAATGGAGCTATTGAAGGTTAAATGTTGATGATGGACTTGTCCTCATTGGATAAAGGGGTGGTGGGGCATCCCTTGAAATGTGGATCTCATTCAATGATCATGAACAATGTGCCCCTCTCCCTTCTCTCTCTATTTTTATTCCCTCTTCTATATATCCCATTTTTTCATTTGGAAAAGGGTTCTCTGATTTGAAATTTTTATAGACTAGTTCTCTCTGATTTGTAAATTTTAGAGGAACTAGGATACTCTTTGAGATATTTAAAAATAAGCTTAGCTTGATTAGGATCGACCCTACTAAGCATTTTTAAGAACTACCTCTTGATGTAATAAAGGATTTTCTTTGCTTACCTCTTGCCTTGGATTTGTGTCTATTGAGTTGTATACTATGGCATTGTGTGAAGGAGAATCTTCCTCATCCATGGTCCTCCTTTTTGACCTTATTTAGGGAGTTTTCAACACTATTTGTAGGTCTATTTGAGTGCTCTATCCACCATTGATGTGAAATTTTAGTGAGTCTTATAACTCCTCTTTGTTTGCATTCATTACTTCTTGAACCTACTCCATGAAATATTAATGCAACCAGTTTGATCTTGAGGTTGTGTAAGTTAGTATTGTCCTCTATAGAACTAGTGTGGGTTCAAGATTATGAAAGTTTCCCATTTTATTTTATTACATCACTTGGTTAGCTTTCTTAGGAGCCCTTATCCCCTTTCTAACCCTTTTCCCTATGGAGCATTAGTTTAGCTTTAGTTATAGGTGATCTACCAAGAGGAAGTTGACCTTATCCATAGGTTTAACCTCACTAGAGGATACCCACAGCCTGAGGTTGTTCCAATATTATATCTAGGAGTGAAAGAGCCTAAAAAACTCTCCCATAAGGGTGAAATTATAGCCTACAATAGTAAGACACACACATGTGCCAAAAGACATTTAGGAAAAACAAACAACTACTCTACTATGCATAAGGATGAGAATATGACCTTAATAACAATGCTTAAGGTGTATCCCATTGAATGGGATATGTAACTACTCTCCATTTCACTTTGAGATCTAGAAGACATTATGTTTCTTGAAATGAGTGATGACATAGGGCCCACTCCATAAAGTATCAAACTTGGTATGTCTTCAAAGTTTGGCCCTATCTTCATCCTGTTGGAGTACAAAATCACCCTCTTGGAATACTCTTGAAATAACTCTCATGTCAAAGTACCTATTAAATTGAGCTTGATGAGATCCATAATATGTATTTCATGATCTCTTGTGTCCTCTAATTACATCAACTCAGCTAATCTAATCTCTTTGAAAGTATTCTCCATCATCTCAAACTGACAGGTAAGCTCTAGAGCTACTAACTCAAGGGATATGGGTAGCTTTGCTTCTTTTCCATAGACAAGCATGTATGGGTAGTTTATAATGGCTCTTTTAAGAGTAATATTATCATCCCATAAATTCATCTTCAATTTTATATGCCATATTCTTTGATTTTCCTCCATAGTCCTCTTGATGACTCTAATTATTTTTTTGTGTGTGGACTTTGCTAGTCCATTCCCTTGAGGATAGTAGTTGAAGGAGGTACTTAGGTGGATTCCATACATCACATCCCACTCACTTATCTTAGTTCCAAGGAAATCCATTGTATTATATAAGATAAGTGTATAAGGTACTCCATATGTAGTTATTATGCCTTTATAAAAGTCTAGGACATTAGTCTCATTGACTTCATTGAGAGCCACTGCTTATGTCCACCTAGTAAACTAGTTAGTTTTAGTGAACACATACTTATGACCAATACTTGAAGGAGGATTGATCATACCTATAAAATCTAAACCCCACTGCATGAAAGGTTGCTCTACCTAAATGGGATGGAGAGGGAGGGATGAAAGCATCTATTTTCCTATGAATAAGGAACACTTATAACACTTTATCACCCATGCATATGAGTCTTTAAACAATCTAGGCCAATAATAACCAGCTCTCATCACCTTTGTTATTGTAGTTTTTGGTGTAAAGTGACCACCTGGTGTCCCATCATGGAATTATACCAATACTCTCTCAATTTGATCAGCCTATACACACCTCAAGAGAAATCCATTAAGATCTTCCTAAATATTATTCTATCTACAATAACATATGAGATGTATTAAAATCTAAAATGCATCCTTTTATCTTTATCTAGGCCTAGTGGCCACTTACTTGTTTGGAGAAATTTGATCATGTCTTGTGTTTAACTCATGGTAGACGAATGTACAACTATCTAGGTGTCATATTAGAGTGCTAAGATAACCTCTTTTTTATCTTTCATGTCTGATTATAAGTGCTCACATAGTCCCTTGCCTCTCACCAACTTGGTAATCTTTATATCTACATCATATTTCATTACCCATGTGATCTAACCAACTTTTTTGTCATTCAAATCTCTACTCAAAATAAAGTCTTTGATTCTTGGATGAGACACCATTAAATGAAGTACTTTGTTAGAGAGAACATGCCTAATTTTTTTAAGACTTATTATGATAATAAGCACTTACTTCTCCATAAAAGTGTACCTTATCTCACCTTATCTCATATTCTTCCAACCCTTGGCTAAAAAAATCAATGGGATGTTCAAGACCTTCATCATTTGATTGTGTCAACATGGCTGAGATGACTTCATCATTCCTAAAGTATAAGAGGTAAATTCCTTTGTGAAATCAAGATTTTCAAATGTTGGAGCTTTAGCTATGGCTTGATTTATGGCTCCAAAACTATCCCTTCCTTCTCTATTCCAACTAAAAATATGATTCTTCTTTAACATAGATATTATAGGCTTGAAAATATTAGCAAAATTAGGTATGAACCTCCTAATGAAGTTCATGTTTCCAAAGAAACTTATCAACCCTTTCTTGTGTTTAGGCAATGATAAGGACAAGATATCACTTACCCTTTCAGGGCCTATGGAGAGACCTTTCTTGGAGATAATGTGGCCTGAGATTTTTCCTTCATAGAATGTAAATACACACTTTTTAGGATTGAGAGAGATCCCAAACTTCCTACACCTCTCAAAGATATATCTAAGGTGAGTCAAATGATCATTTTCATCCTTAGAGAAAATAGAAATATCATCAAGGTAAATCAGCACTATTTTATTTATCAAACCTTGAAAAAACATGTCCTTAGCTCTTTAGAAAGTAGCTATAGCATTTGAAAACCTGAAAGGCATATTACTATATGCATATGTGCCACATTTTTTGGTAAAATTTTTCTTATGATGGTCTTACTCTTACACTAAAATATGATTGTACCCTAAATAGACATCAAGGAGAGAGAAATGTTCAAAACCTACTACCATATATGATATTTATTTCATGGAAGGCAAAGGATAGTGATCCTTCCATGAAACTTTAATTTCCTAAAATCCACACATAACTTTATCTCTCCATTCTTCTTTCTTACAAGAACTAGATTGGCAACCCAAGATGAGTGCTTGATAGGGAATATGATGCTAGACTCTATCAACTTAGTCAATTCCTTCCTTATTAAGGGCTATACTCTTGGGTTGATAGGTATTTGACTTTGCCTTATTTTTTTAATCATTTTTATCTATCTCTATAGTGTGTTGAGATAGGATAGGATCAAAACCTTTTAGGTAACTATACTCCAAATCAAATATATCAACAAAGTCTTTGCATAATTCAATGAATGCATGTCTCTCTTCTTTGCCACATACCTTACCAAGTGTGAGAAGTTTATCTTTGAATAAGGTGACCCTATCATAATTATCTTGGCTATAATAATTATCTTCTCTTTATTTATTTGATCATCATCATTAAAAATTATTTCAAGTGTCACTAGAACTTTAGGAAGTTTGTTTGATCGTATTTATACAATCTAATCACTATATTGTTGTTGTAACTTGGTCTAATTTCTTGAAGATAACTCAACCTCTTTTGGAGAAATCATGATATTTGTTTGTCATTATCAAATAATTTATAATTAACATCATTATCATTAATTTAAGGCCTTAATAATACCTTGACATGTGATTGATATCTTAAACTCTTGACATCATTGGGGATGTCAAATCGAGATCCAACAACAACCAACCCATTAGCATGACTATTATCTTCTCTTGTAATGTATTGTATATGCAAAGCCTCAAAATCCTCTATAAGATCCCACACCCTATGTTTATAGGACCTTAACAATGGATTTTTTTTTAAATTTTGGCCCTTTACTTGATGAACAACTAGCTCACTATCACCAAACACCTGCAAGTATTTAAATCCTCTTTTCCTATCCCATTGAAGGCCATGTACAAGTGATTTATATTATATTGCATTTAAAGTAAAAATAAATTGATATATTAAATTAGTGTAATACCTTTATTTAGAGGGAGACACCAACATTGCTCCACCTCCTCCACTAATTTTTCTTCTAGATCCATCAAAAAATAGTTGCCATAGACCATCTATGGTTTCACTAATCTTCACCAAATCTATAATGAAAGAAAATTCTTCATACAAGAAACATAATCCTAGGTTTGATTCTTATATGAACTTATAGGGATAATATTCATGATGTTTAGTTCCTCACTCATCAATAAATAGGTCAAGTATGCCTTCAAGAAAATATGTTGGTTCTTAATGATTATGGAGGTCTCTTTCATCAATAATAGTGAAATTAACATTAGAGACTTTACAAACATAAGGTTATATGCGAATCTTAGCAATTATTTTTGATTCTATCCTAAATTTGGTGTCATACTTAGTCCTAATCACCATGTAAGACCAATCTAATGATAGGTATCCCTTAATCTTGGCTGTGAACTCCCTCGATAGACATAAGGAAAAGTGGGGTGGTAAGTCTATTAAAAAACATCTTAGGGAATTGAAAAGTGGGGAGAGAATACAAAGTTAAGTTTATAACTTGATGATGTCTACAGTTTTGGTGGTTATCCCATCTAATTATAAAACTCCTTTGGTGATTGGCTCATATTTTAGACCTAGCTTATTATCCACTTACTTAGGCATTGAAAAATTAATAACACCATTATCAATCATAAAACCATGAAATAAAGAATCACCTATAATGAGATAAAGGTATAAAAAAGGAGACTTACCACTTTTGACTTGTTTCCCTCTTTTTGGATGAGTTTCATTCATGAGGACTAGTTTCTCATTTATTGATGGTCTAGCTACAAGGTTAAAGTTAGATAGCTCCTCTTGAAGTAGATCCTTTTATCTAGGGATGGCCAATGTCTCCCACATTTCTATATTCATATGTGATTTATTAATTTGATCAACAATGTTGATAGAAGAACTACCAACCTTTAGTTATCCCTTAGGAGCAACAACACTATATTGAACTTGTGAAGATTGAGGTAGAGGAACACCTTTCACATTCTAATTTTTCTATATTTATTAAACTTTATAGGTTTCATTAGGTATATTTTTCCCTTGAGGCACTTGAGAAGATAGAATAGGTCATTTATCCATCTCTTGGACACCCTTTATTACTCTCTTCTTAGACGTTGTGTTGGTTGTTATAGGAGTATCAACATTACTTGTACCTTCAAACTAATTTATTGTATAATAATTTATTTCTTACCAATTTATAAGTTTTTAATCATATTTAAATTGTCTTTGATTATACTCTTCTTATAGTGGCACTTAAAATTGTGGATCTTGAGAAGTTTGAACACCTTTCACCATTAGAGCTTGATTGCACACGCCATTGGGGTACACAATCTGATTTTGGGGTTGATCATAAGGAGGATATCATGAATGTTCTTGGAATAAATTATTTTGAACATGAAAAATGTCATTTGAATAAATAGAAACATTTGGGTTATAGCTATTGAAAGTCCTAACCAGGGTGATTAGCCCTTGACCTTGGAAGTTACTTTAGAAAAGAGGTCTATTGGTTTGATTGAATTGATTATGGGGCTGGTAAGGCCTATAGTTTTGAGATTAATGGCTATTAATGTTTAAAATATCATTACCAAAAAATTGTATAATAATATTGACTTCATGTAATTCATTATAATGGGTAGGGGAAATTTTTTCTTGATTGTTTGACAAAAGAATAGGGGCCAATGTGGGAAATACAAGAGGCGTAGAAGAAGTAGGGGGATGCAATTATATAAATAAAGGTATAAGAGGCCTTGGATAAATCTTAACAAATTTTATGAGATAAAAATATGATCTTATTTTCCCATCATATGCATTAGGCAATGTATTCCCCACATCAATTATATCATCACTACTATATCATTATTCAAATCCCTCAAGTAGTACAAGAATGCATAGTTTGCAGTGAGTTTGACTATGGATGGGATCCTATCCAAAGCCTTTTGAAATATGTAGTTTAAGTCCACCATGAACTCTTGAGGATCCCTATTTATAATATTCAATTACTCCACTAAGGATAAGTGATCACTCTTATCTTCAAAATGCTTGCACAATTATTCTCCCAATTCATCCCAAGTAGGAATAGAATTAGACCTCCAGCCTCTATACCATTGAAGAGCCTTACCTTTGATTGAAGTGGATAGAAATATGATTTACACATTATATTGTATCACATGATGCACATAATAGATATTAAAAATGTCTCTTATATGCTCAAAAGGAATGGTGGAATTTTCTCTAGTAAAGTATGGGATGCTTTTCAAGGCATGAATAGGGATGTCATCATATTGAGCTAGGTTGAGGGGGATACCACCATTTAATGGAAAAAAACCTAATTTTTAGGCACTACCATATTGAAAATTAGATGTAAACAAAAATTTTATATACATAATTTTGTATCAAGTTACTTTTTTGAATAAGGGTGTGTACTAGTAAATCTATTTTTCTTAGTTGAATGGTAAGATAATTCTATAAACTCAGAAGGATTACCCTTAGAAGAGGACCTTGCAGTTACTTTTGGCATGAAAAATTGACACTAATATTACAACAAATATGCCTAAAATCTTTCTATAATCACTAGATTATGAATGTAAATTCTATAAAAATTGCAAGTATGCCAAGACAAGCACCAATCTCGAGCAATCTTCTTGAACTTTGGTCCCATGGGGCATGCCAAATATTTTCACTTTGAGTTACACCATTTGAAGAGGTGTTTTAGGTCTCCTCACTCAATTAAAAAAATGGAAACACTTATAGGCTATGGGTAACATATAAGGTGGAGTGAATCTCTAGAGAGGGTTGGATCCCTTGATGCTACACCTAAAACTAACATGACACCCACTCAAAATGTAAGGAAAATGGTGAAAGAAAGTTGAAATCAATAGAATAAAAGGGGTGATACACCAAATTTTAGTCTTCTCTACTTTTTTATGATTTCTACAATGAACTAAAACAATACTAAAATCTAATTTCATAACTCCAAATAGTCTTTCCAAGATGAGTGTTTCAATATGGAGGTTATAGCTAATACATCAATCAAGTATGATCAAGAGGTCTAAAATAAGACACCAATGAAGGTTTTCCACACTTAAATTTTGAAAAACTACTTGACACACACCACATGAATTAAAATAAGATGAATTAATCACAAAGAGGAAAGAATGAAGAGGATAAATGCAATGAAGTTAAACAATATCATTATCATTCACCAATAATTCACCATAAGAACACTATATGTAAGATGGAGAAGGTATAAAGCAACTTGTATTCACTTCAAAGGAAATAAAAAATATCAATTTTGGCAAGGCTTTACCTTTAAAAACTAGAGTATATTTTCTATGTCATTTATAGGACTACATATATAAGAATTGAGAGAAGAGGGTGAAGGAGGACATGGATAAGATCATGATGATTGTCATCACATCAATGAGAGGCAAGAATATAGTCAAATGATTCATCTCTTACATGTGTTAGCTTTATTTGATGATTGATTTATTGAGATGTGGCATAGGATTTATTAATTTTATTTAATGAATCACCATAATTACTTAAATTGATCCCATTTTCTTGATTGAGGAGTTACAAGTTCACCTCTTGAAGGGCAATTACAAATCAGGTCTTGACATAGGGCCTACACACTCCCCTTATCATAAATATACACCATTATTAAATATTTAATTGCATATTTAATATTTATGAAGGTGGTAATTGGGGTTTATACCTCTTTATTAGTGTGATTTATTTCCTTAGACCCTATAATTCCTCATTCTAGTTCAAAACCTCTTAACAACACCTTATTTTGGCTTGTCTAATGACCTTAACTCACCATGCCAATGGCCCAAGGAATTAGAGGAAAAAATAATGGTTTTTATCATGATTAAATATGATTTTAAAGAGTTATTTAATACTATCTTATCATTGAAAACTTCTTAGAGTCTCTTTCACTCGTGATTCTATGCAAACAAGCTCAAGAACCTTAATTTTCCTCATGGTATAGACCTATGTTTTAGATTTTTATATCTCCTCATGAGCTACATGGAATTTAAACCATTTAATTTTTTTATAAAACATTAAAAAATATTTCGATATCAAATTTTATGATATTTCATTGAGTAAAACTTAAGATATCCTCTTTTTTGTAAAAGTTAGGGTTGTAGGGCAGCAAGGAGGCTAGTAGCAAATGATGTTTATATCTTGAGTTTCATGAGGTATCAAGACATAATTAATTTTTTATTTGAAACTATATGAACCCATATATCCATTTCAATCACTTTTTGGTCATGATCAAGCATAGAAAACATCAAGAACACTCCTTTTCAGGTCTGTTACAACTTAGAAATCAAGAACAAGGCACCTAGAGAGAAAGAAATGGGCATGTTTTGAGTTTTATGAGGTATAAATAGATAATTATTATTTTTATATGACTATAAGACAACCCTATATCTCCTTAAAACACTAGATACATTCAATTAGTTAATAAAACCTCCAAAAAACACCTTTTTTAGGACTATAACAACCTAGAAATCAAGAACAATGGAGAAATCCTCTTGGATAGGTTAGTGACCTATTAGTTTGAGTTGTTTGGGTGCTTATAATTTTTTTTAAGGATGTTAAAATTTTATTTTTGAGATTTAAATACTATTTTACATATTTATTTAGTCCCCATATTCTCTTAAATGCATTCCCACTTGCTAAAATTAAGCTAACTAGAGTTTTGGAGGGTTTTGGAGCTATTTCTTTGTACTTTTCCTCCACACGTGCCAATATTTATGATAAAATATATGTCCATAATGATTTAAAATTTTATTAAATTTTTTTCAATGAAAATTAGTTTCATTATAATCACCAAAAATATTTTTACACTCATCGAGCTCTTTTGAAGGTTTCTTGGCAGTTTTGAGATACTTAACTTCTTAACGATTGTTCATAAAGCTCTGCCCCTTGATGGATTTATAAATACCATGAAATTATAGGGTATAATATTTATTAACCTACCCTAAATAAATTTTAATCCATGCATTTGGTGGATTGACTTACCACATGAAGAAAGAGACATTCTTGAGCTTACAAGCTTGTTGGTGCATACTCGAGTCATGTTTTTGGTGTACAAAGGTAATCAAAATGCTTATTTTAGGTAAAAAATACCTCATATTTGTATTATTAATCCACTAAAAGGTCTAAAAATGGTTTTTATTATGCATTCAAGGCTCCATCATTCCTAAAACTAATTGTCATACTTGTAGGGATTTTATGAAGGTTTTAGTCTTCTTTAGCCCATTTAGATCCTTTTCTATGTTTTATCCTCATTGAGACACATATAATCCTTTGTGACAATATTTATAATTTTCTCACATTCCTAATGACTTATTATATATGCTTTAGATGAGATAAATGAACTTAAAATCTCAAACTGTCTCCTTTTTAGGTTTACATAGTCTACTAGTAAGACATTTAGAGAGAGTTGTAGGTGTTCATCATGTTTTGGAAGTTTAGTATGAATTTTATAACTATGTAGGTACCTTTTATAATTTTATACTCTCATGTAAACATAAAACCCTTTGTTCTCAAACCTAAAACCTATTTAATGTGGAAGTTTTGGATCATTAAATGCTTGTACATGATATATAGGTGTTGAGATATGGTGTGGAGGACTAATAATACTCTAAAAGATATATAAAAACCTTTAATTTGCATCAAAAAGATTGCAAATTCTTTAAAAATCCCAAAAATTGAACTTTTAGGGGTTTTAAGGGGTTTAGAGGTATACAAATTCTTAGAGATGATTCATAGAGCCTAGCCCCTTAAAATTTAAACTATTGCTATGAATTGAAAGGGCATAGGGGTATCCTCCTTCCCCTAAGATCACTTGGCCTAATATTATCCTCCTCTATGAACAAAAATTATCAAACTGGGCTTTTTTGGTCAAATTTTAACTAAATGGAAATTTGAGTTCTTTAATGCCTTATCTTGACTTTGAAAGCTCTATCTTAACATGATTTGGGCTTGAGAATTATGGAAAAATATCTCATATACGTATAACAACTTGAAATCAAGAATTATTACTTTGATAGCCCATGGGAGATATTTTTTACTTACTTCAAGTGATGATCATGACCTCCTAGGTATGTCAGGTCTAAAATCTATCATTTTATTACTTAGGCCTTCCACTTTTACATTGGAATATTCCTCATAAGACTTAGACAAGTGTAGGCATACATCCAAGTCACCTAATTTACCTTTGTACTGACCCTACCAAACTCAAGGCATGTTAGACTTAACACAAGAATGACCTTGACAAGATAAAATAATGGAACATTAAACCTTAACTTTTGCAAATACCTTAAACAATGCTAAAATACCTTAATCAATGTTAAGACCTTCATAAGATATCATGTTAAGGGAATTATTTGAAAAAATCAAATATATTAGCTTGCTTTCTTGAGAAGACCTCACTGAGACCTTGAAATAACTTGATATAAACACCATGACAAGACAACATATGACACCAAGACATGAATCTCAACAAGACCATTTACAAGGTTAGATGACTCAAGTACCTAGTTTGAATTGACGTTGGTCAAGGGTGGATAAATTACCCAACATGGATAATATGGAATAGATCATTTATTCTCAATGTGATAGGTTTCACAAAGAGATTTTATGTCTTTCTTCTTTAAATATTTGTTTTAATCAGAGAGGATAGTGGATGGAATATTGTAATGGTAAATGATATGGTTTAAGATAAACTTAGAGATTTATTTTCCTATTAGATAGGTAAGGGGTATGGTCTCCACCCATTTGGTGAAGTATTCAAAGGTGATAATTATGTTTTTGTGGCTTTTTAAAGGAATTAAGATTGATTTTACCAATGAGGTCTATCTTCCATGTGGAAAAGGGCCATGGTGTATTGTACTGCTTGGGATGGGGCACATATAATATTATTGTGTTTTTAACATGGAACACTTTTTGATAGGAACCAGTTTTCATTGTAGTCTAATTATACATTATTCTAAGAATCATTTTTGATAATGACTATTCCACTTATGTGCACACCACATATATTTTCATGAACTTATTTAATAACAAAATCTACCTCATCAGAGTTTATAGACTGTAACAAAGTTCCATCATAGCCTCTAAAATATAAGGTATTGCCAAGGATTTTGAATCAAAAATTTCATTGGTTGAATGATTTATTATGATTGTGAGACAATTTTGGAGGGATAATGTTGTCATGGAGATATGCACAAATATCTTGGTACTAAGGGGAATTAGGATCAACAATCTCACAAACTATTTTAGTTTTAGGAATGTCATCACCTGCAAACATCAACTGCTCAACAAAAAATTAACTATGACCGACAATTGGATTCATGTCAATAAGGGAACCGATTGTAGACATATCATTAGTTTTTCTATTATTTACATGAAGAACCTAGTCATACTATATGTACATGAATTATTACTTCAATATATCCATGATTATTTTATAATGAATGAGCTTATCATATTTTGCTTCGTTTTCATCATTGAGTTGATTGATAATAAGATTTGAATCCCCATAAATTTAAGATATACTATATGCCCCACTAAATAGCTAGTTTTATAACATAAACAAGGGTATCATACTCTACTATGTTGTTGGTAAAAGAAAATCCTATCTAGAATGTACTCAGGATAAGATCACCTTGTGAAGTGATGAGAAAAATACCTGCCCTCAATCCATGGTTGGTGAATGGTCCATCAAAATATAGCTTCCACTTTGTTGATTCATCTAAGGAAAAAATAGATTCATTAGGAAAGTCCATGGTTAATGGATATATATATATATATATATATATATATATATATATATATATATATATATATATATATATATATATATATATATATATATATATATATATATGGTTTTTTTGCTAATGTGTTTGTAATAATTTACCTTTAAAATCCTTCTAATTAACATATTCAATATCAAAATCACTTAATAACATAACCCACTTAGACATCCTCCTTATTAGATCTTATTTTGAAAGGAGGTATTTAATTGGATCAAAATTTTCAATGATTTTAGTTTGATTACTAAGCATGTAATGTCAAAGTTTTAGGGAAGCAAAAATAACTGCTAGATATGCCTTTTCAATTGTATATTAATTTAATTCATAAGTTACCAAAGTTATGCTTAAATATTTCATTGGTTTTTTTATCCCATTATCACCATTTTGTGCTAATAATTCTACCAATGCATGTTGTGTATCTGAAATATATAACAATAAATATTTACCTAGGGTAAGTGGCATTAAAACTAGTGGATTTGATAGATATTATTTTATATTTGCAAATTCTTGTTTGAATTCTTCATTTAATTTAAAAGTAACACTATTTTTGTGTAGATAGGTGAGTGTAAGGCATATGTCTACAAATTGAGATATGAATCTACCGATACCCTAAATTTTCTATTGAAAACTTTGAATTTGTTTGAGATTAGTAGGTGGTAGAATTTATCTTATAGGTGTAGCCTTTATTGGATCTACTTTTATACCTCTTAATGATATAATAAAACCTAAAATAATTCTTGACATGACCCCAAACACATTTATTTAGACTTAGGTGAACCTAGTATTCCCTTAACCACTCAAATATATTGTGTAGTAGCATGGGATGATCCACTTTTGTTCTAGACCTAGCCAAAATATCACCTACTTGATCTTTGACAATATATTGAAGCATATTGTGAAAAATGTCTATCATATCAAATTGATATGTGGCTCTAATATTTTTGAGAACAAATGGCATGACTTCATAAAAAAATTTACCCTAGGTGTGATGAATGTTTTTTTTATGTTATTCTTCAGGTGTTATTTTGACTTGGTTATATCTCAAAAAACCATCCTTTAATGACAAAATTTCATGACATGTTGTAGAGCCTAAAATCATGTCAATATTTTGAAGGGGAATGCCATCTTTCATATAATTCTTATTAATGTATCAAAATATATAAAAAATCTAATCCCTAATGTATTTTTACGATCACTTGTTAGATATCCACTCTAAATAATCTATAGGTCTAATGAAGCCAACTTCCAACTACTTTTGAAATTACTCCATAAGTACTACCACTTTAGGATGTAATTTTCTTAGTTTTTGTTTAATAGGTTTAACATCCTTGTGAATCATGAGGTGGTATATTACTAATGTTGGGTCCAACATAGACATATTTACATATGACTAGGTAAACACATCTAAAATTATTTGAGAAGGAAATTTGGGATTATCTATTCTTCAAGATCAAGAGAAGTGAGAAGCTTACCCCATTTTAGGATCTTTGTTAGTTCCAATGTTTACATCAATATTATTTTCAATAAAAAATGTGGAATCTTCTTGAAAATTTTTAGGAGGGGGAGGAAGATTAAGTTCCTCATCAATGTCTTGATGATTTTGAGTTTCATCATCTGATATTTTTGTAGAGTAATTAACTACAATGATCTTATTATTGTGCAAATTATTATAGTTTATATGCTTCCCAAAGTATGTTAAATTGTCTAAGTGGATTTTAAAAATTTCTTATGATCCCTTAATGGAATGTGATCTCTAACTCTCATGAATTTTGATATAGCCTCATCATTTTGAAAATAGTCAAGTGAGGGTGGATTTTGTTGGTCCTAGCTTATAAGCTATGGATATTTAAGATCAAGGGTTAAAATGGTTGTGTCATGAAAAAGGTTTGTGGATGAAATATCTACATAGCGATTATAAATGGAACTTATTTTGGTCTCAGAAGAGGACTCCTTAGATGATGTAAAATAATCACTATTATAATTATATAATCTCACTCTAGGTGGTTTAAATCCAACACCTCAAGAATCTTTGTTTATTTTAGACATTATAGGTTTTGCAGGCCCTTATTTGTGAATACCAAGGCCTTTACCCTTATATTTCATAATATTGCACATAGTATCTCTGGGTATGGGACATTGGTTATCTTATAAACGTGTGAAAAATCCATCACTATAGAGCTAAGAAGGATTGATATGTTCTTTAACAAGGAATCTGCCTGTAATGACACATGTATTTCCAAACTTTTAGACTAATTTTACTTGCTTCCTATGATGGTGTCTTCCATGGTTATTGGGAGACATATGGATTTTTCATATATAATGGGAATAATTTATTTCATACTTTCCAAACCTACATCCATAATGGTAAATTTAGATGGTGGAGATGTGGACTTAGACATGGATGGTTGATTTTTGGATGTAGATTTTTGGTTTGCTAATGTAGAAATTAGATCATTTGGATGGATGTAGTTTGATAAATTTTGTGATTCTTCATTAGTTTTATAAGTATCCTTGATAAATGGAAAATAATTAGTATTTATGTATCTACCTTATAATAGTTTACAATATTGAAAAGGTTGAGGATCATTGGGAACAATAACTTCCATACCATAGTGGGAAAACTTGAAAAACTAGTGGAGGTTAGATGGAATGACATTTATAGAATGGATCCATGGATGACCAATGAATAAGTTATATGATATATATAGATCTAAGACATGGATTAAGGTTTCTTGGATAACAATCCCCATAAAAAGTGGAATATATATATCCCAATTAACTGGCATTCTACATTATCATAGGCTTATAGTCATAGTATTGGGCTATAGTGTTATTCTTGAATGCCCCAAATGTTTTATAAAACTTAATGTACAAAGATTTCAGCTAGACCCATTGTATATAAACACCCTCTTTACTATGTGCTTAGAGATAGTGACTTTAATATAAAATGGTAAATTATGGGATGAACCCATGAGGGAAATACTTGTATGGTCAAAAGTCACTTGATTATTAGAGGAAAAATGTCTTACAAGTGCTTGGAAGTTGGATAGATTATTGTTTTCAGGGACTTTTGAATCTTTTAAGGATTTGTATAAAATTTACTTATAGGTAATGTATGTCTTGAGAAGGTCCATAATGTAAATTCAAGCTGGTGTTTTCTCAAGTTGTTCAAAGATATTATACTTACCTTTAAAGGTGGGTAGAGGGACACTTGTAATAATGATTTGTGTGTGCCTCATGGTGACAACACAATCTCAGGCTCTTATTTTAATGATGGAAACATGATTAGCCATATGTTAGATATGATAAACAAGGAATCAAATGGATGATTGGTTTGACTGATATTGCTAGCTTGGTTTTGGCCTTGGGTTTGTTTATTACAAATTTGTTCATGTTTTGGTAAGGGATCTTGATATATCCCTATTTTTCATTATTATATGTAGGCAAATGATTCTCTAATTCTATGTCACCATGATTGATTAAGTCTTGGACTTAGTTTTTAAGTCTCTTACATCTGTTTATGGAATGCCATTTGATCTTATGGTATTCAAAATATTCATTTTATTTATACCATTATAGTTTTGGAGTATGTTCATCAAAGAGTTTTGTGTTTGGAAACATGATAATATTAATGGCTAACAACTTGTGAAAGACTAATCAAAGTGGTACCCCTAAGTGGGTATAATTTATTTTCCAAAAGTCTTGTCTAGGTTAACCACTAGGTACACTAATGTTGTTGATAAGTTGGATATTTTAAACTCATTTGACATTGGTTGCACCATCTCCTACCACATTCTTGTCCTTGGTGAAAATTTTAGGTTTATTTTTTTGAACTTGATTTTGGTTATCTTTAGTGAAAATATTTATAAGGCCCTTACCAATGAGTGCCTTTTCAATTTGAAATCCTTTTTGAATTATTTCATCAAATGATGTGGCACAATGGAGTTAAAGTTGAAAGGCCAATTCAGGATTGGGATTTTGTGTGAAAATTGTAGTCAGTTATTTTTTTAGGAAGTTTTTTTTACTTTGAAAGAGGAGAAGATATCCCCATTACATTGTTTGGTGTTGAATAAGTATAGCATAGTGAGTTGATGTTCAACATTATAAGAAAAGTGTTATATAAACCTCTTAGAAAGATATATGAAAATAGTGATTGACCCCTTAGGTATACATAAGAACCATTCTAAGGCTTGACCTCCTAGGCTACATGGAAAGAGTCTAAGTAGATATTTGTCACTATAAATAACCTCTTGATAAGCCATGTGAAACTCCTTAATGTGATCCCTAGGATCTCCTTTCCTTTTATACTTGTCAAATTTTTGAGGTTTAAAATGAGTAGGAAAAGGTGCCTTCATCATGTTTATGTCAAATAGATATGGACAAAGTTATTAAAAATTATATTTATTAATATGGGAGTAACTTCCATATTGCAATCCTTGGATTTTATCCTTCATGGTTTTCTATTCTTAGACAAATTATATGTCTTTGAGTTGTGAAGACAATTATTGGTTTTTACTTTGACTTTGATTTTTATTTAGATACGGATTTGGATTTTTATTGGTAGTTATATCATTTGATTTGTTGATTTTTGGATTTTTTGATAGGTTGGTTTTAATATCATATATCTCTTTGCTTAACCTTTAGACATGGTCCAATACGGTAAAGATGTGACTTTATTGTGATGTGTTGTTTAGAATTGTTTTTAACTTATACACATAGGCATGTGAATTTTTTTTAGGATTTTTATTGGATGAATCTATAAAGTAATTATCATTACCCAAGGGGCTACTAGGTGGGTTTTGATCTTTCTTAGGAGGGGTTTTGTTACTTCTATTAATGAGGCTAGGTAAGTTCTTAAGATAAAAATCAGGTGGGAACTTAGCTCCTAGATTTATAAGGTATATCAAGACTTGATTTTTATTTTCTAAGAGGTAATAAATAAATTAAGATGGTGGTTCCTTAGGCAGATTAACATCAACTTAAATTTCATCTTTTAAAGGTAGTTTATCATTATATTTGACCTCAACATCTTATTCTTGATTCTCAAAATGGAAAGGGTCATTTCCAAAGGGTTCTTATCTATTTGGATTATATTGAGGATCATTTAAGTAGGATTTATGCCTATTTATTGGTGTTGAAATTTTTTCATTTATGTCATGCATTGAGTCTATCATTGATGTCAAAATAAGCTGGAAGATGAGGTTGACTATTTGAGCCTACTAGTGTAAGGTATGGTGATGATATAGATGTATTTGAGATTATAGGTAAGTAATCAGTGGTATAACATATGAGAGGATGTTGGATAATGTGTCATAATGTGTATAAATAAAATAATATTTTATACAAAATCTAAGGTTAGGTATTGAGGCTTAGTCCTTGCATGAGAGACCTAGTGTGAAGGCACAAGCTTGGTAGCTTATTGAAAAGAGAAGTGTGAGAAATATGTGAACAAGGTTGATAATACATGATATTGTTATGATGAAATTTTACATGTGTGTGATTTTTTGAGAATAATTCAAAAGGTTTCCAAGTGTTTTCAAATTCCAAATATGATTGGTAGTCCTAGACCTAATGTGTATAAAGACCTAGTATGGCCTAATAAAGGGTCAAGTTGATTTTCCAAGGTGATATAGAACATGTGAGCATGGTTTGAGTTTTTAAAAGTGTGTGTCAAGGGTTTTTAACAAATATGAGCTCATGAATTGAAGGTGAAATCAAGAAAACATGTTTTGAGGTCTCTTGTGTATGCAAAGTGAAGAAATAAGAGCCCAAAAAAGAACTTTAGATGTTCATTGGCACATGTGATATTTAAATGGCAATTTGAGTCTTTTTGGAGAGATGTAAAATTGTATTAATGAGGTTTTACAAGCATTTTAAAGTGGTTTCAAGGATAGAGTTGTATAAACATTCGTTAAGAAGGTAAACTAGTCCAAAACCCTCTCAAAAACCTTATAGTGACCCAATAGGATAAATATTATTTTAAATGACCAAGAATAGATTGGAAATTATTTTTTTATGTTTTGACAATGTATATTACTCATCCAAGAATATCCAGGTGGTAGTGGTTTGTTAGGGCAGTGAGTAGAACCTATAGAAAAACCCTTATTTATGAAGAATTTGATGCTACAAGTAGGGTTGACCAGGTCAAAGCATGAAAGTGGATGGAGGTTGAATATAAAGAATTATTATTGATTTAAATTTTTTTTTTGTATAATATATATATTTTTTGTCAATCAATTTGGTTACTCAAGTTGACCTATCACTAAACTAGCAAATAGTGAAGACAGTGAAGAAAAACTTGTCAAAGTGAGAAAGAGATTAGGGATGAGTTTTAAATGATTAGGAATAGATAAAATTATTTAGGGTATTTTTTAAATACATGTACCTTATTTTACCTTGGTTGATAATGTTTTAAAATTCTCACATACAATCAAGAAGGTGCTCTCAAAGTGACATGTTTATGTGAGTGAAGATAGTGAAAGAGTGATGTTAAAAGTTTGATCAGTTTGTTATTTATTTGTCATTTAAAATATATGTATTTTTTATTTTATTTGAGAAAAAAATTATTTAATATAATCCAAATTAATTATATGTTCATGGAAGTGTTCTTACATATTTTGGAAGCCATGTTCATCATGACTATGTCTTAAGACAGAATGGCAACTCTATGTATGTAAGTGAGAATGGTAAGTTGGAAGTTCTTTGCACTCAAATAAATCATTCTCTGAATATTATTTTGTGGTTTAGGATTTAAATTATATATAAAATACTGATGGAAGGTTTTGAGTCACTCTAAGTTGTTGAGATATGAAAGCCAAATTGGATTATCAGACTGTGAGAGAGTGGTTGAAGAGATTGGTATGCAAGACCAATGGTTGATACCAAAATAAATGATATATTTGTTTAAGGCTTATCCATAGGTAATATATAAACTATTAAAGTTAATTATAATTTATGAAAATACACTTACATAAGCTAAAAATGATATTCCTCAAAACTATGTTTTTAGGGTATCTACTAGTTTTTTGTGTATTGGTAAGCAAGATATTTCTAAGCTATTTTTCCTAATCCAAAAGAGTAAAAAAAATGGAATTATGTTTTATGTATTCCATAGGATATAACTCATTATTTTTAATCATTTTAAATTTCATAGGTAGTTGTTAGTAATCAAATACTCTTGATTGTACTTTGGTAGTGTTTTACCATTTTGAGTGGTCATATTACAAGAGTTGGTTTGAGGCCCATTGGAATATTTGATGATGTATAAAGGACATGGTGATTACCCTAAGGTCATGAAGGATAATTTTATTTTATTTTATCATATGGTTTTTTAGAAAATTTGACTATTTTCTTTAGATATGAGAGACAAATTTTTCTTGTGTTTAAAAGGCTAATGGCGAGTAGGTCTAAAAGCTTGGTTCAATGGTGAATTTGATGTACAAGTAGTCTGGAAAAAATGTATGTAATCATGGGTATATTTAAGAATTTTTTGAAGTTTTTAAATTTTTTATGAAGGTTAAAGATATTCCAAGTGACTCCAAGTGTAACGTGTGCTTAAGACAAACCTAATTGCATTAGGTCTTCTTTAGTCCTAATGAAGGTTTTGGCCCTTAAGGGGTATGAAATACCTATGGAATGGTTTTATCACATGTGTAACATTTTTAGGAACCTATTTAAAGATTTATAAAAGTGTGTTAAGGTTCTTATCTGATCAAGATGGGTAAAATCAAATGTTTGGTATAAAAGTACGGCCTAATTAGCCTATTTAAGCTAATTAGAGGAATGTGGATATAAGTGAAAAAAAGAGATCTCAGAGGAATATAAGTAGATAATTTAGGACCATAAAAAGAATAATATAAAAAATTATGAAAATATAACATATCTTTTACGAGTGGATGATAAGGTTAATTGACCTAATGAGCCTAGAAGAGGCATGTTGAGCGAGTAAGCATAGAAAGCTATTTAAGAGTGGTAGAAGGTTGAAGTGCCCTAAATGAGGTGAGAGACCATTAGAATATTAATATAATATTTTTTATATGTATATTATAGAGAATTTATTTTAGTATAGTGAAGAGAGAGAGATGAAGAAGATATCACCATCAGTTACTTGAGCAATAGGGAGTCTTGAGGTGATTAAACTTGTCTTCGTTGGGTTGGTACTTGGTGAAGATGGAGTTGGATCTGCCTTATAGGTTAGATATTTTATAAGTGTACTTGAATTTTATGGCTTGGTACTGAGTCACTTAGAGTTTTGAAACCTCCTTGCAAGTTAGAGCTTGCTAAAGGACTAGTTGGGTTGGTGCCTAGCTAGTGAGGGGTTGGTGTTCCTTGTGGGGTTGATACCTCACTAAATCTTGTTTCATTACTTATAGGATAAAATTTCAAGTGGTGTTATAGTGGGTTTTATATCCCATGAGTATTTATCACATATATTTTGTGTTCATGTGTTGATATCTTGCTTCATGCTATGCGATTGCTCTTCTATGCATTATTATATCTCTATGCTAGTTTGAATAATTAAAGAATGATGAATGGAATTGAATTAAATGTTTGAACACTAATTAACCCTACCCCTCTCAGTGGTTATTATTTCAACAATTGGTATTAGATTAAATACTTTGGAGGAGGCTTGATAACCTATAGGTGATTCGAAGAAGCACAGAGTGTGATGAGGACAATGTTCATCTTGTTTGTAGTGATGATCTATCAAAGAATAATGGTACTGATGGAGTTTTCTAAAGAGAAGAAGGATATAAAGATGAGGCTTGATCAAGACTTAAACCAAGGTGAGTTATGTGTTATTGTAGGACATCAGTCAAAGTTGAAAGAATGTCAAAGGTACCATTTGGTAGCTCATAAGGACTATGTAGAAGCTAAGTCAAAGATCAAACCCAAGAACAATAATCTAGAAGGACTCTAAAGACATGTTGAGAGAAAGGTATAGTTCAAGGAATCAATATGTCTTGTAAAATATTAATTTAGGCCTTATAAATAAGGTATGTTTAACCTTGTGTTTCTAAGATGTTATGAGTTAATCATCAAGCTAGAGGAGTTGAGTTTAGTCTATGAAGCTATCATAGATAAATAGAGGTTTTGTTAGAAACTTGAGTATGTTGTTAAGAAATATTTGAGGTCTATTTGAGACTTAAATGATAGATAAAGGTATCAAAATATATATCCTTGATTGTATTTATATGGTAGTTAATCATGTATACTTTGAGGTAACAAGATCCAATGGAGGAGTTCTGAGAAGGCATATGAGTTATAGATTGGTCTGAAAGACCAATAAGGATATAAAGATCCAAGAAGATGACTATAATTGATGGGGATAGTCAATAATGAACAAATTTGTTTGGATAATGATGCAAATGCTTGAAACATGTGACATGAATGTCATGAAGATGGAGTGTTCTTCATGAGTGAAGATAATAAAGATGTTTAAATAAGACTATATGCAAGATATGTTGAACAAAGAGATCAATGGAGTGGTATATGGACTTTTGGAAATGTTACCTACTACATTTATCTTGCTTACAATACATGTTTGAGTGAAACATTATGCCTAAGAAGCAAAGACAGACCAAGTGGTATGATATTTGAAGAATAGTCTATAAGACCAATGTTATTAAATGTAATGATTGTTTAATCATGTGATCCATGGTCTTATGGTTTTATAAGAAGTGAGATGACAAATTATGTGTGACATGAAGAAGATAATAATGATCTAAAGTTAACAAGTGCTCTAAGTTTTGTCAAAGGGTCATGATAGTGAGTGTTGAACTTTATCCATTGAATCTAGAGTATCATGAGGTTTCAATATTCTATATGTATAAAAATGACATGGTCTAAGGTATGCATGATGATAGGAGGAGCTTGTGAGATGTATGATTTGAAGGATAAAGGTAGGTTGAGGTGTGCATGACATGAAGATCAAATGGGAGATGATTAGATGATTTAGTTATTCCTTGAGTAAATCAGACCAGTCAAGGTCCTAAAATGAAGCAAACAAGAAGGTAATCTATTTATTGAGCATGAAAAATGAAGGCTTATATTGGTTTGGACAAACATGAAATAAAATCATGGTCTTAATGGGAGATTTGTTTCTCTATGATGGAGAATTTGTCTACTTTAGCAGATATGAGCCTAAGGTGAGGTAAGCATCAATATGGATTGATCAAAAGGAGATATTTTATCAAGAAGTCATCAAGTTCAGATGCAAGGATCAGGTGGTAAGGTATGAATGGATTTAGGTAAGATCAAGAGTAGATAATGAGCTATAAGGTAAGAACTGGTGTAGATGTATGGAGTCATGATAGACATAGGTCAAGGTGTTGAATCATAAAGGAAATTTGTGAGATAACAATTCTATCATTCTAAGGTAAGCATTTGGTCAAGTTTATCTAGTAATCACTATTGAGTTGACGTGAAAAGACATTATGGTAGTTGTAGATACCCTTTATCATTAATGTAAAAGGGGTAGAGAGATTAGATTAATGGATAAGTTATCTGGATCAGTGCATTTATGGTTTGACATCAATGTGGTTTTCCATAAATGAAAATGGGGATATTATTAAAAATTTATCATTGATTTCATGTGCTTGAGTCTATCATTGATGTCAAAAGAAGCCTAAAATTGAGGTTGACTATTTGGGCTTTAGAGTGTAAGGTATGGTGATGATATAGATGTATTTGAGCTTGAAGGTGAATAATCAGTGGTATATCATATGAAAGGATGTTCCATAGTGTCTAAACATGTGTATAAAGCAAAGAATCTTTTAGAAGAACTCTAAGGCCAAGTATTGAGGATTAGTCCTTGTATGAGAGACATAATGTAAAGGCACAAGCTTGGTATATTATTTAGAAGAGAAGTGTGAGACTTGTATGAAAAAGGTTTATACTAAACAAGATTGGTATGATGTCATTTTACATGTGTGTGATTTTTTAATAACAATTCAAGAGGATTCCAAGTGTTTTCAAGATCCAAATATGACTGGCAGTCCTAGACCTAACATATATAGAGACCAAGTATGGCTTAATAAAGGGTTAAGTTGAGTTTATAAGGTGATAGATCACATGTTATCATGGTTTGAGGTTTTAAAGGGTGTGTCAATGGTGTTTACCAAATTTGAGGTCATTTATTGAAGATGAGAGCAAGAAAATATGTTTTGAGGTCTCCTATGTATGCAAAGTGAAGAAATAAGAGCCCAAGAAGGAAATTTAGATGATCATTGGCATGTGTTATAGTTTAAATGAAAGTTTAGTCCTTTGGGAGAGATGTAAAAGGTTCCTAAAAAGTTTTTCCAAGCATTAGGAAGTGATTTCAAGGATATAGCTATATGAACATTCATTAAGAAGGTAAACTGGTCCAAAACCCTCTTAAAACCCTTATAGTGACTGAATTGGATAAATATTGTTTGAAATTACATATAATGTATTATAAGTGATTTTTTATGTTTATATAATGCATATAATATTCTAGGTATCTCTAGGTGGTAGTGTTTTGTCAAGACAGTGAGCAGAACCTATAAAAACCCCTTATTTTTAAAGAATTTGATACTACAGGCAGGGTTGACTAGTTCAAAGCATGCAAGTGGATGGAGGCTAAAGGTAAAGACTAATTTTTGATGTAAATGGTTTTTTTGTAAAATAAATATCCTCTATTTCAATTAATATGGTCACTTAATTTGACCTATCGCTAAACTAGAAAATAGTGAAGAAAAACCAATCAAAGTGAGGAAGAGATTAAGGATTAGTTTTAGATGATTATGAATGGATAAAATTGTTTGGGGTATTTTTTAAATACCTATGAATAATATTACCTTGGTTTATGATGTTTTAATATTCTCACAAACAAGAAATAAGGTGTTCTCAAAGTGACATGTATGCATGAATGAAGATAGTGAAATAGTGATGTTCAAAGTTTGATCAGTTTGTTTTATATTTGTCATTTGAAATACACACACACACACACACACACACACACATGTATGTATGTATATGTATATATATATATATATATATATATATATGTATATATATATATATATATATGTATGTATGTATGTATATATATATATATGTATATATATATATATATATATATATATATATATATATATATATACATACATACATACATATATATATATATGTATGTATGTATGTATACATACATACATACATACATACATACATACATACATATGTATGTATGTATGTATGTATATATATACATATATACATACATACATACATACATATATACATACACACACACACACACATACACACATATATATATATGTATGTATATGTATGTATATATATATGTATATATATGTATATATATACATATATATACATATACATATATATACATATATATACATATATATATATATATATATATATATATATACATATATATACATATATATATACATACATATATATACATATATATACATATATACATATATATATATATATATATATATACATACATATACACACACACACACACACACACACACACACACACACATATATATATATATATATATATATATATATATATATATATATGATTGGAGTTGAGATAAATAAGTTTGAGGATAATAATAATTAATTATATTTTTATGGAAGTGTTCTTACATATGTTTTAATCCATGTTCATCATGACTATGTCTTAAGGTAGAATGGCAGCTCTATGTATGTAAGTGAGAATGGTAAGTTGGAGGATATATACACTTAGATAAAGAATACTATGAATATTATGTTATGTTTTAGGACATAAATGAACTATAAAATCCTTATGGAAGGTTTTGAGTCACTCTAAGTTATTGATATATGAAAGCCAAATTGGATTATCAGATTGTGTAAGGATTGTGAGAGAGTAGCCTAAGAGATTGGTTTTCAAGATAAATGGTTGATAAAATAATAAATGATATATTTTTTAAATGTTTAAATAGAGGTAATATAAAATATTAAGGTGAATTATAAGTGTTTAAATTACCATTACATGAGCTAAAAACAATATTCCTCAAGACTATGTTTTCAGGGTATCTGACAGTTTTTTTTGTGTTGGTAAGCAGGATGTTTTTGAGCTATTTTGCCTAATCTAGAAGATTAAAAATAATGGGAGGTTTTTGTATATATTAAATAGGATATATTTCATTATTTTTAAGTGTTTTAAATTTTATAGGTAGTTTTAAATAATCAAATACTCTTTATTGTACTTTGGCAGTGTTTTACCACTCTAATTGGTCATATTACAAGAGTTGGTTTGAGGCTTGTTGGCCTATTTGATGATGTTCAATAGACATAGTGATGACCATGAGATGATTTAGGATAATTTAATGTGATTTTATCACATGGTTATTTTTCAAATTTGACTATTTACATCAGACATGAGAAATAAACTTATCCTATGTATAAAAGGCTAATGATGAGTAAGTCTAAAAGCTTGGTTCAAGTGGTGAATTTGATGTATAGGTGGTGAAAAAATAAATTTATTTCATAATGAGTATATTTAATAATTTTTTTAAGTTTTTAAATAAGTGGTTGAGGCTAAAGGTATTCCAAGTGACTCTAAGTATAATGTGTGCTTAAGACAGACCTAATTACATTAGGTCTCCTTTAGGTCTAATGAAGGTTTTGGCCATTAAGGGGTATGAACGACCTATGGAGTGGTTGTATCACATGTGTAATGTTTTTTTGACCTATTTTAAGATTTATAAAAGTGTGGTAAGGTTCTTGGTTGAAAAATATGGGTAAAAACAAATGTTTGGTATAAAAGCAAGGCCTAATTGGCCTATTTGAGCTAGTTAGAGGAATGTGGATATAAGAAAATAAAATATATATTGGAGGAGAATAATTAGGTAATTTAAGACCATGAAAATAATAATATAATACATTATGAACATATAACATATATTATATATGTGAGTGACAGGGTCAATTGACCTAATGAGCCTCAAAGAGGCATGTTAAGCGAGTGAGCCTAGAAGGCTATTTAAGAGGGGAAGATGTTTGAAGTGAGTTGAATGAGTTCAAAAACCATAAGTATTTTCATATGAGGTGTGTTATAGGTATATTATATATATTTTATTTCAAGATAGAGACTAAATAGTTCTATATAAGATATCACCATCAGTTGTTGAGTTACAAGGAGTCTTGAGGTGATCAAGATTGTCTTGGCTAGGTTGGTACATGGTCAAGAGGGAATTGGAGTTTCCTTGTAGGTTATATATTTTATAAGTGTCCTTGATGTGGATATGTTGGTTTAAAGTCAATTATGGGGTTAGATCCTCTTTGTAAGTTGAATCTTACTAAAGGACTAGTTGGGTTGGTGCTTCTTGTGGGGTTGGTGCCTCACTAAATGTTGTTTCATTATTTATAATATAGTATTAAAAGTGGTGTGACAATGGGTTTTATCACCCATGAGGGTTTTATACATATTTTTGGTTTTCATGTGTTGATGTTTTGCTTCATGCTTATGTGATTTCTCTTCTATGCATTGTTATATCTCTATGCTAGTTTGAATGATTAAAGAATGATGAATGGAATTAAATGAAATGTTTACACACTAACTCACCCAAACCCACACTCCCCACCCCCTCTTAGAGACTTGAATTAAATTTATGTTCTTGAATCAAAAATTTTATGACTCCAAATTTAAAATACAATTATTTTGATAGGATATTCAAGTTGTTTTGGACTTATCTATTTTGGAAAAAGTTTCGACTAATTTGGAACCAATGTTTAAAAAAAAAAAAAGAAATTATCTTTTCTAAACACAAAAAATCTTTCAATTATGGGTTTTTTACAAGGATATTAAAATTAGCGTTCACAAAAAAGTTCTAACTAGACATATAGAATGTAAACCACATAAAAAGGATAAAACTAGGTAAGGGCCTTGAGTGACTTATGGGATATCATGTATGATTTTTTTCCCATTGAATAGTGTTTTCCCAATATTTCAGAGCACTAAATATACAAGTAGTACCATACCCATATCCCACTAAATCTAGTTTCAAGGGTACATTGAGAGTAAATTTCCTAGGTGATACAATCCTCTTAGGAGCACCATAAGTTAAATATTTGAATATCTTCTTAAGGCTTAACATTTTCAAATTTTAAACTAGAGGGTGTCTTTTATATACCTTTCAGTGTGATGAATCTAAAGATCATGGAATAAGTTGATTAACGGGATGTAAAAAGGGTCTAGTCCATACGTGCCCATTGCATATGTATGATTTCATTAGAGTGTCACTAGAAAATTAGACTTTGAGGTAGCTATTGAAAACCTAAGTATTAGAGGATGAAACCCCCTCACATCACAAATGTGCTTAAAATACACAACCACTTACGAAATTGAAATAATTGATCCATAATTTATATATCCCACTTGTACATAGGGTTTGTCCTACCTTATGGTGGCTAAATCCATGGTCGATAAAGCCCTTATAAAAATAAAATAAAAAATATCATATTATTTTTTATTTCTAAGGATCACCATCAATGTAGTACAAAGAAATATCATACTTTAATCTAATTACTGGGATGTAAATAGTTATAAGAAATATTTTTTTATTTCAAAGAATCGTCACCAATGTGACATGAGGAAAGAGCATACACAACTTCTTATAATGTACACAAAAAAATTTATAAAAAAGTGAAACTTAATTAATTAATTAACCAAAAACTTGAAATAAATAAAATGATGAAAACACAAAATAAAATAACACTTTGGTTTAGCTTTTTTAAGTCTTTGGCTTTTGATCCTACATAAAACTATTAGTAGTTTATATGTAAACTTTGACAAGTGGAAACCTATAAGTTAACTAACAAAATAAATAAAAACCCAAAAATAAGACAATTTAGAAAAAAATCATTGTTAAATAGAACAAATTCATTGCACAAAAAATGGAAAAATTACAAATTAACAAAAAATATAAATGAAAAAGCTACATAAGTATAAAAAATCACTCTTGATAAAACTATTGAAACACATAACAAAATTGTCAAAGTTCATAACGAAACCATCAAAGTCCATAAAAACCCCATCAAAGTTCATTGCAAACCACCAAATTTTAGGAAAAATTCATCCTTCTATAAACAATATAGAAACAAGAAAAGGAGAAAATAGAAACAAAAAATTATCAAAAAAATGAATGACAAAAAGACAATAAAATAAAAAAGGACTGAAAATAGAGATACAACAAGAAACAACGTCTAGAAATCATTCAAAAATGAATTCTCCATTTTACATAACAAAAATACTAAAATTTAGATTAAAATTGTTATTATAAAAAATAAAATTATCATTCCCATGAACAAAACTATAGTTCCTCATAACAAACTATCATTCCTTAGAACAAAACTGTTGTTATTTAGAAAACATACAAAAAAATTAGAATCTTGTAAAAATTGCACCTACAACAACAAGAAATCCTCCCAAATCAAGATCAATCTATTATTCACTCTAGAAGAATTTGAAAATAACTCAAAAAATTAAATAAAATCTTAAAAAATGACAAAGATTTGGGAAAGGTCCCACCTGGTGTGCCAGAATGTGATAGCTATAAATTATAAGTAATACTAAGAAAATAACTAAATAATTGATTTTTTATTCTAAGACTAATCTAAAACCTTAGAAAGAGATACAATAAAAGAACAAGATAAAATTAAGAAAATACCTTCCGTATTACGAACAAAAGTGAATGCCTTCTCATTTGATTAACTTTGATTTATTATTGCAAGTATGAATATGGATGCTCTATTCAATATCTAATGTAAATCAAATTTTAGTAGCATAAGGACATGATTTTTTAATTCTCAAATGGATGCACAAATAATTTAAATATAACTTCGATAGCTTGATGGTGGATGATGAAAATGAAGATGACACTTCAATAAATAGGCTTTCAAATAAGAACATGGACGGTTGGGAAAAATCTAGATTTATTAGATTATGTTAATTTTAGACGGTCAGATTTGAGTCTTCATCCATGTGGAAGAGATAAATTCCTCATGGGTTTGAGAAATAAAGGATAAGTTAGTTGGTATTTGAATTTTTTTAATGAATGAGTCATTGGACTTAGATGACTCATTAATTTGGTTGAAATATTCAATGATGACTCAAAAATTAGTTGAGGAAGTTAAGTGGTTGGATGACTCAACACTTGGTTGAGAGAAATGTTAAAGATGTTCGGTGACTTTATTTTTTTGAATTTTATTATTTTTTTGGAATTTGTGTGTGCATGATTAATTAATTAATATTTATTAATTAACTATTCAAAAAAGGAAGGAAAATAATGTTATTGGACCTTAGGATAGAATTTGAATTTTGGGTGGCGGTTGAGTTAGTGTGTCAATATTAAGCAAAGTTAATTACAACACTAAATATGGTGTAATTAAGGTGTCTACACTAGCTATTATGGAAAATAATTATGATTTTTATTATGAATAAAGTTATTGTGCTCTTTTAAGAAGGCATAATTATTCAATGTAATGGAAAGGTGGTGGGGTTTACACCTATAAAATCCCACCTTGCATATAATTTTAAGGTTGTTGAGGATGTTTTATTTGTGTGAGATTATAGTTGTGTTGTTGTTTGATGGGTTATTAAGTTATTGAGTGTAAAAACTTATATGTATTTAGACATTGATGTATTATTACCATTATATGATATGTTAATGAAAAGGGTTGAGTGCACTATTAATGGGTGTCTACGCCAGTTTAAGTTTATGCTATAAATATTTAGTTTCAATGTATATATTTACCAATGTGATGTATGTGTGATTCTCTTTCATTAATTAAAAATTTTAAGTGTTTTTTTACTTTTCTATCCTCTTATAGTGAACCATGATAAATTATGACAAGTCATCTTATGTTACTAACCCAACATGCCCTAGTTATCTCTATGCACTTTAGTAAGCATGCAAATATTTTTGTGTGATATGATAGTGCAGTGATTGCTAACTATTAGGGTAAGTGTAGTGGTGTAGATACTCTATTTGGTGTATTGGAAAGTACCCCAAAATTTTAGTTTTATTTTTTAGGTGTTGTTGAACTAATTATAGAAGATGATGTTTAGATATGATTTACTGGGTTTGTTTAGAAAAAATTGAGATGTGGCTAGTGGACTAAGAGTGCACCTTTAGGAAAAACCATCCAATATTAGGAAATTAGTCTCTTAATAAATGGGTGAATTATATGTATGATATCCTCTATGAAGTATTTCCTATGAGTTACTTGAGCACTTGCATGTATAGCTAGTTGCATATGTTATGGGCTAGGGTATAAATTTTCATATAAAACACCCTTAGACAAAGGTGCGAATTAAAAAATTAAAGTGCACCAACAAATTTTGGACCAGATTAGTAGACATTTGTTATAGAGGCATGTTGAATAGTTACCTGTATATTTTTTAGTCTCCACATACTCTTCCCAAGAATATGAAAAATACCAATTTTTATGGAAGCCAAAATGGTATTTTATTGCTCACCTACCCTTAAAAATAAAAAATATCATGGTCAAATGCAACATTGAATATCTTCCTATGGATGGTTAAAAATATTATACGCATGGGCTAAATGGATGGTAGAAGGATAATAGGGGAAACTTTTTCATGTTACATCAATAAAGGGTGGAATGCCAAATAAATTTTGCATGGAGAATCTAAATTCCCATGAGCTCAGGTAGCACAAATATTATGAAGGTAAAAAAATAGTGATTATTGCCATGGAACCCAGAAAGGGGGAGAAGGGAGTTAGGAACATGTTGGGAGGAGTCATGGAAGATGATAAGGGCATGATCAAAATTATGAAAATAAGAAGATACACTCTAATGAGATAGAGGCACACACCATTAATTAGGAAATTGATACTCTAGAAGAGTTATATGAAATTACTTGGGACCCTTTGAGCATGTAGAACTGTGAAATAGGGAGATGCCACCCCAAATATACCTAAAGTATTAGGCCATGAGTCTCTTATAACATTGGAATAAAACTAAAGGAATCATGTAGAGTGGTTTCTAATAGCAAAATTTTCAAGACAATAAGCCCAAAATATTATTTCAAAAACATATATGAAAATAATTGGTAGGACCAATAGTAACACCATCAATAAGACTTATGAGCCCAATAATGTTGGGCACACCTCATAGATGAATTTATTATTATCCTACCATGTAGGCTATGGATCATGATCCATGTTTTATAATTTTTTAGGTAGTTGGTCTTTTGTCTATAATGTGCTCAACGAATTTGGTGACCCAAGTCTCAACCTTAGCTTTCTTGGGTCCCTTTTTGTCTTTTGCTTAAGTCTCAACTTCCTTTTGTAGCTACCTCATGGTAGCTTGGTGTTTATTCAAATCAAGAAGTCCTTAGTTCACCTAAGAGAAGCAATAGCTCTCCATATGGTGAATAGGTACTCATCCAAGGTAGATTTATTTTGGTCAAGCTTTCATACAACACTATTAGCCAACAAGAGTAGTAAATGGGGCCCACTATTATAATGAAGAAGAATGTAGATATTCCATGTGGTCCTCTCATGTTCATTTTTTTAAAAGAAGGCTCTGCTTCTCTAGGATAAGTGCTAGCCCTCTATGTGGAATCATGACATTCCTATAGAGCAAAGGTTCCTTTTGTCAGAGCTCCAAGCAGTGTCATTAGTTGATGGAAAAGGAAAGGGGAGCCCACCAAATAGCTACAATGAATAAGAGGTAGACCTTACACATGGCATCATGACAGTTGTCTAAGGCAAGTTTTATCCTATCAGACCTAGGAGTTATGCCATTAACCAAAGCAAGTAGACCCCTATTTCCAACAACATTCTAAAAGTGGTTGTGAAGATAGACACATGTTTACACCACACTCCTTTCAGGCATCATGGGAATTATAAGGTGTTGTAGTTGCACTATATCTAATATTTAAAAGACCAAATACACTCATGAGCCAAAGCTCCCCAATCAATTATAATGACCTCATCATGGGTGCAAGTTCTTGGTTTTAGGTGTCTTTATCTCAAGAGGCCACTACACTTATATAAGCAGGATATGTTATTTAGTAAAGGTGGTGGATTATTTGTTTTGATTATTATTAAGAGTATTCATTTTATAATAGTTCTAGTTTTTAGAATATAAGTAATAGCAAATATCATTTTTCATTTTATGATATTAATAGGTGTCCCTCATGGGAAAGATCAAATATTATATACTATGCCTTTTGGCCTTTTGTATGATGTTTTTTACCCACCAATGAAGAGGATGTGTTGTTTTATGTCAAATTGAGTGAATATTTATTAATGTCTATTATTTACATTCTCTAATTCTATAGTATTGGTTCTTGTTTACATTATAGACTTGAATTCATGCATATGCTCCTTTCATAGTCTATGAAGTTTGGAGATTCAATCTATTTTATGCAATCATAGATTAATATTCTAAAAAATCTTGGTGTATTGCCTTAAATTTAATTTAGTTATTTGTATTTATATCTCCCCTTTTCACCTCCCAAATTAGTTTGAAGATTCATATTCTAAAACCTCAGATGTTGCTTTATAGATCGCATTTGAGTCCCACAGTTGTAAAGCTTCCCATAAAAGGTTATTTTCCTAGAGTGAAAGTTTTAGTTGTCAATAGTTTAATATTTTTTGGCATGCTCAGTGGGATGTGAACCCACAATCATGTGATTATAATTTAGAGTGTATGAGTCATAAGCCCATTACAAGGTCACAAACAATGAATAATCCATGATTTTTATCACCACCTCTAGGGGTTTCAACTCGCCAAAAGACCATGGGATCTAGCACTACTCAACAACATCAACATATGGCTATTTAAGGCCCATTAAGGAACTTCATAGCATGGAAGATAGCCTATATATCCCTTTGTTACTCCTAGATACATGGGACCCTATTCATGCAAAAACCTTAAAGGCACTCCCTAAATTTTTAGGGAAGGATTTCAAGAACACAACATAACATCTCCAAGATGTTGTGAATGTATGCATAGTGCACTATGTCACACAAAAAAATGTGGCCTTAAGGCTACTAATCACTTTTTTCAAAGGGAAAGCCCTCAACTAGTATTGATCTTTACTACTTAACTCTATCACCACTTGGGATGACTTGGGTAATAGATTCTTTGAACTATTTAATGAGAAAGTGGATCGATCATCTCTCCTACAATAACTAATAACTATTAAGAGAGCCTTATAAGAGGCTATCATATATTTTAATACTAAGTTCAACAAGACCTAGTAAAGGATCCCAATAGTGGCTTGACCACCTATAGGAATGACCATTATCTTATACATCAAGGCCTTTAACTCGAACATAACTATCATGATTCAATCTCTCAAAAGCTAGATATTCCTAGATGCATATGACATAGTATTCAGAGTGGAGAATAACTTAATAAACATTGAGAAGCTCCCTCCTTGGCCATTAATGTTGATGTTCCCAAAAATATCAATGCCACTACAAAAAGAGGCTTTGAGAACCTTGTAGGTGGAGCCATCCATATATGTGTACCTACCTACTTAGGTGAACACATCCTCTTCATCCTTGCTAGATATAGAGATGAAAGAGATGAAAAGCATTTTGTATAAATTTTCCAACGAGATCATAAATCTCAAAAGGTAGTAGGCTATGCCTCCAAAGCCCCCTTTTCAAAACTACCAATATTGGAAAGTGCCTTACTAGAATAACCAATACCAAGAGAGGTAGAAGTTGAATTGTCAAGCACCAAATCATCAAGTGATAAACCATCAGACATGCCCCATGAATCAATTCATTTTGATGCATGATCCTTTCTAAATGGTTTCTCCAAATATAATAAGAGAATTAGTCGTAGGCCAAAATAACTTGGTGGATGATTCAAATTCATGGTGCTTCCAATAAAATGATGCCCACACACCTAAGAATTGTTTGAGAGGTAATCTATAGCAGAAGGTTTCTAAGCAATGAAGACAAGGAAATGCACCTAACTCAACCTTTTATAGATACCAATCCGCAGGTGTTGAGAATGTTGTCTTAATGGTGAAGATGTAGGGAATGTTCTTAGATCAAGAGGAGGAGATAGCCTCAGAGCATACAATTTTCTCTTGGGTATAAGGTGAAGATGTAGTCTATGCGAGTGAGATCCCCATGCATAAATCTCCACAAGTACAATTAGACTATTTTACCTGATCCAAAAAGAGACTGACCATAACACAATTAGCTTTCATAAAGCCTAAAGTGACCTTTGAGAATCATCTAGGACCCCAACCACCACCTCTAACATATCAAAAGTAGAGAAAAATAACATAGAACAAGGTAAAGGATCCTGAGGTCCCACCTTCAGGGTCATAGAATATTGTGTAACAACTAAAGAAAGTCTTAGACAACATTTTTCTCTAAGATGTCCTATCTATCCTTGAGTATAAGTTTCTACTAAAAGAAGCCTTAGAAGATTGAGAGAAGCCTGTGTCAAGAAAGCCAATTATGAAACCTAAACAAATAAACGGAAAGGAAGCCAACATGAATGCACAATTCCAAACACCATCTGAATTAATCAAATCTAAAAAGGGGGTAAGTAAGACAAAACCTACCCCATTCTATTTGACACTTATCATGTGGAAGAAGTTGTTGCACAATTCCATGATTGATTCTGGTGTTAACACTATGGTGATGCCTAGGAACATTATGGATGCACTACAACTATAATAATAGCCTTTGAATAAAGGAGTAATGTAGTTAGATGGGAAGAAAATTCAAACCATAGGTATCATCAAGGCTCTTCCCCTCACCTTATATTCTTATCCTAACATTATTGTATCATCAGAAGTTGTAGTGATAAACATCTCTCCAGTCTTCGAGCTATGTCTATCAACAGATTTCACCACTAAAATATGTAGATACCCATCATTGGATTGGTCCCACTTGATTTTGAGGACCAAGTATGGCTCAAAATTAAAGGCATTATCTAAGCCTCGTCACCTAGATCACATAGAAAATGATGCTATGACGAACTTCAAAGTGATGAATTATTCATTCTTAAAGAGGAATATGAATTACGTATAAATGCTTGAAAAATAAAAAGTGGCAGACAATACGAGCCTAGAGGAAGAATTTATTGTTAATGAATCTATTAAGAATGATCTTTTTACAAACTTTGATGCCACTAGACTTAGGACCTATGTAATTCATGATATAGATCAGGTTATCCCCAAAGTCATGAAGAAAGAGGATGATCAAAACAAAGAGCCTAAAAATGAGTCCAAATTTTGGACTCTACATTTTGATGGTATGAAGTGAAAAAATTGCTCTAGTGTGGGCATCTAATTAGTATCTCCATCCAGAAAAGACACCCTCTAAGCCTTCTAAGTCTAATTCACCTATATAAATAATGAATTTGAATATGAATTACTAGTCTATGGCCTTAACCTTACCAAATGCATGGGCATAAAGCAAATAAAAGTGTTAATAGATTATGAATTAGTGGTAAGATAGATGAGAGGGGTTGTAACTGTGAAGAATGTGTGCATGAGGTCCTACCATCACTAGATATGGTATTTAATCAAATCATTTGAATCTTTCAACATTAAAATCCCTAAGACCATGAATGCATAAGTAGATAAGATGGTGAAAATCAATTCCTAGTTTGACCCAACAACAGATTTGTTTACCAATGAACAAGTAGTGTTGGTAATCATCAGAGCCACTATTCCTAATAATGACCAAAATAGATAAGTGTTTGGAAGTGATGCTTATATTTCCATCTTCCTATAGTAATCATGAAAATTCTTAGAATAATTGTAACCAAAGATCGAGGAAGCCTACAGGGACCAAATCATGCAACTAAAATCTAACAAACTTCTAAAAGAACTGATCACCCTAGAGAATTTATTTAATTTTGATGATGTGAGGAATGATAAATGAAATTTGTTATAGATAAATGTGACTACTCTGAGCTCAATTATAGGGATGGAATAAAATTGAAGGCTAGTAAGGAAGTTCCCCAAGAAGACAAGGATTAATCAATTTCTTTCTATAATAAATATGAAGGGGTCATGGCATGAACCTATGATGATTTGAGAGGATATGAACATGAGGTCATCCAACACGCCATAGACTTGAGAGAGTAGTTGAGCATATCTGGTAAAAGTAAAAATTGGTAAATCTAAAGATTGAGTCTCTCATGGCTTAATAGCTAAGGAAATTGATCGACTCGTAGATCATATACCCAATCAAGCATTCAACTTAGGCATATAACTTGGTTCTAGTAATAAAGAAGAATGGATTAAAAGTGTGGATTTTAATGACTTAAACAAAGTGTCCCTTAAGGATCATTACCCCTTCCTTCAATAGAATAGATCCTCTAGATAATAGTAGGTGAAGAAATGTTTTCTCTACTAGATGGATTCTTAGGATACAATCAAGTGTGGGTCAATAAATATGATCAATATAGGATCACTTTCACCACAAAGTGGGGAACCTTTGCTTATGTGAAGATGCCTTTTGGTCTCTCTAATGTAGGGGCTACTTTCCAATGAGCTATGGATATATCCTTTAAAGGCCTAATCAATAAGATCATCCTCATATACTTGGATGATCTCACTATATTCTCCAAAAAGAAGGAAGATAATTTTTATCATTTGGAGAAGGTTTTCAAAAAATTCCAAGAGTTTGGGGTGTCTCTTAACCCTAAGAAATGTGTTTTTTGAGTCCTATAAGGCAAGATGATTGAATACATGGTATCTAATGAAGGGATTGCCATTGATCCAAAAAGAGTAAGGCCATCAAGGATTTAGCCTTTTTAGTAAATAAAAATGGGTTCCAATCTTTCTTAGGAAAGATTAATTTCATCAACAAGTTCATATTTAACTTCACAGGAGTGGTAAGGCCAATCATACTAATGTTGAAGAAATATCAACCCTTCAAATGGACCATAGAAGGAAAAGGTACATTTAAAAAAATTAAATAAGTGATATCAACTACCCCCATGATAGCCAATCCTAAAATTTTCAAATATTTCATCATGTATGTCTATGGGAGTGAGCATAGCCTGGTGGTTGTGCTAACTCAAAAAGAGGAAGAAGTGAGCACCCGATCACTTTATATTCAATAATCTTGCATGGGTATGAGGTTAAGTATAATTTCATTTAAAAATAGGCTTTTACCATCATTAAGGGTCTTTAGAATTTTAGATACCTAGTAGTGAGAAGCAAAATAATGGTGTATATAACACATTCTAGCATTAGAAAATACATAATGGAAGGAGAGATCACAAAAAAAGGCCCAATTAGATCACCAATATTCTAGAATACAATATTAAAGTTAGGACAACCAAGGTGATCTAGGTAAAATGACTCTATGAATACTTGGCCCAATGCATAGATGCCCTAATAGAAGAACATAACACATCGAAAGTGGTTTTACTAAATCAATATGAAAGTGACAGATCTTGGGTTACTGAAAAGATTCACTTCATGCAAATTGGTTGAGATCCTGATGGTCTCCCTACACATAAAATGTGATTCTATAGGTTGTAAGGGAATAGCTACACATTAGTCTAGGGAGTCCTATTCAAGAGGAACTTTTATGGATATCTACTATGATGCATAAAAAACACCAAGTTGATAAGATCCTTCAGGATATGCACTTCACCCCTCAGGGTGGCCATTTCTTAGCAAAGACCACCATGACCAAGATTATATGCACATGAAACTACTAGCTAATCATGTTTACAGATTTACATTAGGTAGTTAAGAAATGCCAATAATGTCAATTATTCATGGGCAAGCAAAATAATTTAGACATGCCATTAAATCCAATTATGACCAATGAACCCTTCACATAACAGGGCTTGGATTTCATAGGGATGATCAATCCTATCTCTAATGTAGGCTATAGATTGATACTTACAACCACTGATTACTATACTAGGTGGATTGAAGTAGCCCCGATGAAGGAGGCATCTGAAAATATGATCCTTAACTTCCTTGAGGAGCTAGTAAAAAGGTTTGGCCCACCCAAAATGATCATTTTGGAGAATGCAAAATCCTTCCTTGACTCCAAGATTTTAGAGTTTGTGCTTCAAAATGGCATTTTCTTGAATACTTCATCCAATTACTACCCACAAGGGAATGGGTTGGCAAAATAAAGAAACAAGAATATCATTAGGCTGATAAAAAATATGGGCACTGACAAACAAAAGAGTGTCATATGTATGTAAAAATGGCCCTATGGGTCAATCAAATTACTCCCAGGAAAATCCTTAAGACATCCCCATATTAACTAGTATACAACAAAGAAGTGGTCATGCCCATATCAATATAAATACCCACATTATAGCTTTTAAAGGTGGTCAAAATAGCTGAAAATGAAGCAATAGACATTAGGCTAGCAAAATTGCTACAATTCTAAGAAGCAAGAGAGTAAGCAAGTAATGCAAAGGTCTCCTGACAATAAGTAGTTAAGTGATGGTTCAATAAGAAATAATTAAACCTAAGATTTAAACCAGGGGACTTGGTCCTCAAATATGATCAAAGGGCCTCAAAACTAGACCAACCTGTAAAATTTGATTCCCTATGGAGGCGGTTATTTTGCGTCATTGGTAATAGAAAAAGTAATGCATTCAAGATGGAAGATGGAGAAGGAAATGCATTGGGGATTTTGGTTAACGAAATTGACTTAAAACACTTCAACTAATTTATTGGCCTTTCCCTTGTATATAGTTAAGTTATTTTCCCTTCTTTGTTATTGTTTCCCTTTGTTATCTCATTTTCCTTTCTTTTTTGTTGTTTATTTTAAAATAAGTGTCATTGGCATAAGTGGCTCAACCCATTTCCAGGTGTCTACACCATTAATCTCCTTGTTTTTGAAACATTCTCTTAAAGACCATTATCTACCTCCTACCATTAATGTTAGACACTCTATATTTCATGATTTCTCATGAGGATCACCATAAAATCTCTTTCAAGTTACTCCTCAATCATGTTTGACACCCTCAACATTTATGGGGCACCCATATTTAAATATTTTTATAATGATCACACCTATAAACATTGGCTTATAAATACCCCTCTCCTCATCAGGTCAAATACTTAAATGCTTTAAGAATTTTGAGAGCACCAAGTGAAATAGAGATTATTGAGCAGAAAGACTTGAGCCAAGGATTGACATAGTTATGAGTAGAGAACTAATATATCGCATTTTATTTGAAGCACAAATAACTTATAAAAGAATTAGTAGGAATGGAGACTTCTACATCTTCATCTGATAGTGAAAAGTGTCTGCAAAAGTAGAGAACCCAAGGGTCAGGTGGTCATGGAGACCTTACCCCATAGTATGCAATAAGCAAATCATATGATTTTGATTTCACTCGACCAAATTTGAAAGTTTCAAATGTCAAAATTATAGCCAAGGGGTGCTATAAAGACCACACATTGGTCATATATTATGTAGATGAAATCTATGACCCTAATTGGCCAAAAACCCAAAGAACCTGAGAGAGGGCACCAACACCTAGATGATCAAAAAAGTGTAGAGAAATGACTACAAGTCATTTAGATATAGAATTTAGAACTCCATGTTAGACTAGTACATGGTGCTTCTTGTGCACCTATTCCTAAAAATCATTTCCCTCTACATATATAGGTATGATGATAATACCAACATTATCACAGGCAATAAACACCTAAAAGTGGATGTCGGTACCATGCCATAAGGGAGATACTTTAACTCTAAAGTGGCCCCAACACTAATTTATACATTATGGAGATCCTATAGAATGTATAGGATACCTAGGTATACAATATAGATTTCATAAATTTAATCCTTTAGAGTAACTACATCGAAGCACCTTCTTTGCCCATCACTCTCATGAGCTTTGTAACACAAGACATAAAAGACACATTTTCTATGTTGGCATTTATCTTTGGCATGAAATCAAATCATCACATCATCTATTTTTAATTGGGGGTAGTTTTTATTTTAAATATGGTGAGCAAGGAGAAGGAGTATAGGATGAACTTTGTAGATGCCATTGCCACTGCCATGCAAAATGAGTTGGTCAACTTCTCAACCCTAAATACCTTTTGGTATTCCTTTTTCACCTAATTCAATACAATAGTCCAACTTCTTCTCTTCATATTTCACCTTCAACTCCATATAAACAAGCACCCATCCCAACATTATGATCCCAATCACCATATGGACCCACATCTTGTCAATCACACAAGATTACTATGAGTTTTTGGAAATATTCCTATCCCTAGTCCTCATTGACCTTAGTTAAGAGGACATCACCTTCAGGATGACTAACCACCTGAGGTCTAGCTCATTGATGGTTGAATTATATTTTATTGGTTGTTTGGGGTCACATTTACCTTTATTTGGGTGCATAGATTCAAGGAGGAGCCTTTCTAGCTCCCTTGCTTGCTGAAAGATATCACTTTGGCCTTAGAGTTGGATCACCAAGTTGATGTGGTGGACTCAATATACGACATAGGTCAGAAGAAGGCCTTGTATGATGTACCATTCTCAAAAGTAGGCATTCTAGTGGTGAAAACATCAAAAGATTGTTTGCTCATGTTCAAGCTTATAGAGCTTGACCTCAACCTTATTGATGACAAATGAAATTATGACCCAGTTGGCCACATATCCTCAAATATTATCACCCTATTCAATCATGAGACCTAGCTATACCTACAGGGGTAAAGATCACCAATAGAAGATGATACAAAGTATTATGTGGATCTATCCAAGATCCCATTAGACACCCATAAGCCATGGGAGTCCTTTTATAATAGAGTCTAGTAGTTTGACCCTGCAAAGAAATTAACGAAGGGGCTAAGAGTGCATCTCATCTAAAAGGACTAGAGCCAAGGGAATATTGATGCCTATTGGAAATATAGGAAAGAAATTGGAAAGCCTTTTCTAAATTTTGATGACATGGACATGGATGAGACTTTTGAAAACCTCTAAGATAAACACCATTAGGTGAAAGCTCTGGTAGAAGGAGAATTGTCTACCGAAGAAGAAATATAAGAGGAGGATATTCATTTCAAGGAAGAGGAGGAGGCCCCTCTAGAGAAATAATATGAATTTGTGGTGTTCTAGAGGCCTTCAACCTAGCCACCTCCTTTATATCCATATCTGATCACCCTAAAATAGCAATAGGTCTCTTCAGGGAATATCATAGTGGGGCCATCTCAGCTTGGGTGACCCATGACATAAGTTTCCATTCCTTCCCTCAAGCCTCTACAAAATAAGGTACATTTTTCCAAACCCCTTATGTTAACTTCCACCTCTTTCTTCACTCCCTCATCACCCTTCTCTATTTTTATTAAACTTGTGGCACTCTCCACTACCTAGCCCATCACCTCCTTTGCACCATTTTCATCTACCCATCATATCACCAAGATCATACCACTTTATTTAGTGTATAAAATCAAATTTCTCACATTATTTCTCACTCACACACGCTCATCATCCATACTATCATCTATTGTGTCTCAATCACTTTCTACCCCACTCCATAGACTCCCACCTTTATCTTTGTCTACTCTAACCCCTCACCTACTCACCTTTGAAGGAACAACATATAATGCTTCATAGTAATAAGTGACCATTATTTTCATCCTTCCATAAAGATTCCCCTTTATAGGGGAAAAGATTCAGGTGTAGGAGAAATTACATAAATAGATTAAGGCTGATATAAAATCTCAATTGGCCTAGGTAGAAAAGAAAAGAGGAAAATAAGCCAAGTCCCCAATAGTGCCACATATGTAGTCATTATTTAAACCATTGCATTAATCTCTAATGATTACACACATGGTACCTAAAGTAGTCAAGCCCAAGAATAGATGTAATTGGGGGACTACTCAATACAAGCAGTTAGCCTCAACTTTAGTTAGGCCCAACCCACTACTAGGGTCAAGTTGATGGAAGAAACATAGAAGTCCATTACCACAAACTATATCAAAGTAGGCCACTAGTTGGAGAGGACCAAGCAAGAACTCTCAAGGGTGAAATATATGTTCAACCACCTCAATACTAAGGCAAAAGCAAAAGATGTAGAGCTCAATAAATTGAGGTCTAACCTTCAGAGATACATCACGACTAAGACCGTTCAGGTAGAGGCTAGTTAGACAACTATGGATTCAAGTAGTTGAACTAAATACTAAGGTAGATGGTCTGGGAAAGGAAAAGGATACCATAAAATCCAAGCTATAGGAAAAGGAGTTAGAGCTTATGTTGACCTATTAGAGTCTCTCTAACTTGAACAAAGTACATCAACAATTACAACAATAATTATAGCAAGAGTCCTCAACCAAGGACCAAGAGATACTATAATTAAAGAATGACCTCACTGCCTACCCCCAGACCATAGGGGTCCTCCCCATGATGTAGAAGTTATATATATCTTACTGGGAGAGGATTAAGAATATAACTACTAATTTGAAGCCAATGCTTCAGCTCATCACAAACTCATAGTGGTTGAGCCTTTAGATAAGTGCACCCATAGACTAGGTCATTGTTTTCATGTCTCCTAAGGTTTAGGACTCGTATTTCCTTGTCCAAAAGTTTTAAAACATGATGGATGGGACCCTATAGGTAGTAGGGGTGGCTGACCAAAGGTAAATGATAGTAAAGGTCAATGAAATTATGAGTTATAACAAGGTAGTAACAAAATACAAGGCATTTCTTAATGCCTTAGAAAAGGTTGTCTAGGATATGAAGGGGTGCATTGAAAAACTAGTCCAGTTGGGACTCCCCTCCTCATTCCTTGTGAACAACACCATCCTTTTGAAGGACATAATAAAATATTTGATTGAAAATAAACATAGTGACTAGACCATGTTTGTAACTCTCAATTAATCACCAAGTATCTCTAAGGTGGAGACCATATTGTAGCCTCTTACCCAGTTAGAGTTATAGATGTTGGAAATAGTCCAAGGCCTAAGTAGCATCTCCTTTAAGGATATCTTAAACTTAGATAGATCCTTTGAGGCTTTGAAGAAGAATACCCAACCAAAAGAAGAAGAGTGGGCACCTTTGAAGGTTGCTCTTCAAAATTTATAAGCATTATGGGCTTCCTTATTTTTTGAAAATTTTGCTTCAACTAGTTGATAAAACTATAATTTTGGGTTCTCTCATCTATAGGTAGATACATCTATGAGTCATTAGGAACTATGGATTGTGATTCATGTTTTATAAATTTTGAGGTAGTTGGCCTTTTTTCTAGAATGTGCTTAGTGATTTTAGTAACCCAAGTCTCACCCTCATCTTTCCTGGGTCCCTTTTTGTATTTTGTTTAAGTCTTGACTTCCTTCCATAGCCACCATGTGGTTCTCAATGCTTATTCAATTTCAATAAGTCCTCAATTCACCTAGGATAAGCACTAGATCTCCATGTGGTGAATGGGTGCTCATCCAAGGGAGATTTATTTTTGTAAGGATTTCACACTATGCCATTGGCTAATGAGAGTAATAAATGGAGCCCACTATTATAATGGATAGAAACATAGATATTACACATGGTACCCCACACTCATTTTTGTAAATGAATACTTAACTTCTCTAGGATAAGCACTAACCCTCCATGTGGCATCACAACTCTCCCTTGGAGCAAAGGTTCTTTTTTTTAGATCTCTAGGTAACACCATTGGTTGATGAAGAAGGAAATAGTGGACCACTAGGTAGTTACATTAAATAAGAGGTGGACCTTCCAGATGGCATCATGACACTTTTCTAAGGCAAGGTTTCTATTTTCAAACATAGGAGTTACACCATTGGCCGAAACAAGTAGACCCTAATTTCCAATAGCATTCCAAAAGTAGTTCTAGAGGTAGACACATGTCACCAACACACTCTTAGGCATTATGGGCATCAAAAGGCTTTACAGTTGTGCCATATCCAAGATTTAGAAGACCAAATGCACTCATGAGCTAGAGATCCCCAGTTAGTTACAATGATCTCATCATGGGTGCAAGTTCTTGGTTCCAATTGTCTTTCTCTCAAGAGGCCATTGCACTTATATAAGTAAGGATATTTTATTTGGTAAAAGTGGTGGATTGTTTGTTTTAACTATTATCAAGAGTAGTCATTTTGTAATAGTTATATTTTTTAGAATGAAATTAGCAACATATAGAATTTTTTGTTCTATGACCTTAACAGGTGCCCCTCATGAGAAAGATCAAATATTGTATACTGTGCCTTTTGTCCTTTTGTATGATGTTTTGTACCCACCAATGAAGAAGATGTGGTGTTCTATGTCAAACTGAGTCAAGATTTATTATTGTATATTATTTCCATTCTCTGCTTCTATGGTATTGGTTCTTGTTTACATTATAGACTTGAATTCATGCATATGATCCTTTCATAGTCTATGAAGTTTAGAGATTCAAGTTATTTTATGTAATCATAGATTAATATTCTAAAAAATATGTGTGCATCACTTTAGATTTATTTTATTTTATTTATTTATATTTCTCTCTCCCCTTTTCATCCCCCAAATAATTTGAAAAAATGACTTCTAAAACCCTAGAGGTTTCTTTACAGACTGCATTTGAGTCCCACATCTATAAATATTCCCATAGAAGGATGTCTACCTAGAGTGAGAGTTTTAGGCATCAACATAGGATAGTACCAATATATCAAGAGGAATAATGCCTACAGGTGTGGTGCCTGGTAATCTACGTGCACATCCAGCCTTAGTGCAACCCAATTTAGGAGTTGGTAGAAGTGCACCTCTGCCCATAGGAAACACTAGTGTCTCAAGTGGAAGTAACCCTAGTGGAATTAAAAATTTGAGCACTCAAATAATAATTATAGCATTGTCAATGCTGATTCCTCCCCACCAACATTTCATTTATGAAATTTCCATGAGTTTACCTAAATATCAAGGAGTAGATAATGTCATAGATCATGTACACAAATGTAAAATAATATGGCATGATAAGGGCTTCATCACATTATAAAGGAAGGAAATCAAGTTCATGAACACCCTTTTAGATTATGTACACATTTACTACCATCAATATGATCCAAAGTAGGAAATTTTGGATTATGACCTTCTAAAGGAGTTTTTATCGAAAGAGTTTAATATTATAAAATTCAAGTAGTAAAGAATCTTAGAACTCAAATAAATCAAATAAAAACTCACTAAGAGTGTTCACACATATAATGCAAGGTTATAAACCTTAATCTCTAAACCCTCACAGGAGATCCCTAAATCATTCTCAATGGTTCATCGATGCTTTGTTTTTACCTTTCATGTGAACATTTTCAATGAAGACCATCATTGATATAAGAAAGGATTTGGAAGTAGCTTTGAGAGTTGAAGTGGTTTAGAATTTAAATATAGATATATTCTTATTTATGGAGGCACAAATCATGAAAATGGCCTCATAACTCCAAAAAATGACTACCAATAGCATACATGACATCTGAAGAAACTTATGGTGCATTGACTATGAAACCAAAGGCCAAAAAAATAAAAACATTCCCACGCTGTAATGTTTGAGAGATTCTAAAATCCTAAATTATTTTTTGGGAGGATCATAACATGAATTCTCTTCTAATGCTATAAAGGGTGATATAGGGGAAAGTTTCATTGTATTGTAAATTTTTGTAATTCTCTACTCATAAAACTAATTTTTTTTGAGTGATTGATGAGATATATGAATCATGAGGGCAAGGAACAAGAAAAGAAACTATAGTGCATATGTATCAAAAGTAATTAAGGTATGGTGGTGAGAATTCTTATATAAAAATAGGTGGTGGAGGATGAGGTGGATGAATATTCCCTGTGCTATAAATGTGCCTTACCTAAACAATACTAGAGATATTATACAAAGTTCCCCACTTATGGTTATTTTAAATGGGAGCATAAGATTGAGTAATTTTCTGACATATATATGAAGATAATTTAAAAGAAGAAAATATAAAGGGTGCAAAGATGATCAAGATTTCATGACTAGGAGATAGATGGGTACTAATATAAGGTGATCATAGATTTCTCCTAAGACAAAACTTAACATTAAAATGCAATGTGATACTAAAACTTAACTAATTGAAATGGAAGATCCAAAGGAGAAAATTCAACACACACCACCCTCTCTAGTCATTGAGTATTATGTTGGTGCTAACCTAGGATTTAATTTTGTAGGAGATCACAAACATGATAAGGGACTTCCAAGGCAATATCAAATATTCATGGGCTATGGAAGCCAAGGTTAAATATAACCTCCTAAGAGGATATTTTTGAGAAGTATTATCATTGATGTCAAGGTTGATATCATTTAATGTCAAGGTTGATGTCATTGATGTCAAGATGCATGGTGTGTGGGGTATGAGCTTATATGATTGATATGACAAGGAAGACATGTAACCTCATGTATTTCTATTGAGAGATAATTTGAAGGATTGAGAATTAATAAATAGTTTTGGCAATGACTTTTAGGTAATAATTTTTAAGACTCAACATATAACACAGTGAGCTATGAATATCCTTAGCCGAGCTCCAAATATCCATGTAAGCAACTCTAAAGATGCTCTATCAAGATATGAAGATGTTCTATTGAAGCTCCAAATAAGAGGCCATATGAGGTTATTTGATAATTATTATGAGGTTTTGGATCACTCAAGTGAGTCTCAGGTTAAGCATACATGGGTAAGACCAACATACCTAATATGCAACTAGACCACCTCTACACCCTATTTGGCCTATGAAGCAACATGAGCTATTGATAATACATATGAAGAATAATTGATAGTATTTGAGTATGATTTTTTTTTTATATTTTTTAAATGAGGATTTGAGAGCTTTGAAAGTGGTTAGAAGGTTAACTTTAATACCTATTATGACTTACAGGTTAAAGGCTTATAGAACAAAGAGAGAGATGATGGTTAGATGGGGTATCAAGATTAGTTTCTAAGGAAAGTGTGAGTATGTGTGAATTAACATAGGTATGTCATGTTTTTTAAATGATTTTTACCAAGTTTAAAGTCAAACTTTTAAGGTTAAGGTAGAAAAAGTGTTTTGAGGTCTATCGAGTACATAGAATGGAGGGTTCTCAACCCAAGAAGGACTTTCAAGTGTTAATTAGCATGTGAAAACTCTACATGAGAACTTTATTTGTTGATTAGATATGGTTAAGGGTCATATATGATATCTTTATGCATTTGTTTTGGAAATAAAGTCCAATCATTTATGAACAATCATTAACACTAGAAATAGTGTTAACCCTCTCTAAAACCCTAATAGTGACTGATGAGAAAGATATTATTATAAATTGATAAAAATGGTTTTATATGGTTATTTAAGTGATTTTATAATGTCATAATCTCTCCCAAGCACCTCCAAATGTGTTTTTTTGTCAGGGGAGTGAGGGGACCCTAATAAAAGGCCTTATTTTTTTGATATTTACTATAGTAGGTAGAATTGACCAATTAAAAGTTACTAATCAGATAAAGGTTTAATATTTAGACTTGTATCTTATTTACATGGTGGTTTATAATCATATTTTATCCCTTATGGGTGCTAAACTAGTCATACAAGTTGACTAGTCACTAACAGACCTAGTGGTGCATACAGTGCGAAACTAGGTAGAAGTGAGAAATTGATTAGGGATATGCTAACATGGACTAGAGATGAATAAAAGTGCATGGAGATGTTTTTAAATAAATTTAATATATTTTCATATTGGATATATGTTTTTTAGGTCAATGATAATGATGACAATGTTGCTCATAAGTTGACCTATCTAGTGAAGATGCAACAATAAAGGTGTAAGGTTGTGAGATTGGTCTACAAGACCAATATTGACATATGACAATGTTATATACATATATTATAATGATATAATGATCATATAATATCATTCACATGCATCAATATATTTTGGATGTGTCTACATAGGTGTTTAAATTCAAAATCACCATGACTGGCCTTTAAGGCAAACTCGCAATTTTGGGTAAGCAGGTTGCAATGATAGGTTTGAGAATCTATACCATGAGTTGATATATATAATGTAGAAAATTATTTTCTTAGGACATTAATTATCTATCCATTATTTTTATAATATTTTGAGTTAGTATAAAAGGTTGAAACATTGAAGCCAATATGGGTTAACTGGTTCAGTTTTGACTATGCGTACTAAAGACAAAAGATTGGTCTGTAAGACTAATATTTGTTATTATACATTGTGATATTTGTTATTAAAAATTATATATTGATTTAAAATAATGTATCAAATTTTTTATATGTCATATTAATTATCATTTTTTGTGTTGAAGATCAAGTCTTCATGACTGTGTTTTAAGGGCAGTTGGCAGATATGAGTGGGCTACTTGCAGAGAAGGGTTTGAGTCTTTTTACCATGAGTTATGAAGTATAATGCACATGATTATTACCCTAAGGTTGTGTATATTATGTATATATGATTTTTTCCCATGGTTTTTTGGTAAAATGGTGTTTTTACTTTAGTTATTTAAGATAGATTTTCTGTGTATACCTAGGCCCGTTGTGAACAATGTTTTGAGAAGGGGTTCAAGTGGCGAGTGGACCTAAAAAGGAGTTGTGGACCTAAAGTGAAGTTGGATAGGGTATATTTGAGTTTAATATGATGTTTTATTACTATATTTTGAGTTTTTAAGCATTCAAATAAAGGTAAAGTGTAATTTGCTTTAATGAATGCCTAATGGGATTAGGTTTCCTTATGACCTAAAAGAGGTTTTGGTCCTATATGATATGACCAATATATTAAATTATTTGGTTCATGTTTTAAATCTGTTATATGAACTATTTAAAGGGTAATATAGGTGTACAATTGTGTATGGCTGACCAAGGTGGGTGAGATCAAGTGACTTGTATAAAACCAAGGCTAATTAGGCCTATTTGTGTGTGTTAGTTAAGTATGTGTGCAAGCAAATAAAAGAGCACAAACTAGAGAAAAAAGAGGTAATTTGGAACATAATATGGGTGTTATCAATATATAATAATAGTTATGCATATTAATATCATTGATTATGTGAACTAATCAAGATGATAGAGGGCAAATTTACTTGGGTGAGAGGTAGTTTTGAAAGTGATCATGAGTGTCAAGGAGTAGACCATGAGGGTAAATTGTGATTAAGAAAACATTCATAAGGAGAGGAGTAGAGTATAAGTCTATGATGTTTTCATAGATGATTAGAGTTGTGTTAGAGGCCTGGATATGTTGATAAGGCCATGATGAGGTAGTTAATGTGTAAGGAGAGAAGATAGAAGATTAAGTATGACATTGATGTCATAGAGAGAAAAAGAAAGAAAAAGTGGAAGAAGACCATCATCAGGTGTTGATAAGAATAAAGGAAAATGTGTAAAAACCATTTGTGGTTGAGTGGGTGCTGAGTTATCATAATTTTTGATTGAGTGGGTGCTTGATCAACAAGGAGGTTGGTAAATTAGGGGTTGGTGTTCCTTGTTGGGTCGGTACTTAGATAAATATTGATTCATTGATTTATAGGAATAATTTTCCAAGCTTTGTTTTAGTGGGTTTTATCCCCCATGAGGGTTTCCCACTTATATGATGTGTTATGGTTATTTATGAATTAATTTGGTTGATTAATGCTTTCTTCATGCTTATGTACATTGGGTTAATATTTTTTGATTAATGGTAATTAATTAATAATGAAGTGAAAGTAAAAGACTATTAAGGACACTAATTCACCCCCCTCTTAGTGATTGTGCTTCCAACAATTGGTATCAGATCCTGATCTTTTGAGATAGGCCTAACATCTTAAAGGTTATCCTAAGAAGCACAATCTTGGATTGTGATGATGATAATGTTTATCATGATAGTAATGATGGTATAACAAATAGTTATGGTATGATAAGAGTTGAATAAGAATAAAAAGGATGAAAAGGTGAGTCATGATCAACTCATAAACTAATGTGTGTTGTTTGCTACGTTAAAACATAAGTTAGATTTAAAATAATGTCAAGAGTATTCTTTGGTAGCTCAAAAGGATTATTTAGAATCCAAATCAAAGGTCAAGCCTAAGTTAACAGTCAAGTCTAGAAGGACATTGAAGAATTTTCAATCTTGTGAGAGTATGGATATTTGGTAATCTCTTGAATTTTAATTGTTCTAGTACCCTATGGAATGAGTGACTCTATTATGCTTCATGGAGACACTCATCAGTAAGAATGGTGGATTCTTATTGAGTTTTGATAGGTGTTGTATAGGTATGAAGACATGTTGAATTTTTTTTAGTGTGATCTACAAGTGTCATCTTTTGGCATATTGAGAGGTAAGTTTTTTGATGTATGACAAGATTTGGTATTGATACCAAGGTTCTTGATCTATGTTAGTGATGGTCTGTGTGTACTACTAATTGATATGGTGAACAAGTTATGAATACAAATAGGGGCATGATTTCTAATATGTTTCATGAGCTACTTGTGAGAGAGAGTTGAGTGCTCTATGTGCATCAAGATGATCGTAAGGTCATAGAGGACTAATGTGCATGTTGTATTATCTTAGTTTTCATATCATGAAGAAGACAATTTATGATAGAGGTATATCATATTAAAGCACATAAATATAAACCTAGTTGATATATTGATGCAAGGAAGATGTCATGATGATGTCTATGACATGGTGGTTTGAGAAACATGAAGGAGATAGATTGATGCGAGAAGAAAATCTAAGATATCATATGGGCATGAAATGAGTGATCTTTGATTTGGCATTGAGGAATAGATCATTCCCTTGGAACAATATATTTGAGTGCAAACAAACCTAATTGACATAGTAGACAAACATTGATTACAAAAATGTTTTATTCTCATAGGCATTCAGCGTGATTTTTATAAGCATTTGAGGATGAACTTTGGGTCATGTATCATAGGTTTTTATGCTTAGTATGATTTGGTTGTGTGAGGAAAAGATGATCAAGCAAGATAGCTGTCTGGCATATAGTAAACTAATATAAGAAGGCTTATCATGATATAAATGGAACATATATGGATTATGAAGCTAAGAGGATGATAGTAGGAGTATTTATGGTTTGAAAAAAAGGTTGAAGGTGCACTAAAGCATAAAGGAAATTCCAAAAAGAGATAATATCAACTCAGGGGGAGCTAATAAAATAATTCATGAGCTTTAAGAGTAGGTGTGTAGTATAGAAAAGGTATGAAAAATCATGAATACAAGTTGGACAGCATTCATCTTTATGTAATCAAGGTGAATAAAGGAAGGTAAGTAGTCTTGTATACCCAAGACCATTTGAAGAAGATCTTTGTCAGATAATAATAAATGATATATCCTAGTGAGTTTGAGTCATATCAATCATGTCAAGGACAAGATGTATGGTCTTGTAATATAATTACATTTGGAGGAAGTATGCATGAAGTAAAGGGCATCATGTTCCTATGTTGTTTCATAGCCTATGTTGTAAGAAGGCATGGTTATAAATGGAATTTTTTTCAAGACCCTTTGTCATTAATGTCAAAGGGGGAGAAAGTCTAAGAAGGGAGTTTGACCAAAATAAGAGAGATGAGAATGGGCAATTTGAAGAATGTTTTGCCATTAATGACAAAGGGGGAGTTTATTTAGCATTATTATCATTGATGTCAAGGTTGATATCATTTAATGTCAAGGTTGATGTCATTTATGTCAAAATGCATGGTGTGTGGGGTATGAGATTATATGCCTGATATGACAAGGAAACTAGGGAACCAAATATCTCATTATTGAGAGAGAATTTGAAGTCTTAAGAAGTCATCAATAGTTTTAGAGACACCTTTTTGGCAAACTATAGGTTTAATTTCCTAAATAGTAAAGGGGTTTGGATTAAGGGGAAAATTAGTAAATAAATATGTCTTAATTAACCTACTATTTTATTGAATCTAGAAGTGCTTAATTGATTTCTTAAAATAAAAAACAAAAGGATAGAGAGTAAAACTTATCTAATTTTGGGCTAAGATAGAGGAGATAGAGGTTGTAAATTACTGATTTAGTTAGGCAGATTGTTAGAAACAAGATCCATAAGTCTATTTTCTACCTGGATAGGAGCACTAGAAATGGGACACCTAGAGGTCCAGTATTATAGTGCAAGTTTTGGTGTTCTAGTCCTTAGTAATTGAGTTTTCTAAGATTTCTTGGTTCTATTTGTCTACTCTAGGAGACCCTGTGCCTGAAATATCAAGTTCTTGTTGTTCATAAATATCTATGTGCAATTGATTTTATCTTCAAGGATCCTAGTTCCTCTTCATGATTGATATGTGATCTTAAATTCAACTAGAAAAAGGGTTTAGTGTGTAATATACATTGAACATGCAATCACACCCTATATGTGGGCATGTTGCCTACATACCAATACTCTGAAGAGGGATCAAGGCCAATGTAGTTCTCTCAATTTGAATGTGTATTGTGCAATATTGTGTATGAAATACAAGTGTATGTGAATTTGGGCAAGCTTGAGATGACTCGTGACTAGTGTAGGATCTTGGATAAACTAAAAATAATAGTGGTTAGCTGTATGTAGAGAATAGGAAGATTTACTTGAGTGTGCTTTAGTATATTTCTAGCTTGTGCCTTTTGAATGATTACCAACCCTTATAAATGACGTTTGAATGGGATTCTATAGGGAAAATAGTGATCCTAGGTTAGATAAACTCATATTAGGCCAACAAGGGAAAAGATAAAGATTCAAGAAAATCTGACCATTTGAGGCTATTGTGGACTTAGACAAAAACACTAAAAAGTGGACACCCTGGGTCCAGAACTGTAGTCCAACCTATGGAACTATTGTCTAAGGGTAAAGGGACCCTAGTAGATATATTTGTGCTTGGGAGAGGAGTTCAAGATAGTAGGGGCTGAATTTAGAAGGCTTTGAATGACTAGGAAATAATGAAAACATGCCTAAGTGAGTTATGTAAGTGAGTAGGAGAGACCTATGGTTTGGGTGTCACAAGTCATGTTCAAGTTGTATAAATTTCATTTTAGTATGAATAAATTTTCCCCCACTTTATTATAATTATGTACTAAATAAAAATACTAGGATAAAGGAAAAATGAGAAGTGTACCTAAACTTACCTATGAAGCTAAGCCCAAGAAGGTGTGTGATGCTAGGTTGTGCATAGTGAGAGCATATTTTATTGTGTAAGTCTATAAAAAGGCAAGCAAAATTAGATCAATTTTTACTATATACACTATATCTAAAATAAGAACATACAAATCTAGATAAAGAGAGAGGAAGGAAGAGAAAGAAACAAATACCCATCATTGAGTACACAAACCAATACAAAACATGTTATGCTACCAGGTTATGTTGGGTAATGCTATAAGTATGCTAAACCAAGAGTTATATCAATGAATGAGTTGAGTGCACAATCCCTCAAAAGCTGGCTCAAGAATGTAAAGGTAGGATCTTTGGCTCCGTCATAACCAATTATGTGAATTTAACAAATCATGTGTGTATTAATCAATGTTTGGACCATGTGTCCAAAACCTCTAAATAGGTGGCTCAAGAATACAAGGGTTAGCTAGACTTTTGGCTCCATCATTGCCCTATAATGTGAAGTTGAATGAGAAAATACTAGTATAGATGAATGCCATATGAGATGGCTCATGGAGCCCCTAAATGTGCTATGATCTGACAATGTTGTCATGGATAGTTGAATGTAAACTAGAAACTAGGTCACTATAAGCCACTTTGAAAGATAGAGACTGGACTTGTAGAGAAGCCCCTCCTAAAATTGGAATCAAGGATTAGAAAGGCACTTGGGAACTTGGGTACACATGAAGTAAAATTGTATAAGAGTTTACTTGAAAGTGATGCCAACCACCTGTAGATGGAGTAAGGCACACAACTATTGGGAATGTGTAAGAAAATGTTATAAACTTAGAAATAAAGAAGGCCCATGTGTCATGCACATTAACCCCATTAACTAGTGTTTAGAACATAGATTCTAAATTGAAACTTGTATCAACTACCATGTTTGAACTAAAAATAGAAACCCTCATATCATGTATGATGCCCCCATATCTAGATTCTTTGAGTGAAATAAGTGATGAAAACTATTGATTTTTGTATTGAATTGTACTAGCAAAACTATGACTAAACTCACCTCTGTGCCTGATTCTAGAAAAATTGAATATTCTACTATTTGGATAATAGCACTAAAAATTGGAGTCCCATTTTTGGTGCTATTGTCTAAAGACAAAACTGATGGTTGGTCTAGATTCTTTATTGTCTACCTAGTCTAGTTTGTCTATGCCGAGTTTTGGATTCTAGATTGTACTATTTTGAAACTACTTTTTTGACCATTAGGAGCTCTGATCTCTGTGAAAAAATCCCTATTTGTTTCTCCCTCTCTTGAGGGTAGGAATGAATACTCTACAATGATTGCTCTCATAATAAGAAGCCCTACAAGTGTGTTAAGCTACAAAAACATTTGATATAGCATTGATATACATTATCTCAAGATACAGCAAAATTTATATATAGAGATTGTTAGATCCACAAGGGTATGCCTAGATATAACAATGTAATAACATGTGCATAAGAGTAAATTGGAATTCAAAATGTTAGTTGTTAGTTGTTAGTGGTATGGAGGGATGGAGCATGATGTCCATCATGACATCCAAGAAACAAGGTAAATGCATGATTGGAATCATGGGATTACACACAAAGATAATCATTCAAGCAACAAATATACAAAGTAAGAAGCAAGAAACATGCAAGGATGTCCAAGGGTCCAAATAAGCACACAAGGTATACAAAGCATGTTTAAATGATGCATACACACACAATGGGAACAAGAAAAGATTGGCACAAGGGCCATAAGCATCTTTTCTTGACAATGCTTATGGCACACACAAAGGACACTGACAAGTGTCCAAAGGCACACATAAAGAACATTGGAAAGTGTTAAAAGGCACACACATATAGATAGGAAAAAAGGACATTAGAAAATTTCCTAGATTGCAAGTAAGAAGCAAACAAGAACTGGAAAATGAAAACACATCTAGCTAATCAAAGTGAAGATTGGATACATGTAAAGTACTAGAAATATAAACATGCATCTAACAATGGAAAGAAAGAAGAAAGAGTATATAAAATATATAATAAAAGACTAATGTATATGCTATGAAATACAAAAGTGTGATATATGCTAATGGATGTCTATGTGATATCTGTGTAAGCAAGTAAGGAATGTATTACAAAAATATGTCTAGAGTGTATAGTGTAAGAATGACATAACGTGGATGGTGTAGTCATGTAGAGTATGCCCCAAATGGGTAGATATTTTGACATGTAGTTGGAATATAAAAGTAAGATTCCCCCTCAATGGGTGGAGTGAAGCAATCAAGGATTTGGATGCACTGCACACACTCAAAGAAGATCAATTAAAGCCTAGTAATATAGATAAATCAACAAACAATAACATAGAATAATGTAATGTAAGTCTAGCATAATGGTTAGCAATGTAAAACATAGAAGATGCATATAATTGACATGTTTTTGTATTTTTGAAATATTATATTGTTTTTTTATTTTGAAATATTTGAGCTATGTACAATCAATTAGAGGAAACTATGTACAATTAATACTGGAAGGTAAGGATACTAATTGATGAGTCTTAGATGAGACTCCCTATTATGGTGTCCTATATTGAAGAGTGAAATTGTGCATGATCATGAAGCATGATGAAAATGCTAAAAATGTGGCTTTGAAAGCTATATATGTTGTAAATGATTTTAAATCTCTAAAGTAGAAACCAACTATGGGGACCCTCTATAATTTTGAGAAGTAGATGCAACTGTAGGGCTATTAGGGACCTATCTAGAATTAGGATAAACTCACCAAACATGTGCTCTATGTGTAGATGCATGAGATCTCAATGAAAATACTTTGGGTGTGAATACTGTAGCTAGAAGCTATCTATAATATTAAAGCTATAGAGGTGTATAAACAATATGTACTAGTGATGGATATCGTATCTATGTTTGATGTTAAATTGGAGAAAAAATTGGTGGCAGAGCTAGAACTGGCAATGGAACTAAAATTGGCTCTAGAATTGAAACCAGCTTTAAAACTAGAAGTGGTGACTCATATGAAACTCCAATAACTATGATAACCTGATTAGCATGAATGAATTTCATACATCGATATACTGTAGATGAAACTACTTGAAGTTTTTGTATCCAAGGTCTACCAAGTAACATGTTAAAAACTCCCATGCTAGGAACTATAGTAAATGAGGTGTTCATGTGTGTAGGACCAACCTGTAGAGGAATGAGGATCTCACCCAATGTAGTCTGACTATGTCTATTAAAACCACTGATAACTATATTTGTTGGAGTAATTTCCTGCTTTGTATAACCTAAGTGCTATACTAGTGCCATAGTACACATAGTAATGCTAGATCCATTATCAATTAGAATAATATGCATGGGATGACCATGAATAAAAGATCTAATAAATAATTCATGCTAATCTATGTCATCCTCAATAATCTCCTACTTGGAAAAGGAGATGGAAGGTTGAACTAGAATGCTAGAATGAAAAGTACTAATCATGTGTCTCAATGGATGTGAATCAGCTACTAGTGCCCTATATGTAACTAGTGGAGGATGTGCCTGATATGCATGATGTGTCCTATGTCTCTAACTTACCATGCTATGGAAATGGATTTGAAAAGATTTTTAGTGACTTATCCTACATTGGTTTGGCCAGAGGAGGCTCAGCTAAAGTTCCTAGATCAATTTTATTTCCATCAATTAGATCTTGTATCTCACCCTAAGACTAATGTAATAATTTATAGTATGGCCTAGTACCTTGTGATAGTCACAAAATGCATTCTAGTCATATCCTCATGGAAGAGGCTTTGCTAGATCAATTTCTCTGATAGGAGGAAGAGATATGATGTTACATTATAATAACTATTATATAACTCTAGCTAGAGGAACTGATAGATTTGTAAAAGGTCATTGAGGAGGTGCTGATAAAGTGACTCTTTGTGAGAGCTCTGAAGCTGCGTTAACTATTTGCTGAGTTAGTCCTTTACTTCATTGAATTTAACCTTATATGGGGATTTTTTTATTACTCTTATTATTTTTATTTGGTGCACTTGTGTACTTAAGTTTTTCCATTGAAATGAGTTTGATTTATCTTTATTTTAAAGTGTGACACAATTCAGTGAAAGAAGAAAAATGTTTGAACATGATTGTCTCATGTAAAATTAGTAGAAGACTCTATTTGAAGATGTCCTATTACTCCTGATCTACCATAGGGATAGTCATCTTAGATAATATGGTCTTGTATATGAGAACATACTTGTTGAGAGGCTCATTTTATTTTTATTTTTGTCATGAAATTTGGGCATATGAAACCTTATCACTGATATTGATACTAAAATGTGATAGGAACATGTTATCAAGAGGATTGAATGCATTAACCAACTAATTCAATAGACTATAAAACCATTGTAATACATAATCCTTGAGCCTCTTAAAAAATAATTTAGTAAATAGCCAGTCATATGGTACATAATCCAAACATGCTACATGAAAGGCTCTCACATGTGTCTATAGATCACCCTTGTCATCGTAAAGAGTGAGACTAGGTTGTAAAAATCTAGGTGGCAAGGGTGTATTAGCTATATGTCATGCCAAAGGTGTATGTAACAGAGTGAAGGATTCCAATACCTATGTAGATATAGTGGTACCTTACTCAATATGTTTCACTTTAGATTGGAGAGATTGAATCTCTTGCATAAGGGCTGCCACATCAAGAGATAGGGATGTACTAGCTACAACTAGTGGCATAGAAGAAGTTTGGGCTGCTATATGGGTTGTTGTGACATAGTTGGACCTCTAGTGTCATGTAAAAATGGTGGTTTTGTAGTTTGATAAGACTCAATTTGTTTAACCTTCTTTAGTTCCATGATAGATTTCAATATGTTAGCATGATCATAGGGTTGTTCCCTGAGTCTTTCTCTAAAATTTTGTAAAATCAAATCTTTGTTGAGTAACTTCATTGTCAACAATGGGTGGAAGTGGATCAATAGTCCAATGTGATAGATGATGAGCATCAGTATGTGTCTCATCATTATTATTCTCATATTTCTCATTATCAGAATCATGTTCATTGAAATTAGTGTAATCTAGATGTGTAAGATCTATAATAAGGACCTAAGTTGATTGCTTATCCATGTTATAAGAAGGGGTTGTAGGAATCTAGTTAAATTTAGGAGGGTTTCCACTAAGTCTTGCACTCCATCTCAAAGGAAGAGATGCAAGGAGTTTAGATGGCATAAGGTTTTTTTTTAAAAAAATAACATAGTAGATTACATAAAAGTAATTATAATAATGAACTAGGATAGGAATAAAAAGGATATCAAACTCCAAGTATGTAAGGTGATAGCTCAAGATGCAAATTAGGGACTAGTATATGCAACTAGGGATTTTTCAAAAATATTATTTGAAAAATACTATGAACTTTTGAATTTGAAATTAATTTTTTGAGTTAAGTATGTAAGATAAAATTCAGAAAATTATGAGAAATTTCTTGCTTGAATGGAACCTAGTAGATGCAACTAACGTTTTGAGACAAATATTTTTTTTGGAATTTACTATCAATTTTTAAAATTTGAAGTGAATTTCTAATTTTAATATTCAATCAAAATTTGCAAAAAATAAGTGAAATATTACTTGAAAATTACTAGGATTTAGTTGATGCAACTAGGGATTTGAATTTTTTTTTTTCAAAATTAATGTAATAATTTTAAAAAAAAATCTATAAATTTGTAAAATTTTGCTTGAAAAATTTAGGAAAAATTTGAAAATATTTCTAAAATTAGCAATATATTTTTCCTAGTGGTTTGATAGTGTTTGTATGCAAATAGGACCTAGTATGTGCAAACCAGGGTTTTAGTGAATTATTGAACATATTTCAATTAATTTGTAGTTTTTTATTTTTAAATTAAAAAAAATCAATAAAATATTGAAAAAAATCAAAAATAATTAGCCCTAGTGTTTATAGGGTTTTTGTACAAAAATTCAAAGTAAGTCAGGTTCACCAAATGTTTTATTGAATTTGGGAAATTATAGGTTTAATTTACTAAATAGTAAAGGGGTCTAGATTAAGGGGAAAATTAGTAAATAAATGCATCATAATTAACCTACTGATTTATTGAATATGGAAGTGCTTAATTAATTTCTAAAAATAGAAAACAAGGGGATGGAGAGTAAAACTTAGTTGATTCTGGGTTGAGACAAAGGAGATAGAGGTTGAAAATTATTGATCTAGTTGGGCAGACTATTGAAAATAAGATCTAGACGTCTATTTTCTACCTAGATAAGAGCACTAGAAATGGGACCCCTAGAAATCTAGCGCTATAGTCCTTAGCGTCTAAGCTTTCTGATCTTTTTGGGTTCTATTTGTCTACTCTGAGAGACCTTGTGCCTAAAATATCAAGTCTTGGTTGTTTGTGAAATGCTATGTGAAATTGATTTTGTCTTCAAGTATCCTATTTCCTCTTCATGCTTGATATGTGATCTCAAATTCAACTAGAAAACGGGTTTAGTGTGTAATATGCACTCAACATGTGATTACACCTCATGTGTGGGCATGCTGCCTACACACTAATACTCCAAAGAAGGGTCAAGGCCAATGTATTTCTTCTAATTTGAATGTGTATTATGCAATCCTATGTATTTAATGTAAGTGAATGCAAATTTAGGCAAGCTTGAGATGACTCATGACTAGTGCAGGACCTTGAATAGGCTAGAAATAATAGTGGTTGGCTAAATGCAAAGAATAAGAATATTTGCTTGAGTGTGCTTTAGTATATTTCTAACTTGTGCCTTTTGAATGATTGTAAAGCCTTATAAATTACCTTTGAATAGGCTTTTATAGGGAAACTAGTGATCCTAGGTTAGATTAACTCGCATTAGGCTGACAAGGGAAAAGATAAGGATTCGATAAAATTTGACCATTTGAGGCTATTATGGACTTAAAAAACAATGCTAGAAAGTGGACACCCTAAGTCCCAAAACTATAGTCTAACCTATGGTGCTATTGTCTAGGGGGAAAAGAACCCTAGGGGATATATATGTGCCTGGGATTGGAGTCTAGGACAGTAGGGGCTGAATCTAAAAGGCTTCAGATGGCTAGGAAATAGTGAAAACATGCCTAAGTGGGATGTGTAAGTGAGTAGGAGAGACCTATGGTTTGGGTGTCAAAAGTCATGCTCAATTTTTACAAATTTCATTTTATTATGACTACAAAAGTTAGTGTAAAATGTTGAAACATTGAATCCAATATGGGTTGACTGGTTCAAGTTTGACTATGTGTACTGAAGATAAAAGATTGGTCTACAAGACTAATATTTGGTATTATACCTTGTGATATTTGTTCTTAATAATTATCTAGTTACTTAAAATAATATCTTTAAGTTATAGGTCATAGGAAGTATTCTTTCTAGTGTTGAAGATCAAGTCTTCATGACTGTGTTTTAAGGGTAGTTGGCAGTGCTGAGTGGGCTACTTGTAGAGAAGGGTTTGAGTCTTTTTTTGCCATAAGTTATGAATTATAATACACATGGTGATGAACCTAAGGTCATTTAAATTATGTATATATAATTTTTTCTATGATTGTTTGGAAAAATGTGTTCTTTTCTTCAGTTGTTTAAGACATTTTTTTGTGTATACACAGGGCTATTGTGAACAATGTTTTAAGAAGGGGTTCAAGTTGTGGTTAGACCTAAAAAGGAGTTTTAGACCTAAATTTATGTTTGATAAGGTCTATTTGAGTTTAATATGAGGTGTTATTATCATATGTGGATTTTGGAAGTGTTTAAACAAAGGCATAGTGTAACGTGCTCTAATGAAGGCCTAATGGGATTAGGTCTCCTTAAGGCCTAAAAGAGGTTTTGATCCTATATTTTATGACCAGCCTATTACATTATTTTTTTATGTTTTAAACATGTTATATGACCTATTTAAACGTTAATCTAGGTGTGCAAGTGTGTATGTATGAGCAAGGTGGGTGAGAGAAAATGACTTGTCTAAAAGCAAGGCTAATTAGGACTATTTGTGTGTGTTGGTTAAGTATGCATGCAAGAGAATAAAATAACACAAAGAGGAGAAGGAGGAGGTCATTTGGACCATCATAGGGGTGTCATGAATATCTAACAAGAAGTATACATATGAATAGCAATGCTTATATGAACTAATCAATGTGATAGAGGGCTTATTGAGCAATGACAAATTTACTTGGGTGAGAGGTAGTTGTAAATGTAATCATGAGTGTCAAGGAGTAGACCATGAGGGTATATTATGATTAAGAAAACCTTAATGAGTATAAGAGTAGAGTATAATTCTCTGAGGTTTTCATAGATGAGTAGAGGTGTATTAGAGGCCTGAATGTGTTTATAAGGCCATGATGAGGTAATTGATTTTTAGAGAGAGTAGATAGAAGATTGAGTATGATATTGATGTCATAGAGAGCAAAATAATACCATCATCAAGTGTTGACAAAATATCAAGGAAAATGTTGAAAAATCATTGGTGGCTAAGTGGGTGCTGAGTCATCATAAGTGTTGATTGAGTGGGTGTTTGATCAACAAGGGGGTTGGTGCCTCCTAAAAACTTAGTGCTTGCTAAAGCCAAGTGGGTGCTTGGTGAATTAGGGGTTGGTATTCCTTTCTGGGTTGGTGATCAACTAAAGATTGATTCTTTAATTTATAGGACTATTTTTCTAAGCTTTATTTTATTGGGTTTTATCCCCCATGAGGGTTTCCCATTTATATGATGTGTTATGGTTGTTTATGCATTGCTTTCGTTGATTAATGTTTTCTTCATGATTATGTCTATTGGGTTGATATTTATTGATAAATGGTAATGAATTAATGATGAAGTGAAATTAAAAGAGTATTAAGGACACTGATTCACCCCCCCTTCTCAGTGATTATGCTTCCAATAGACCTAATGAAAATGAGGTTGAAGGAATCTATTATAACTAGAAAGAGTCATCCTGACCTTCAAAACTTGGTTGGAGTAGAATTTTTTAAGTGAAATAAAAGAGTAGTCAATTATGCATTGAGAGATTATAGGATGTTTTGATTGATGTCAACATTAATGGGTAGGCCATGTGTGAAATTTTGATTGACATAGGAGTAGAGAAACATCCTCACCAAGGAGGCATGACATAAAATGTGGATTCCAACATTAAAAAATTCTCACCATGTCTTATTCATGTCTAAAAAGACACATACACAACCTATAAGGATATTTAGTAATTTATGTGTAGACATTGTGAGAGAAAAGTTCACTATTTATTTTTAGGTTATCTACTTAGTTGAGGCAGACAATTATCCATCCTTATTTTCAAGACCTTGGTGTTATGTAAATTAACATAAGAAGCACCATATGAGTTTTTAAAATGGTGAGTAGCATTTGCTCATCGTTATTAATAAAAATCATGGGCCCATGTATATATGTAAAGTGTGGACATGGATAAAAATAAACCACATTTACAACATCGCCATTCAAGGAGTGGAACATTTTAACCCTTGGGATGATGGAATTATTATTTGGGAAGATATAATCTTGATATTTGACACCATAAATGTTACATTCAATAAATGGGTCTATGATTCTTATGAAGTTATTGGATGCAAATGTGTAAAGGTGATTAGTGATTTGGATGAAAATACTTGAATGGGACTAAGTCTAATTTTATTCAATCTCCAAGCACACAGATTTGGGTGCTTCACATCATTTATAAGTTGAAAAGAGGGTTCTGGATTAGTAAGGATGTATTACCACAATTACTCACTATGATGGTTCAATGTGCACATTGGCATATGTCAATAACCTAGAAGGATGATTACCCAAATAAAAATAATGTTTACTCTCTTTGGCATATACTTTGAAAATCATTTTTTTACACTAATGTGTGATGTGTAAATCTTCATCATCTACATGAGCTACTATCAAGGAGTAAATATGCATATAATTTAAGCTTAGTAACATTAATCATGGATTTCCTAACAATGACAAATAATTTAAACTAAAAATACATTTTTAAATTTTTTATGAAGTCTAGAAAATGAGTACACATTATCTTCTAATTGGGTTATGGGTGCATGCTTTTATCATTAAAGACTTAGGCACACACCTGGAAAATCATTAGTAAGATGAAAAGAGATGGTTGAATGGGGGAATTTAAAGGTGGATTTGATTCACACATTTTTTTTCCTCTCATAAGCCTATAATTTCCACACTAATGGATTCAATGCATAGGGCCATTATGGAAGATGATGTTATCATGGAAGCGATCATGTAAATGTTGCACAAAAAATAGGTCTTGCACTATACTAGTATTTAGGTGATAATAGTAGTGAACGTGGAAACTTGAGTGAGGATGATGATAAGGTATGGTTGGAGCATATATGTTTTTTCAATTACACAAGGAAAAGGTCATCCACAAATTAGAATAAAATAAACTCATTGATGATCTGGAACACCTAAATGTAGAGAAATATATTAGTGAGGAAAGGTCATAGATGCACAAAATGTTAATAAAAAGTATTACAATATACCTCTAAAAACTAATAATTTCAACATAGGTACCAAGAATAAGCTTGAATTTATGATCATTTGAGAGTAATAGATGAATAAAGAGCTATCATAGGTAGTTGAACTATTACATAAATTTTAAGATATTTTTCCTCACAACTAAAATGAAATTATGGGAATTCATTCTTCCTCAGGGAAAATAAAAATCAAACTTGTCAAAAATGTGAGACCACCCAAGAAAATATCTTACAAGAAGAATCCAAATCTTCACACAAAGGTCAAATATGAAAATTACAATATGCTTTCTATGGGGATCATCTATGTAGTTGAAAAATTTGAATGGGTGAGCCCAATTATCATCATATTTATTAAGGATGATCACAACTATATTTTTTTGTATTTACATTTTTAAAATGATACTTGTGTTAATGATTCATTCCTTTTTACCAAGAAAATCTTAGAAGGAGGTGTTGTTTGAAAAATCTATACATTAATTGATGGGTTCTCGAGTTACCATCAGATCCAAATTGAAGAGGATAAGCCAAAAAAACATTTTCAATGGAATGGATGTCCTTCACTTAATATGTAATACATTTTGGGTTGAATAAAATGCCAAAAATATTTTCACACATCATGGTTGTGACTTTCAAAGACTTCATTCACAAGTTCCTACAAGTCTACTTGGATGGTTGGACTCTTTATGGGTCGATTATGAATCATTCAATGAATCTAAGGTTAATGTTTGAGCAACATCAACAAATTCAAATATATATTGACATAAATAAATGTTTTTTTTCCACACCCTTTGGTATGTTTCTTTGCCAAGTCATCTTCAAAGACTGGATGCTTGTTGATCTTGTGAAGATTACAATCATTTTTTAACTTGAAGCACCCAAAACTCAAAGGGATTTGTGTTCATTTTTAGGTAAAATAGGTTAGTATCTCAAGTTCATCCATATTTATGTAAAAATTGTCAATCATTTGGAATAACTTATATGAAATGTTGGGCTTTTCATCGAGACTAAAAAGCAATAATAAGTGTTTACTACACCAAAGGATACTATCACAAGTGCACCAATCTTAAAATTTCTCAACAAAAGGATGCTATTTTATGCCCACATTGATGCATCTAGGTCAACCATTAGCGTTATCATTAAATATCCATGATATTTTAAATTTAACTACTCTGTATACTTTTCTAATAGAAAAATATATCTAATTGAGTTTAATTATACTATTACTGAGAAAGAATAGCTAGCCATGGTTTACATGCTTTATAAGTTCCAATAATACTTGTTTGCCACTCCATTTATGTTATTTATGGACCATGAGATGTTAAATTATATCATCAAAAATCTAGTGTTTTATGGAATAATTTGTATATGGGTAAAATTATTTCAAGAATTATATGTTTAGGTGGTTTTCAACCTTGTAAAATATAATTATGGTTCTCCAACAAGTATTTAAGGAGTTACATGACATCACAATTTTTCTCACATCTGGGTTCACTCTAAGTGATTTAAAGATAAAGGATAATAAATAATTTTCTTACTAGTTCATTGGCGATGAGTTATAAAGGTTTAAGAGTTATAATGTATTATCTTGATAAATTATGAAGCATGAATGCACATATGTTTTGTGTGAGGTTCAAAAGGGAGTCATAATGGTTATTATGCTCATGAGACTACAATGTCTAATATTATGTTTTTTGGGATCTAATGGCCAATGATTTATAAGGATTCCAAATAATTCAAACATAAATGTGACATCTAAAAACGCATTAGGAAACCCAATAGAGAATATGGAATTCTACTAATCCTAATCATTGCATAAAATCCATTCAATAAGTGGCCTATTGACTTCATCGAACCACTCTCCCATGTAGTGTGAAGGAATAAAGCATGGTTCATTATAATGACTAAAAATTATCTTACCATGTGGGTAGAGGTAACCCCAAAATAATGATTATACTATAGCCATGGTTGTGCATTTCATGTGAGAGAACATCATAAGTAGATACAAGTATCCTCTAAGTCTCACAAGTGATCAAGATAATCACTTTATAAAGGATCTACATTGCACATTTTATTAGTTGAGTTCATAGTGGCACACCAAAAAAATAACCCATACCACCCCTAGAAAAATGGGGTGGTAATGGCCATTCAAAAAATATTAGGAAAAACCATGACTAAAATTTGTAATGTATGGTGTAATGATTGGGTCTCATCAATACTTTGGGCCTATAGAACAACTTGAAAGTAACTTAATAATTCTAATTTATTTCAAAATTTGTTTGGTAAGGAAGTAATTTTTTTAGTAGAATTTTTGGCACCCTCCTTGTGCATTACACATGCCATATGGTTGGATTAAAAAGAGTTAGTAGACACATAAATTTAGGAGCTCATGAAGTTGGAAGAAAATAAAATCCTCTCCAATTTTAGTTAAGGTATTGAGAAATCAAGACAAAAGGTGTGCCACGAAAATAACATTAACAATAAAATCCTATGTAATAATGCACATGTTCTACTTTATGAGTTAAGATATTTAAAGCATTTAGGAAAATTACATTCGTTAGTGGGATCTTACACTATCCATGATATTCTTGATATTTGTGCATGTAAATTGTGCACTTTATATGGATAATGCTACTAGGGAATTTCAATGGGAGTAGGCTCAAGCCTTTTCATTTGTTGTCTTTGATAAAATACACCAAATAATGCATATAGTAACACCAAAAATATTTCTTGCTTTTTAGTTTCCTTATATTTATTAGTTATTTTTATTTAACAATTAAATGTAATAAACACTAAATGATTAAAATATTATTCATAATATAGAATATATAGAAATTGAATGTAAAATATAGTAAATTACAGAAATTAAAATGAGCTATAACTTGTAACTTTCCATGAAATATGTAAACCTAGATCAATTATGACTAGTGTTGATTTTGTAGGTAATCACTTATATATAACTTATAGGGAGGATCTTTGAAGTGTGTTGCACCTAAAAATAGAATCCTACAATGCACTAAGATAGGGCCTCATTAGGGTAAATAGGGGAACACTATGGCCATGTCTTTTTTATTATAGTTGCATTTGCATTGACTATGTAGATGAATTTCCAATTCATGTACCAATGCCTATCAAAGATGGGCTATTGATTGTCTACAGGCATTGAGATGCCACATGAAAGTAAATGTAATGTTGAAACCCTAGTTACTACACATAAACCAAATATACATAAAATGCAAAAGGGTGGAATTGATCAAGGGGAATATTTGAGCTATCCTCATAAAACCCTGCATAATATAAGCATTACCTACATAGCCCAAAAGGGGCCTTGTGTTGATGTAGTTATCCTTCATAAAGTGAGTGTGTGAATTTTGATACTTGTACTATATGGATGTAGGAAATATATTGATTTGAATTCTTGAAAATGAATGCCCTTGACCAGAAATAAAATAACTTTAGACTTGGATTATGATTATTAGAATAAATAATAACTTGAATTGGGAAGAATAGGGCTCTTTTTCTCAATGTGTAATAACTTGTATAGAGATTAATTTTTTCAAATTTATAGGTAGATGCCTTGAGTGGATTTGATGTGTTTGTATAGTATTATATTTGAAATATTTTTGCTATTTGACTTTGATAAAAGTGTGGGAGGGTCAAATTCAAGTTTCTTGAATTTGAAAAGTAATCGCTAAATCATGGGAAACAAGTCCACCCTAGTGGACAAGACCATGTTGTGGACATGTTTGACCTAGTGCATTCTTGTTTCAAAATGCCAAAGACTATTTTAATTTGGATGACACAAATATGCAAGTATAATAGATATGTATAAATTATGTTTTCAATAATTAAAAGGCAATGAGTATAATAGTGAAGGTTTTTGTAGAAATTGAAAATTAATAGAATGGTGAATATTTTAAGGGAAATATGCCAAGAATGTTGAGAAGTGTTATCATTGATGTCAAGGTACATCTGGTAAAGATGCATGGTGAGTGGTAATTTAGTTATGTGCATGATATGACCAGGTAAGATTATTGAGCATTGTTTTTTTAATTGGTTGATGTCAAGGTTCATGTCAGCTTTAAGTTGTCATGAGTGTTATCATGTGAGAAAAGAGTGTGGTAATGAGAGTTGTTATGAATTCATGTGCATAATGTGTCATAGTCATGACATGAAGAGTTTTAGGGTGATCCATGTGACAAGAGATAATTTTAAGGAAGCTAATGTCTTATGGTTGCATGGAAGGAATAAGTCAAGGTGTCAAGTGCATTAGAAGCTTAAGCCTAGTCTTAACATGGTGAAGGTATTAGCATGGTGGCTTAGTACGATGAGTGCACACAAGAATGAGTTGTTTCATGAGGTTTTTTGATAATTTATGTGAGGCATTGTAACACTAATAAGATTATTATGGTGATCTTACATGGGTATGACCTTTAGACCAAATCTGCACCTAGACCACTCCTAGACCCTACCTAGTCTAATGAGATATCATGATCTATTTTAAAGGCATGTGAAAGATGTATGATAGTTTTAAAGCATGAGATAGGTTTATTAATTATTTGAGTGATGTGGAGAGTGCATTAAAAGAGGCATGAAGGTTATTTTTAAGGCCTAATCTGGTTTATAGGTCAAGGTCTAGAGAGCAAAGAGAGAGAGTGTGGCCTAATGAAGGGTCATGATCATATTTGAAGGTGTTTTAGCTCATGTAAACATTTAAAAAGGTAATTAAAGTTTTTTATAGTTTTTTCATGCATTTTGAGGTCATAGTGTGAAGGAAAAGGCATGAAAAGTTGTTTAGAGGTCTCATGAGTGCTTAGAATGAAGGGTTCTCAACTCGAGAAGGATTTTCTTATACTCATCAACTCGTCAAACCTTTGAGTTAGAACTTAAGTAGTTAATTTTATATGGGGAAGGGTCCTATCTCAAAATTATAGGAATTGGTTTTTGGATTGAGGGGATATGCTTTATGAATGATCATTAAGAGTGGAAATAGGTTTAAACCCTCATAAAACCCTAATAAGGACCTGATGTTGAAGATGTTGATTAAAAGTGATCATAATGGATTTTTATGATAATTAAATCCATTGTATATTATATTGGACTCTCCCAAGTACCTTTATGTGGTATTAATTAGAGAGAGGAGAGAGAAAATGTTGAGTTATATGCTTATTTTTAAAGAAGTTATTACAAAAGTCAAATGTTGCTTTAGACATAGTAAGAAAATGGATGGATGAATAAGGTAGAGATTCATAATATATGTTCATTAAGGTTTTTAGATAGTTTATACCCTCAAATTATTCTAAATTGGTCATCCAAGTTAGTCATTTTCTAACAAGCCTAATGGTTTAAATAGTGAAAAACCCAAAACACAATGAGAAGATGATTTGGAATATGTTTCCATGATATAATAATGAAAATGAGTACATGGAGATATTTTTTGAGACTAGTATGTACTATTAATTTTTTTTAGATATCTTGAAAGTTAGGTATAGTGGTTAAAATGATGAAGTCAAAATGGCTTTTTTGGTTCAGTAACGTCTATGTGTAGTGAGGTTAATAAATTGGTCTATAAGATCAGTACTTGCCAATAAAATATATATATATATATATATATATATATATATATATATATATATATATATATATATATATATATATATATATATCTCATATGACCATATAAATTCATTATGAGTCTTTGAATGTGTCTACATAGGTGTTGGAGGTCTAAGTCACCATGACTATGTTTTGAGGTACTCTGGCAGTTATGAGTGAGTAAGTTATAGAGGTGTTCTTGAGGCATTATATTTTAATTTGAAGTGTATAATGAATATGGTTTTATTTTTTTGAATTTAAAGTAATTTTCATGCTTTTTTAAATCTTTAAACTTAGTGTAAAATCTTGAAAATTTGAAGCCAAAATGACTTATTTGGTTTAAGTAAGACTGTGTGAGATAAGGTCAGGAGATTGGTCTGAAAGACAAATGTTTGATATTAGAGATTATTTTTATTATTATTTAGTTTTTTATAAATATGTTATATAAGTTTTTAAATTTATTAATTATCATTAAAATTTTCCTTTTAGGTGTTGGATGTTAAGTAATTTCATGACTGGGTTTTGACAATTTTGGCAGTTCTGAGTGAGCATACTAAAGAGATGAGTTTAATGATTTTTTCCCTAAGTTAAAGTGTTTAAATCATATGGTGATTATATTTAGGTCATTTAGTTTTTTTATAAATTATTTATTGTCATGGTTGTGTGGATAAATTATGTGTTATCTTTAGTTGTTCAAGATAGACTTTTGTGTGTTTAAAGGCCTAATGTGAATAGTGCTATGGAGTGTTTCAAGTGGTGGTTGAAAGTAAAAGTGTCATGGTGATTAGAATATGTTTTATAAGGATTATTTTATTGTTTCATGAAAAGGTGTTTCCATATATGGAGGTGAAATGTGTTCCAAGGGATCAAATGGTAATGTGCTACTAGACAAACCTAATGCAATTAGGTATCCATGAGACCTAAAATGAGATAAGGTCTAATTGATTAATTTAAGATTAAAATGGACTAAAATATCATTAAATTCATGTAAAAAATATGTCATAATACATATTCCATGTCAAAACTAAGAGGTTAAGGATTTATGGCTGAGTAAGTGGTATATAAACAAGGAATGACATATATACAAGGTAGTTTTAGGCCTATTTGTTAAGAAGAGTGTAAGAAAATAATATAACACATTTTTGAGAAGAAGGAGGTATTATAGACAATAATATGATTGTATAGGATCTTTAATGAATATCTGATAGTGTGTCTTCATATGAATATCAAGGTCATGTGACCTAATTAGTCTTGAAGAGACCTAATTGAGCAAAGAGGCCTAGAAGGTAGTTTGATAGGGATAAGAGTGTGAGGAAATAAATAAGTTATAATCATATATTATATTAAAAACATGATATTATAAAGGTGATAAAATAAATTATGTGGATAATTTGGTGCTGAGTAATTTAGGGGGTTGATGCTTCCTTGAAAGTGGGTGCTTGGCTAATTGGGGTTGGTGCTCCATATGGAGTTGGTGCTTCACTAAATTTTGTTTTTATCTTATAGGAATATATTTAATTTATATATATTAGTGGGTTTTATTCCCCTTGAGGGTTTCCCACATATTTGATGTGTTCTTATGTTGTATGTTTATGTGGATAGGTGCTTATGTTTGCTAGATCTATATGCTTGTTTGAATGGTTCATGATTGCTTAAGTGTAATTGATAAGAAAGGTTTTGAAGATTGATTCACCAAAACTAGTCATTTTTATTCCAAAATTTGGTATCAAAACAGGGCCTTTGAGGTAAGCCTTATAGCATAAAGCATATCCTAAAAGCAAGGATGGCTAGTAGTCAAGTTCAAGGAGGTCTCTCTACTAGTAAGGCTTTATTTTTAAATGGGACTAATTATTCATTTTGGAGAATTAGAATGAGGACATATATAATGTCAATGGGCCATTATATATGGTAGTTAGTTGTGGATGTATACACTCCACCTCCTACACCACTGAATTATACATCAAGAAACAAGAAATGTGAGAGCAATTCCAAGGCAATAAATGTCATTCGATGTGGTCTATCAGAGGTAGAGTTTGTGAAGGTGATGTAATATGAGTCATACAAAGTGATATGGAATAAGTTTAAGAATATCTATGAAGGAGACATCAAGGTGAAGATGGTTAAATTAAATACTCACAAAAGGAAGTTTTAAAGTCTAAGTATGAAGGAAGATGAGAGCATTACATGCTACCTATTAAGGGTTGATGAAGTTTTCAATGTCATCAAAGTTATTAGAGAGAAATTAAAAGAGTTTAAAATTACACAAAATGTATTGAGATCCCTAATTTTTGAATTTGATTCAAATGTTTCTGTAGTAGAAGAAATGCAAGATCTAGACACAATTTGGATGGATGCGCTTCATGACATCTTGACTACATATGAGATGAGAATAAATGAAAGAAGACATCCCAAGAAGGAAGCAATATTCAAAGCTGAGATGAATTCAAAATCCAAGAAGGTCACGGATGAGGTATGTTTAGATATTTATGATGATGAACTGATAACCATGTTTTCTAGGAAATTGAGGTTTGGATCTAGTAAGTATAAGGGTAAATTGCCTTTCAACTGTAGTAAGATTGGTCACTTTACATCTAAGTGTCCTAACAAGGATAATAATGAGTATGATAAAGAATATGATGAACATTATGGTGAAGGTAGGAAAGGGTCATTCAAGAACAAGAGAAGTTTTTCTATCAAAGAAGATAATAGCTCATCTGATGTAAGTGACATAAGTACATCTGATAATGATGATCATAGTAATGAACATAAACATAACACCAATAAAACCTTATTCGTGGCTCTAGAAATAGATAATAAGCATTTCTCAAAAGAGAAAGGACTTATGGATGATGAATAATCAGATGAAGAAGAGGCTGAAGTGAACCTTGCAGTAGAATTGGTGAGTGCTCTAGAGGAGTTGAATTTCTAAAGAAGGAATAATTAAAAACTAAGATTATTAGTTAAGGACTATGAAGAGAAGATTGGTTTGTTTGAAGAGAGACTAAGTAACACATCAAAGGAAAATGATGAGATCATCAATTAGGTTGAAGCTCAGATGGAGATAGTCACTACTAGCCTAAAATCTAAGGAAGAAGAATACACTAGGTATGAATCAAAAATGGAGTCCTTAAAGTCATAATTAAATCAATCAACTAGAAAGATGAAGACCTATGAGAAGTTTGAAAAGATCACTAAGTCTCTAAATGACGTTTTGAGTAATAAGAAGTAGGTCAATGATAAGGCAGGTCTTGATTTCAAATTAGACTAAAAGGAAAATAAAGAGAATGCTAAAGTGAAAAATAAGGTCAACATCAAGAACAATATGAAGAAATTTTTTGGTAGATAGCCTAATGCCATAAGGTATGCAGATTCATTTAATGGTTACTATTTTTCATGTATTTAATTTGGTCATAGAGCAAGAGAGTGTAAAAGACCCTCCAAGAATAAGTACTCATGGAACTATAGAAGGAGTCATAATTCACATCAGTCAAATTATATGAGTGATGTTATTTGATATAATTGTTTTAAAAATTTTCATATTTCAAGATTCTTTCATCATGAATCATTAAGATAGAACAAGAATATTCAAGATCCTAGAGTTCAAAGACAAACCAAGGTGTGTAAGCCAAAGATAGTCAAGCTTAGTCTTAATTAGTCTACAAGCCAAAGTAGACTATTTTCTATGGTAGAACATAAACTAGATATTTAAGAGTATCAAGAGTGTTCATTATCATCTTAGATTATTGACTAAATAGATAATAAAGAGGCCAAGCCAAAGAGGCTAATCAATCCTAAAAGGATCTTAAAGGATCGTCAACCTTGTAAGAGTATAGAGATATAGGAATCTCCTATGTTTATGTTATTATAGTGCCCTATGGTAAAGGTTGAATCCATTAGGATTCATGGAAACACTCATCATTTAGTGGAATATTGGTAGCTATCATGAAGACATGTTGAAGAATGTTGACATAGCTAGAAGTGTTTTGTTCCTTAGCAGTTGGTAGTTGAGCTTGATCTGTGTTGAGAAGCAGTTTTGGTATCAATATGTTTGAAGGAAGATGAAGGATGGTCTAGGAATCCTAATACTCATATGGTGATCTCATGCTATGAAAATAAAGGGGGAGTCCTTAATTCTTCAATTTATGTCAAGAATATGGTGGCCTAGTGTGTGATCAAAGGTTTGAGTCATATTAGTCATGACAAGGACAAGGTGATTGGTCTTGTGATCTGAGTTCATTTGAAGTAGGTATGCATGGAGTAAGGGATAACATGTTATTATAATTATTCTTATTTTGTGAGTTGAGATTTTGCTGTGTAAAGGTGTGATTTTAGATGTTGTAAGTGTGATCATGTTTATTTGAGAAAAGAGCTAGTTCTGGGAGAATGAATACTAGAGGGAGATGTATCTTTTTGAGAGAATGATAATTTTATAAGAGTGGTTTCCATATAGTGTCTTGTGAGGAGAATAATTAACTCAAGGGGAGTTTTATAGCTCTATATTGTGAAGTGTCAAGACAGTAAGGTAGAAGTCATAAGAAACATGATTTATTGAGGTCCAAGGTTCAGATGGTAGTTTTTGGAAGACCCTTTGTCATTAATGTCAAATGGGGAGAAATAAAAAAATGGAGAGATGAGAATGATCAAGTTTTAGTGTGTTTTACATCAATGATAAAGGGGGAGTTTGCTAAGAAGTGTTGTCATTGATGTCAAGGTTGATGTCATTGATATCAAGGTACATTTGGTGAAGATGCATGGTGAGTGATCATTGAGTTATGTGCATGATATGAAAAGTTAATATTGTTTAGCATTATATTTTATATTGGTTGATGTCAATATTCATATCAGATTGAAGTTACCATGAGTGTTACCATGAGAGAGAATAGTGTGGTCATGAGAGTTGTCATGAATGCATGTGCATAGTGTGGCATAGTCATGACATGAAGAGTTTTAGGGTAAGCCATGTGACAAGATATAATTTTAAGGTAAGAGATAATTTTAAGGAAACTAATGTCTTATGGTTTCATGGAAGGAATAGGTCAAGGTGTCAAGTGCATTGGAAGCTTGATCCTAGTCATAGCATGGTGAAGTTATGAGCATGGTGGCTTGGTGAGATGAGTGCACATAGGCATGAGTGGTTATATGATGTTTTTTTGGAATGTATGTGAGACATTTTAACACTCATAAGAGTCTTAGGGTGAGCCTATAGGGGTAGGACATTTAGATAAAATCTACACCTAGACCACTCCTAGACCTTACCTAGCCTAATGAAGTATCATGATATACTTTTAAGGCATGTGAAGGATGTATGATAGTGTTTAAGCATGAGATATGTTTCTTTATTATGTGAGTGAGGTGTAGAGTGCATGGAAAGAGGTATGACGGTCAGTTTTAAATCCTAATATGGCTTGCAGGTGAGAGCAAAAAGGGAGAGTGTAGCATAATGAAGGGTCATGATCATATTTCAAGTTGTTTGAGATCATGTAATAATTTATAAATGTGAGTCAAGTTGTTTCAAGTTTTTCCATGTAGTTTGAGGTCATAGTGTGAAGGAAAAGGTATGAAAAGTTGTTTGGAGGTCTCTCGAGTGCTAAGAAGGAAGGGATCTCAACTCGAGAAGGAATTTCTTGTGATCATCAGCTCATCAAAACTTTTCATGGGAACCTAAGTATTTCATGGTAGATGGGGAAGGGTCCTAGATCAAAATTATAGGCATTAGTTTTTTTATTTATGGGATATGCTTTATGAATGATCCTTAAGAGTGAAAACATGTTTACAACCTCTTAGAACCCTAATAAGGACCCAATGTTGAAGATGTTGGTCAAAAGTGCCTAGAATGGATTGGTATGCTCAATTAATCAACTTTATCTTGTAATGGACTCTCTTAGGTACCTCTAAATGGTATTTTTTAAAGAGAGGAGAGAGAAAATGTTGAGTTACAGGCTTGTTTCTAAACAAGTTACTTTAGAAGTCAAATGTTGCATTGGACATAGTAAGAAAATGGAAGAAGGAATAAGGTAGAGACTCATAATATATGTTCATGAAGGTTTTTAGATATGTTATATCATTAATTTTTTCTAAATTGGTCATCCAGGTTAGCCAGTCACTAACATGCCTAATGGTGCGAATGATGAAAATATGAGGCAACAATAAGAAGACAAATTGGAATGTGTTTTCATGATATAATGATGAAACCAAGTTCTTGGATATATTTTTTGACATTTATTTTTCCTATTAATTATTTGTATAAAGCTTTAAAGTTAGGTATAATGGTGAAAATAATGAATCCAAAATGGCTTATCTAGCTATGTAAGGTTTATGTGTAGTGAGGTCAACAAATTAGTCTGTAAGATCAATAGTTACTACTATACCATAGGATATTTATATTTTAATATGATATTAATATATTTTATGACCATATAAATTCATCATGAGTCTTTGAATATGTCTACATAGGTGTTGGAGGTCTAAGTCACCATGACTATGCTTTGAGGTAGCAATTCTAAGTAAGTTGTAGAGGTGTTCTTGAAGCATTATAATATAATTTTAAGTTTCTAATTAATATGGCGTTATTTTTTTTGAATTGAAAGTATTTATCATTCTTTTTAAAATCTTGGAAGTTAGTGTAAGAGGTTGTTGAAAAGTTGAAGCCAAAATGACTTATCTGGTTCAAGCAAAATTATGTGAGATAAGGTCAGGAGATTGGTCTAAAATACCAATGTTTGATATTATATATTATGATTTTTATGATTTATTTTGTTATAAATATGTTATATAAGTTTTTTAATGTATTTAGTATCATTAAAATTGTCCTTTTAGGTGTTGGATGTTAAGTAGTTTTATGACTAGTTTTTGACAGTTCTAAGTGAGGATACTGAAGAGATGAGTTAAATCCTTTTTATCTTAAGTTGAAGTGTTTAAATAATATGGTGATGAAATTTAGGTAATTTATTTTGTGAATAAATTATTTATTTTCATGGTTTTGTGGCTAAATGATGTGTTATCTTTAGTTGTTCAAGATAGACTTTTTCGTGTGTTCAAAGGCCTAATGGGAACAGTGTTAATGGAGTGTTTCAAGTGGTTGTTGAACCTAAAAGTTTCATGATGATAAGAGGATGTTAGATAAGGCCTATTTTATTATTTAATGAAAATATTATGCTATCTATGGAGATGGAAGGTGTTCCAAGGGATCAAATGGTAACGTGCTACTAGATAGAACTAATGCAATTAAGTCTCCATGAGACCTAAAATGAGATAAGGTCTAATTAAGTCATGTAAGATCAAAATAAACTCAAATATTATTTTATTAATGTAAAAAATATTTATTAATACCTATTACATGTCCCAATTTATATTTTAATGATGTATGGCTGACTAAGTGGTATATGAACAAGGAATGGTATATATACAAGGCAATTTTAGGCCTATTTGTTAAGAAGAGTATAAACAAATAATATAGCAAATTATTGAGAAAAAAGAGGTATATTATACCATAATATGAGAATTTAGGATCTTTAATTAATATTTTATAGTGTTTTTAAATATAAATATCAAGGTCATATGACCTAATTAGTCGTAAAGAAACCTAGTTGAGCAAAGAAGTCTATAAGGTAGTTTGAGAGGGATCATAGTGTGAAGATATGAAGAAGTGATCATCATCTATTGTATGATAAATAAGGTATTATGAAGGTGATATAAAATTATGTGGTTGATTTGGTGATGAGTCATCTAGGGGGTTGGTGCCTCCTTGCAAGTGGGTGCTTACTAAAGCCTAGTCAAGTGGGTGCTTGGCTAGTTGGGGTTGGTGCTTCACTAAATTTGGTTTTTATTTTATAAGACTATAGTCAATTTATATAGATCAATGGGTTTTCTTCCCCTTAAGGTTTTCCCACATATTTTATGTCTTCTTATGTTTCATGATTACATAGATAGGTGCTTATGCTGGCTAGATCTATATGTTTGTTTGTTTGAATGGTTCATGATTGCTTAAATGTAATTGATAAGATAGGTTTTGAAGACTGATTCACCCCCATCCCTCTTAGTAATTTTTATTCAAACAAAGAATAAATATTTTCATGCACTTAATGATTAAATTTTAGTGTCTATACCTTCTTAATTTTTTAACTTAATAAAAATAAACATTGACATTTTATTATTGTAAACACTAAAATTACATCACACACATGTGTAAATCCCTGTATTGAAACCCCCCTTGAGACCCTTTTTATAATTATCCTTCTTAACCCATGATTTTACCTCTCACACATTTAATTAATTTAAAATATTAAATTAAGTTATTTAAAAACTACTTATGCCACCTTACCTAGCCACCTCATATTAAGACTAATTCTTACCCTCTGAGTCACCTCAAGACTTAGTCCCATAGTCCTAACTACCCATGACTTATTCTCACCCAAAAATAAATTTCTAACTAATTACATCTTTCTTCACCTCACATTTCTATCATTTCCTAATGGATACCACACTTGGCATGAGAAAGAATAAAAAATAGGTTAAAATAGCCCTTTTACCTATTCTCATGCCACTGACGTCGGTCAACCCATGATCAACATCGATGGAATCACCAATGTTGGTTACTTAAATCAAATTCCAACCTAATTTTTAGGTAAATATAAATTAGAAAATCTCAATTATTTGCATACAAACTTTAGCATTCAACTTTCTACATCTTATCATTACTCTGCACAAATCAGTCCAAATTAGGAATTGATATAGTGTGTAGAGTTTGGATTGTTCTGAATCGGCAACACACACTTGTATTTTTGTTCACCTATTGCTTCAACATGCCTCATTAGAACCATCTATTCAAAACCCATGGTTCATCCATTTCATCAGCTAAGTATATCTCTATGTTTTGGTAATTCCTTTAAATAGTCATTTTACAATTACTTTACATTATACTATTTATTATTTTATGAATGTCTTGACTCTTTATATAGAGGAGTTGTAATAATCCTTCACCTATTTTCATCTACTCCAAACATACCAACCTTCTATCTAGACCCACCTGAGTCTTACACACTCCCTTATGACTCTTCCCAACCTCATAAACCTAACTAACATCCACCTCCCAGCTTAGAAAAGTCTCCTATAACCCCTTGAGAACCTACTACCCCTATCAACATCGATCACATAATCGATGTTGGTAATATAAATAACATTGGAAATATCTCCTTACTAACATCAACAACCTAACCAACATTAGTTACTATACATTTCTACTAACCTCCCTGAGCTTACCCAAACAACCTCTAAAAATATCAATAACTCACATTGCCTACACTATGTCACTCTCTACTACACTTAGATTGCAAGAATGGTAAAAATATCTCTCTCTTACTCTCTTTTTCATTTTTTTATTCATTAATAATTTTGTTTCAAAAAGTGGATTGTCATCCTTATGGAAGTTTGCCACTTTTAGGAACAAGTGCATAGCTTGGTAGCCCACTCATATATCTGCTGACAAATATTTTAGTGGTAGTACTTTCTTATTCTTAGGTAGTCCTCCCTAGCCAAAGAGGAGTGCTCAACATCATCTAGATACGGTGTGCAACTAATCTAGGTTCTCTCCAATCTCTAATCTCTAATCCCTACCCTTCATCTCTATTTCTCCTTAAACATTAAATAGATTAAAAATTTAGTGAAACATTTCTAGCATGCCCGGTGGGACCCTGGAGTTTTCCATGGGTTCATTACTTTTTTTAAGCATTCATATAGGTGCATTATAGTGAAAATTTCATTCCTTGCACTTTCTCCTTCTCTTCTCCCTCAAAATGAAATATTCAATATTTTATTTTCTATTTAAAGGCAATAAACTAAAATTTCTTCTTCCTTGCCACTCTTCTCTTTCTTTTTCTTCTAAAAGAAACTTATCATTTTTTTCTTGAAAGGTAAAAACAATCTATCCTTTATCTCTTTCTTACATGCATGATAGGATAATTAAATTCATCATGTTCTCTTATTTCGTCATTATTTTCATTCGAATCAAAACACTTCAGATTTGGGTTTAAAACTTACTACACTTCATTATTTGCTTGTTGCATATTAGCTCACCTGGTTAATTACAAGCATTATGAATGAATCGTAGTACACCTATGTTACACAACCATATCACACTCACAAAAAAAACATCTCAATTCACCTAAGACAAGGCCCATCAAGATTTCATCACTCAGTGGGTCACCTTACCCTACCCGGCTATCCTACTTGGATTTCACTACCAAGGGGAGAACCCACTCCGTTCTCTAGTGAAGTATTAACTTCAGGCAGAAGGTATATTTTACCTAAGCAACTTGGCTTGGCTTTAGGTCTATGAAGTATGGGGATCAATCTCTTATAATAAGCCACATACCTGGTCTAACACAGATTTCCTCTTGAGCACCAAAACTAACCTGAAACTAGATCTAGATTGCTTTTTCTTACCTTTGATAACCAAATTCTCTTCTAACTATCTGATTAAGGCATAAGCCAACACGAGACTAAAACTAATCTCTAGGAGTTAATAATTAGTGGTTTTATGTTCTTTTTTTAATTTTCTATTACCATCTATATTTTAGAGTTGGTAAGGATGTTTTTTCATTGATTTACAAAATCAACACCATTTATAATACTCAAGTTGCATAACCGATTATATCGAGTTTTCTGAGTGTTCATTCTCCTTATATAGACCTCTTACATCCTCTATTTTACCTAGATTCTAATTTTGGATTTCTAAAACATTAGATTTTTCATCTCCCAAGATATCATAATGACTGACATTGGTTAATCCCACCGACTTCGGTAGACATTAGCCTACCGACATTAGTTAATCCCACTGACATCAACAGATTTTAACCTACTGACATCAGTCAAGTGATTGATGTTGGTGACTATGTAATTTTAGTTTACTCAAAACAACAAGCTAAAACAACCTACTTACCTACGCCTAAACCTACTTTTTCCTTATTCTATCACTAATATAGAGTATTAAGACTATTTATACTTCTTCTTGCATGGTATTGACATGAACCTAAGCCAAAATTCTTGTCAATTATGCCAGCTAGAAACCACTTCCACCTTCCCCTCTTATTGTTGATTATGTCATGGAGCATACTTTAGATACATAGCATACTCCTAGCCCCAACCAAATTCCCATTATGCCTAAAAGAGATCAATATTTTGCTAAATTTCTTGATCATAATGTGGCAGCCCTTCAGCATTACCTTACCATGAGCCAAACCCATAATTCTTTGGGTGACCCACTATATGGTATGCCAACTTCTCTTATGGAGACAACTTCAATTTTAGTTGTCTCTACTATGTTCCCTATGGTTACTCAAACCACTGCTTTGACAAGTAAACCAACCATAAACAATGTCCAAAGTTCAGCATCACTAACTACCCAATCTTACCTAAACCTTAATGTGACTTCCCTACCTTCACAACCACACATAATTCAGTCAAGTCTAACCCCATTTCAAAATTTAGTTGTACCTATCCTATTTACTCTTGCACCTATATTTAACTAAGTTATAAATCACCCTTTACCTAGTATAACCATGCCAACAATAACAACATCTAACCAAAGCATTGTCTCTAATCCAACAAGACAAGGCCCTTTCATTTCTGCCCCCTAGCTTATAACTCACACCCCTATGTTACGTCAAGACAACTATAGAAAGATATCTCATACACTCCCTCTACTTCTTATTAGGTTCCCTATAACTTAGGGGGTATCTCCCAAACCAATCCCCCTCTAGACCTCATTAAGATGTTGATGGACAAGATGTCTAATCTAAAGACATCTGTGTTGGGTTCAAAGTGTTATCTTATGATCATATATGCAATGAGCCCATCCATCCTTTTATGCCTATTCACCCTTATGAATGCTAATGGGAACTCCAAAAATTTACTTGTTTCCAGAGTAAAGAGAACCCACAATAGCATTTGTGAGTATTTAGACATGCTTGTTATTTAATGGGGCACGATGATGCATTACTACTTCACACCTTCCCTATGTCTCTTTTGGGTGCTACCCTGGATTGGTATAGATCTATAACTTGGCATTCCCTTTTCTCATTTACCCAACTTGCACAAATATTCTTAGACCATTTCTCTATTAACATTTCTAAAAAGGTTTCTATTATGGACCTTTATTTTATTAGACAATTTGATGATGAGTCTATCACAGATTTTGTCACTTATTGGAGAGGCTTAATCAATCAACTCTCCTTCTCTTTACCCCAACCTAAGCTTATTGACATCTTCTTGAGGGCATGTGCTAAGCACATTTCATCCACACTACAAGTACAAACTTTTCACACATTTGATTAAGCCTTTACAATGGCACAAAAACTCAAGATTCAAGCTATAGATGAAGATAGACTCAAGTTGTGCAGTAAGAATGCCAATTCCAAATCGAATGACTCCTCTTCTTCTAAAAATTTTCCTTCTAACCAAAAATATAAATGCTCCACCAATGTGGTGGTCATTAAATCAGCTTCTTCCATAACCATAAACCAACCTAATTCCTTGACTTTCCAAAATCTAACCAAGTAATTCCAATAATGGTATAAACAAAGACAATACACGCCCATTGAGGAGTCATATAATTCCATTTTGTAAAAACTATTGCAACAAGGAGCCATAACCCTTCCTCAAATCAAGCCTCTTATACAGTTTGACCCCTCTCATCCTATTCTAACTTAGTACAAGGAGGACGAGTTTTGTGGCTACCATCAAGTCAAAGGCCACAATTATAATAACTATAAAACATTCAAGAACATTGTTGAAGATGCATGATAGGGGAGATCTCATCTTAGATAACCCTAATGCACCTCCTAATAAAAATGTGGATGTGTTCAAAAAACCTTTTCCTAACCATTCACCTAATCAAAATATTATTAAGACTATGACTAATAACTCATGTAATCATAGTATCCTTATGATCAATAAGGTCTTTCCTTTACCACCAGTTCAACCTCTCCCATAATAAGAGGCACCCATTTTTCCTACTTCTCTCCCACAATTGGTGTAATTTTTTTTCTCATTCTTCCTACTCAGGTATAAGAGCCTACTTCACCCATTCCACTCCCACATGAGGAAGAGCTTCCTTCACTACTCCTTTTGCCACAAGAGGAGCCTATATTACTAGTCCTTTTTTCACCAATGTTACTTATCTTCTTACTAATTGAGGGCCATGCCTTACCTATTATACAAATACATGTTGAGGGGAACATCATTCCTATGTTATACCCTCTTGAGGAACCTTCTTCACCTATCCCTCCTCCACCAATAGGAAGTATTACCCCATCCACTCCTCCTTTGCACCTAGAAGAGCCAATGTTATCTACTCCTACATTAGACAAGATACCTATTATGCCTACTCTGATTCAACCCATTTTACCACTTATTTTACCTATGGAGGATCATACTTTACCTATTCCTCACCCACATGTTTAGGGAGTAATTATACCTATACTTTACCCCCTTAAGGAGCCTTCTTCACCTACCTCTCTTCCACCAATGGAAGACCATGCCTCTTCTCTTATCTCTGTTGAAGAAGACCATGTTGTATCTCTTTCTCATCTTTGGCTTGAGGTGGCAGAGACCAAAAATTTCCCTCTTTCTCAATCACCTTAGCCTTCTAAAGAAGTAACCATAAGGCCTATGCCAACTTCATCTAAACCCTTCTCATGGTTAGTGAAAAGTCTAGAATTTCTTGACTCCACAAAGCTAGATCATGTGGCATTTTGGGACTAACTGAAAAGTCCTTATCCTACACAATGAGTGTCAACCTTTACCACCAAGCCTCTCACTACCCTTTACCCCAAGGTCTTGGACAAAGTTAGAGCTTCTTCAATGAAATCACCAAAAGCTCATCCTTCTATATTAGAGCCCTCGCCCTTACAAGAATATACCACATTAAATATGATTAGGTATTTAGGTGTATGTCTAATCTCTAACTTAATTCATCCATAAGTGAAATTAGATTTGAATCTCTAACCACAAGCTAGAGTTTTGTGCCTTGAACTATAAAAAAATGTTAAGATTCCTAGATCTTTCCAATACTTCCCTCTTCCATCCTCAACTTTACCATCAATTTTAAGACCACACCCCTCTAATTTAGTTGGAATATCCTCAACCCAAGTAAAACAAAAGGCTAAATTACCTCTACTACTACCTCTACCACCTAGTATGCCTTTCACATCTAACACCATGATGCCTAACACCAAGAAAGTGTCAAAAAAGCATGTGACTCCACTACCACCTAAAAAGGTGTCACACAAAATCAGCCCTATGACTCCTAAACTAAAGAAGTTGTCCACTCCTATTACAATAATAAGTGATATCCCACTCACATGCTCTCAGATCTTTTTCCTATGCTAGTTTTTGTAACCATAATAACTCTTCCTCCCATTAAGCCTTATATCCCTCTTAGGCTGAAGCCATCTTGGTTTGATGATACATGAGTGTGCCTATATCATTATTTACCTAGACATGATACTGAGATTTGTAAAGCTCTTACCACAATCATTCGATAACAGTTTGATGTTGAGACTCTCTTTTTTGATACTCCCATTAAACTTATTACTATTACACCTCTAACATCCATAATGCCGCATATTGTTCCACCTAAATTCAAACCCGAAGATGTTGTCATACCCCCTTTGCCACCTCCTTTCCCTATGTTTTAGAACAACCCAGTTAATGTGGCCATGTAGTCATGAAATCAATAGGATAAAGGTAAGGAAAAAATTATTTCCCCTTGGGTTCATCCCTTCTCTAAAGACACTCCTCCTTAGAATCCTAAGATTTCCATCTTGGGTGTCCCAAAACCAACATCTTTAGAAGTTATTCAAAACTTGATGGTGAAACAAATTCACCAAACCCCTCTAAAAATGTCTGTGTATGAGTTAATTCAAAACACACCCCAACATTGTCAAGATTTTATTAGTGCATTGCAAGTGGTTGAGGTACAACTTGATGATCCCCAACATCTCATAGCTTTGATCACCTCTCTTAACACCATCTCCCTTATTTCATTTAGTGATTCAAAAATTCCACTTCAACACCCTTATGCTCAAGATTTTGCCCTTTTTATCACCACAAATATAAATCAAACTCATGTTAAAAGATTCATGATCAATAGGGGAGCTAGTATTAATATTATCTCCACCCATGCCTACAAAAAACTAGCTCTTCTCAATAATTTTATGTCTCAAACTGACACAATGCTCTACTCCTTTAATGATACCATAGCTACTATAGTGGGCACTATTGTCTTACATATCTGTGTGGGTCCTCGTATAATTCTTGAGATCTTTTATGTTGTATAAGGAGTGTTTTAATACAAAATACTACTTGGATGACCTTGGATACGTGTTATGGCATGTGTGCCCTCAACTTTGCATTGCTATGTCAAGTTTGAGCACAGTGGGTAAGTGCATGTTATTCCTACCGACCCATCTCCTTTCAAAACATGTAACATGACTTATAGCCCCAATGATGTTCTCATTCCATTAAATACATCATCTTCTCCACATGATAATTATGAAACTTCTACAAGCTCCACTACCTTTATTACATAGATAATGACAATACAAATTCCTAACAAAACCCCCATGGCGGAAACTTTCAAATGTCTATCGATCAGAGAATATCATTTGTTGATACTAGACATGTTCCATACTCCAAAAGAGTATGGAAAGCTTCATCTACACCCTAATTATGATCCTTGTATTAGGATGGTCATCTTGTATGGACCCCCTAACCTTCAAACTAATTTCACATATGGGTAATTGATCAAGCTCCCACTATCGATAATCCATCCTCTTCACCACAACCATTTACCTGTGACTTCTCTTTCCTGAGTAAGACTTGTTTTGCTCACACCTATCTTTATAGGTGTGCCTGGAAAGGATTTTGCTTTGGTTATTATGAGTAGGGTGTTCATATTCCCATTAAATATCCCACCAACAAAACCATTGAAAATGCCAAAAAACTGTATGGAGTGGATTTTGACAAACCAACTAAACTCACCAAAACTTCTCATGTACCAATTATCAAAGAGCTAGTCTCTCTTTCTCTATCCTCTCCCCCACCATCACCTACTGAATTGGAGGTATCTATACCTCCTAATTTTTTTCATTAAATGCCATCCATTTGGGGCCTCTCACCTATCATCAAGGTAGGGAAATAAGGTCCCTTCCTCTCATTCATGATAAAATGATTGATGAAAAATCTCCCACTATCAACACTATCTAATGTCAAGATGATGATGCTACTCTCACATACATGGGTGCAGATGATTCCTATATCCAATGTTTACTCCCATCCAAAATGTAGGCTATATTAAATGAATCAACCATTGACATTAATTTTTTCTCTCATAATAACCCCCATATTCTTAAGATTGACCAGTCTTTAGACTCCTCTGAGTAAGAAAATTATGCCATATTTCTCAATGACCATAGCAAAGCCTTCACTTGGTCTTATAATGACATGCTTGGTATCAACCCTTCTATTGTCACCCACAACATTGTCAGCTATCAAGATGCTAAACTTATTAAACAAAATCTTTGCAAAATACACCCTCATATTGCTCTCCTTGTCAAAGAAGAGCTCAAATGCCTCATTTTTTTAACTATATTCAACCTATCAACTACCCAAATGGGTTTCCAATATTGTTCCTATCACAAAATTGATCGAAGGAATCTATATCTACACTGACTATCATGATTTAAACCTCACTTATCCAAAAGATGACTTCTCTTTACTAAGCATCGACCAACTTGTTGATCTAATAGCTAGCCATGAGATTCTATCACTTATAGATGGGTTATTAGGTTATAATCAAATCCTAGTTACTCCTAAGGATCAACACAAGACAAATTTCATTACCCCATGGGGGACTTTCTATTATCGGGTCATGCCCTTTGGTCTAAAGAATGTTGGTGCCACCTACCAACATGCCATGACTTACATATTACATGATCTCCTACACAAAATTATGAAAGACTACATGGATGACTTACTTGAAAAGTCTAAACTTCACCAAGATCACTTAATGATTCTCAAAATCATATTCACCCATCTCCTCCAATATAACATTTGACTAAACCCAAAGAAATGTGTCTTTGGTGTCATTTTTGGTAAGCTCTTAGGCTTTATTGTTTCTCTCTATAGTATTAAAGTCAACCCTACTAAGTTTTGAGAAATACTATAGATGCCTCCACCTACTAATATCAAGTAACTCCATAGCCTACAAGGCAAGCTTTAGCCAATATACCACTTCATCTCCCAGTTGTTTGATCGTTGCCAACCCTTTCACCATCTCCTCAAAAAATATTTCTCCTTCCATTGGAATACAAATTGCAAGAAAGCCTTTGATGCACTCAAATGATATCTTTTTTCCCTGCCAGTTCTTATTCCACCTAAGGAAAATCAACCTTTCTACCTTTACATATCAATAATAGACTATTCTATGGGTGTTGTTATCGCACATCAAGATGATCACCATCGAGAAAAATTTGTTTACTACATAAGTCACACACTTATTAATTATGAAACTTGATATACCCATGCCAAAAATCTTTGTCTCATGTTGGTTTTTGTAGCTTCTAAGCTCTATCATTACCTCTTAAATCACAAAACCTACATTGTCACCCATATTGATTCCCTCAAATACATGCATTCTGATCCATATCACAACTAACATGTGGCTTGGTGGTTCATGTTCCTTACTGAATTTGACTTAGAATTTATTCAACAAAATTCTATCAAGGGGTAAACAATCACTAACCATTTAGTTGCTACCCCTTTACCTGACAACTAACCCTCAAACCTTGAATTCCCTAATGAATGCATCATAACTCTCTCTATCAATGACATATCCTATCAAATGATGATGTTCTTTGATGGATCTAAATGTCAACATGGTAGGCGTGTAGGGGTTATCCTCATCCCTATTGATGGTGAGCCTATGCCTTTGTCATTTAAACTAGATTTTGAATATACTAACA
>JARHVA010000760.1:3270000-3282500 GCA_037957365.1 Torreya grandis | reverse complement strand
AGTGATAGGTCACCTCTCTAACATGGTCTCCAAACAATGTAACCATGTTAGTATCATGTTCCTCTCTCAAACAAGAGAATAGCTCCTCACCCTAGAGTGGCAATCATAAAATCATGTACATGTCCTCCTATGTCATTGTCAACTCTTTGATCGGCAAATAGAAGGTGTTGGTAGTGTGATCCCACCTCTCTATCAACACTATCATAAAACTAACATCACCTATAACTCTACAATATCATCACACTCCTCCTAAACCTACAACTATCATGTGCTCTCACTCATCTAGGGTGACATCCCTCCTCATCTACGTGAGCAGTGTAGGTACTCAATCTTATAACATCAACTCCTACCTAGCCTGCATCCACACACATAAACCTCAAGTCACATACTTTCCAATATAACCCTACACCCTTTTTCCCCTTCTCTCTATGAGAACTACATTAGAATAAAGCCCACAACTGGGTTATGTAGGTAGCACTCAATTTATTGGGTGAATATTTTGTCATCAGCTGATTGACGACAAAATGGTTACATCAACCACAGTATAAGGAGATTTATGCAATAAAATAGATGTGGTGGCCATAGCCAAATTAAGACAAATCTCTCCTCTCAACAAGGGGAGGTTCCCTATAAACTATGTGTGTGTGTGTGTGTGTGTGTGTGTGTGTGTGTGTATGTGTGTGTGTGTGTGTGTGTATAAGCTAAAAATGCACTCAGGGGTGAAATCATACCATCCATCTCTCTTTTTTTTGAGATGTTGTTCACAAAAAAGGGGAGAATTCCTGGGTAATTGATGAAAGCATTTCTCTTCTTTCAAAAATGATGTTTAGAAAACTAGAGGAAGAATTCCTAGGTTAGTAACAGGATCCACAAGAAACCCATGAGAGCACAAAGTCTTTCATTGTTTCTCCCACTGATTAGGACAAAGAACACCATAGGATTAAGTGCAACTCAAAGTCTCCACCTAAAACTACAACAGAGTAAAGGATTACGAAGGATGAAGAGAGCTCAAAGTCTCTCTAGTATCCTTTACATAAAACACAAACTGAAGACACTTATGGTAGCACAAAGTCTCCCACAGTCGGCTTTAGGACATCTTTCAGCGTATTTCCACTTGTTCTACTTGTTTGATTAAATGACAAGAATGTATTTAGGAAATAGACATAATAATAATTTCTTAGATGACACAAGCTTATTCTAACACAAAGTCTGAAAGGTCACTTGCTTTCTCTTTCATCCAACAAAATATTATTAACAATCTGAGCTCAAAGTCTTAGGAATGCATTTCAATTTAGATAGAGCTTCACTTTTGATAATAGAGAGATCCCCCTTATACAAAATGAGATATTACAATATATAGCATCACAAGAAAGACTTGGGTGCTTGTTTTCATGAAAATGGCCCATGCTAAATTGAATGCATTGAATATCTATGAAAGGGCCATGTTAGAATAGATCATCAAATTTGACTTTGACATTCTGAATCATCTCAAATGTCTCTTCCTAAGCATGGGTTTTTTGGTCTTGTTTATGACGCTTACATGACTATCTAGTCACCTTTACTTAATGTAGAAAAATAGGTTGCACCTTTGAATGTTTGCTCTTTCTGATGTCCACCTAGTGGACTGTTCCATCTACTAAAAATAACTCTCTTGTAGATATTTTTGGATTTCTTATAGTTTTTCTCTCCTTCCTTGGCACATTTTGTCTCTTCTTGGTGATCTAAGCTCTCAGCGCTATCTATCTTCTCACTTTGTGTTGGCTCCTTTCTGGGTTAGTCACTGATCTTATTCTTAGGTCTTTTGAAAACCAATGGTTATTCCATCACTCTAAATTTGACATCTATGGGGACGTCTCTAGTCGCTTGAACCACTTTGAACCTTGAACTCTTTTGGTTCGAGTTTCAATGGTTCAAAGGTTCAATGTGGTTCACTCTATTTGTTTGAAGCCTACTGTTAAGTCTTTTGATTGAACCTTGAGTTGAACCATCCTTAAAACACTAAGGAAATGCCTTGAGTGTTTTGAAATTCCTTTGAAGAAATCTCACCTATTGAACTTGTGACTTATTTAGCTGAAAAGGCTTGAATATTTGAAAAACTTAACTGCTCAAAACATTTTGAAAGAAAGAAAGCATTTTGGCCTATAAGACCAAAATGGTCGGCATGTTTTCCTCAAAATCAAGTGATGAATTTTTGAAACAACACAGTTGACATGGGGTCTTTTGAGGTTAGCTCAACCATATACCCACCTAACTATCTAGCATTTTTACCCACCTAAACCCTAGGCCTCACTACCTATCTCTCCACCCTATGCTCAACTGCCTATCACAACTCTAGGACCCATAACTTATATCTCAAATCTTCAACCCTATGACCTATCTTTTAAGCCCTAGGTCCCATGACCTATTTCAACCTACCTTTTCCTAACCACTTCCCTTAATAATTTTTAACCATACCTTAGATCTTTTTCCTACACACTGAGAAAACTACATTTGCTAAAGGCCATCAACCAAGCTATGTAGGTAGTACTCAATCAACATGGGGTCTTCTAAATCTAGCTCATCCATTAGGATAGTCGACTAACTTAATTAGGGATATAAAATTAGCCCTTTCTCCTATTTTAGGTGTTTTAAGGTCACTGATGTCGATCTTATATGTTGATATCAGTACTTGGTATCAATCGATGTTAGTGGACCCTACCAACATCAACATCAATGTCAGTCAATGTCGATGAACCTCATCGACATCGGTGACTAGTTTAACCCTAGGGTTGAAAAACCTATCTCCCACTTTTGAATTTTTCCCTAAAAACTACCCCTAAATCCATCCCAAATTCACCTAAACCTACTCCACCCCATTTTTTACTCCTCTAATTATATTCTTTCCCCCCAAATTTTTAGTTTAGCCTAAAATAATAAATTACCAAACTTAAATTCAAATTCAACTCATGAAGGATCTTACCTCATCTCTCTATCTCCTCTGGGTTGGAATAGCTAGCCCTTATGGTGGCATGCCTCTAGCTAGTTCCCCTCCTAGCTCTGCCATCTCACTAGCACTCAGATCTCTTTTTCTCTCTAATAAAATGTTATACATGAGTTTTGGTGGGCTACTAAACCCTTTTTTATTGGGTTTGGTCACCCACTAATGTTGGCATCCTTGACCTAAGCTATTGATGTTAGTAATACTTCCTACTGACATTAGTGACATAACCAACATTGGTACCCTTAACTTAGAGTTTCTAACCCCAACCATAACCCTTTAGACTACACCATTAATTTGGGGAAACTTGGAGATCACATATATCTCCCTGACCATGATAACCAACTTTGAGATCACATATATCTCCCCAACCATGAAAACCAATGTTGGAGATCACTTAAATCTCCACCCATGATAACTTTGACCAGAGATCATGAATATATCCTTGACCATTGACCCTTTTAAACCAACCTTGTATTGATTATCTTGATCACTTATGCTACCTCGCTATAGTTGCTTATTTTACACATGCATATGTATCTGGTGTTTTGCATTGTGAGCAAGCTAGTCCTATCACCTACAACCTTTTGTGTTTACCAGTATCACTCCTACCTTGAATACTTGGAATACATGGACCATTAGAGTTACAACTTTGATCATTTTAACCTTATCAACTATCACTTACCAGCTATGATTTGGTTATTTCTATCTGAGTCATCCTTGCCTTTATTTGATTTTGATTATGTCGACTGTAACTTGTCATAATATATGTGTAAGCAACCATGTTACCATGATCTCACTCAACATCCACCCACCCACATAACTCTTTATCAAACTAGTACACGATTCTAGATTCTCCTTTGTTGGTTCTCATTTTGAGGGGGGATACCTCATCTAATACCTAAAGCATCCAATTTGTATTTTTGTCTTACAACTTATCAGTATAAATTACAAAATAAAAAGGGGAAAATGTAGACACTAAAATTATGTCACACACGTGCATAAGTCCTTGTATCAAAACCCCCCATGAGCCTCTTTTAATAATTATCCTTCCTAACCCATGATTTTACCCCTCACACATTTAATTAATTTAAAATATTTAATTAAGTTAGTTAAAAACTACATATGCCACCTTACCTAGACACCTCATCCTAAGACTAATTCTTACCCTCTGAGTCACCTCAAGACTTAGTCCCCTAATCCTAACTACCCATGACTTTTTCTCACCCCAAAAATAAATTTCTAACTAACTACATCCTTCTTAACCTCACATTTCTACTATTTCCTAATGGATACCACACTTGGCATGAGAAATAACTAAAAATAGGCTTAAAATAGACCTTTTAACTATTCTTATGCCATTGACATTGGTCAACCCAAAAATAACATTGATGGGATTACTGACATTAGTTACTTAAGCCAAATTCCAACTTAATGTTTAGGTGAGCAAAAATTAGAAAAATTTAGTTATTCACATACAAGCTTTAGCATTCAACTTTCTACATCCAGGCTTATCATTACTCTACACAAATCAATCCAGATTAAGAATTGATATACTACATAGAGCTTGGATTCTTTTAAACTAAAAGCACATGCTTGTCTTTCTATTCACCTATTTCTTCAACACACCTCATTAAAACCATCTATATGACACCCATTTTTCATCCATTTCATCAGCTAAGTATATCTCTATGTTTTGGTAATTCCTTTAAATAGTCATTTTATAATTACTTTACATTATACTATTTATCATTTTATGAATGTCCTGACTCTTTATACAGATTTTTAAAACTCCTTCCCCTATTTTCCTCTACTCCAAACACACCAACCTTTTGTCTATACCTACTTGAGTCTTACACACTCCCTTATGACTCTTCCTAACCTCATAAACCTAACCAACATCCACTTCCTAGCTCAGAAAAGTCTCTTACAACCCACTAAAAACCTACTACCCCTATCGACATTAGTCACATAATTTACATCTATCATATAATCAGCATCATCCATATCTCCTTACCGACATTAGTAGACTAACCAATGTCAGTGACTGTGCATTTCCACTAACCTCCCTGAGCTTGCCCAAACAACCTCCAAAAACATCAACAACTCACATTACCTACAATGTGTCACTCTTTGCTACACTCAAACTATAAGAATGATATGAATGTTTCTCTCTTACTCTCTCTTTAATTTTTTTATTCATTACTAATTTTGTTTAAAAAAGTGGACTATCATCCTGAAAGAAGTTTGACACTTCCAGGAACAAGCACGTAGCTTGGCAACCCACTCATATATCTGCTAAAAATTTTTTTTAGTGGTAGTACTTTCTTATTCATAGGTAGTCCTCTATAGCCAAAGATTACTCAACATCATCTGGATATGATGTGTAACCAATCCAAGTTCTCTCTAATCTCTAATCCCTACCCTTCATCTCTATTTCTCCTTAAACATCAAATAGATTCAACATTTAGTGAAATAGTTATACCAGTAGGATTTGAATAAAGCATAAATTATTGTAAACTCATTCAAATTATTTGAGTGAGGAACCCCTTAATATTATTATGTCATTTTTATATGTGGATCTACGAGGCATTTTTCACACCATTTATATCATGAATGCATTTGATCTCTTTCTTTCTAAAAAGAACCATTTTTTGCAAAGTTTTTTGTTGCATCAATTTTATGTAGGTGTAGGTAGCATAGGAATCTTGTACCATGAATATTATAAATAGTTGATGTATTTGAAAAAAAATTAAAGAGAGTAATTACATGCATCCGTGTAACCAAGGTGAAGGTGATAAATGAGGTTTTTGTAGGAAATTTTACATGCACCATGAATATATGAAATTACAAACTAATTAACATGTGTTAGAGAACCATGTACATAATTAGTGTGGGGTAGGTTTAAATGAAAATCTCACACCATTAAAGTGAGTTTTTAGATGTGTGTGCATAAATGACCAAGTATGTGTATACATGAGTCTATAGGGCATGGGATCATGAACATGTGGAATTATGTGTTTCACCCAAGAATGTAAGGGAGAAAATGTGTATATCATGCCTAAAGGAAGAAACACATATATAATGTCACCATGAGGTGATAAAAGTGTATAAAATGTTAGTTATGACAAAAAAATAAAATGGTAACTTACGTTATCAAAATTAATGTGATTAGGTGATATAAATTTATACTTGGACATCACATTAATCACTTGGTGTTCCCAAATTTTCAAGATTTGAATAGTGAGAATGAGAAAAATGTGATGAAGAAACCCATATGTCATGTGGGAATTCATAAATACTTAAAAAATGGATTTCAAGATTCATTGTGTGATAAAATACATTGTTCGATGTTTGTACCAAATGTGTAGTCATCATAAGGGAAATAAGGAAAAGATATGAATGTTGATACAAGGATTTATTTAGGTTTTGGTGGGTTGTTTGATCCTTGTATTAAAATTCTTGTCTTTTCCTTTTTTGATCCAGAGTTCAGTTCAGAAAAAGTTTCCAAGTCATGATGAAACCTCTTACACATGGAAGAGCTCATCAAGAGCTTTACAGTGCTTCTTTCGGATTGCAAAATGGAGTCCAAATGCCCAAGTTATAGGCTACTAAAGTTATTTTGTGATAGGCAAAATAAGGAAGTGTCACAATGTGAATATGACAAGTGGACAAATCACCCATTAACATGTGGTAGTATGTTTATGTATGATCATGCAAAAAATTTGGTTGGTGTTTGGTTTGGTTTCAGGGTCTGGTCTTTGATAGACGGTCATATGGAGAACTGTGGGCCCTGCTATTGGCTCATTGGGGGCCCTCAACAAGGGTCGACACACTCTTTATAAGGAGGGATGCCTTGACCTCCTAATTTCATATTGTAATGTATTTGACTTTGATTTTAAATCATTCTATTGTGCCTACTAAATGCATGTGGGAAAATTGAATTGTAAGTTTTTAAAGTTTGTAATTTTCCTTGGTAATACCTTGTATTTATTATTACCAAATAAACCCCATATGTCACATGGAGAACTAACTTACCAAGGCCATCCAACTACCTTATTGAGTTAAGATCAAGAATATATGCCAACTTTAGATATTATGCAAATTGTGTGCCTCGCCTGAGTCCATACAACGCATGATTATCTTCCAACTAACCACATCATAAACTATGAGAAATGCCAAGTGTTATGCCAACTTTTGAGACCAAAATGCATGCCGCATGGAACATGAAAATGGGACATCACACTTACCGATACTAAGTTGGTATACTAAACCAACATACCATGCTAATCTTGGTGCCTTGAGCCCACCAAAAGGGGTGTCAGCATTGTAAAGGGAAGCTACTAGCCTTTAAAAAGACACAAAATTGTTGTGATTTTGTAAATGTGCGACTAAAGTGATAAGCCAAGTGCCCAACAAGGAGGCCGATGACTTGAACCCATGACCTCCCATGAAAAAGGGATAGGCCTTAACCACTTGAACTATGGGTTCACAAACAATATAAAAGGCACAAACTTGTATTTGAAGGAAAGCATTTAGCAGATTGTGTAATATTATTTAGAGGCTGAGAGCTAGATGGAAGCTTTATAGATAGCTTTAGCAAGTGGATTATAATCCAATTTTTGAGCTCTATACACAGGGTAAGCCTTTTTAGTTATGTTTTTTAATTAAAAAGAGAATGTTATTATTATTATTATTATTTGGATAGACCAATATTTTGAGTGAAGGGACCAAAGCAATTTCGAAAGGGGATTGAATAATGAGGAAGAATTTTCATGTGACCGAGCTTGAGTATATCAGCGAGGTGAAGTTCTTGGATAGAGATCAAACCTGAGGGAAGTTGTGTAGTATTTCAAAGAATTTATAAGCCATATGTTTCAAAAATTTAATAGAAATGGTCCTCACTATTGGGTAGACCCAGAGACATAGGCAAGATATGCCGAACTCCATTATCAATTTCATGTGGTAATTTGTCTTTTGTTTTCATTTTTTTATTTTAGATTCTAATTTATAATCAATAATACATGCACAAATTTTTTAAAATTGACAATTTATGACATTTGATTTAAAACAAAAATTGGTTTTATTGGTAAATGGAAGTTAAAAGTCTTGTGACAGTTTCACCCAAGAATGTAAGGGAGAAAATGTGTAGATCATGCCTAAAGGAAGAAACACATAGATAATGTCACCATGAGGTGATAAAAGTGTATAAAATGTTAATGATGACAAAAAAATAAAATGGAAACTTATGTTATAAAAATTAATGTGATTAGGTGATATAAATTTATACTTGGACATCACATTAATCACTTGGTGTTCCCAAATTTTCAAGATTTGAATAGTGAGAATGAGAAAAATGTGATGAAGAAACCCATATGTCACGTGGGAATTCATAAATACTTAAAAAATGGATTTCAAGATTCATTGTGTGATAAAATACATTGTTTGACGTTTGTACTAAATGTGTAGTCATCATAAGGGAAATAAGGAAAAGATATGAATGTTGATACAAGGATTTATTTAGGGTTTGGTGGGTTGTTTGATCCTTGTATTAACATTCTTATCTTTTCCTTGTTTCCCTAGTGATGAGTACATATTTGGTAATCAAATCTTTGAATAATGTATTCTCTCACATGATGAATCCTAAAATCCATTTTTCAAATATTTTACATCATGGAAACCTTACTGATCATAGATACTTGTAGGTTTGAGAAAACTTTAGGACCAAAAATCAATAAAAAAACTAGAAAGTAGAAATTTTCCAAACAACTTTGAGCTAGTGGAAGTAGGATTTAGATGAATATAAGGAGAAAATAAGTTTTAGAGGGAATGTTCTATATTAAATACTATCAAATCTTAGAGTCAAAGGAAAAAATTTAGGGTAAAAGAAAATAAAACAATTAAGAGACTAAACAAGAGGCCAAATAATAAGAATCAAAAACAAAATCTAATCACCATGATGAGAATAAAGAGTAATTGCCTATAATGTTTTGAACTGAGAGGGGGAAACCTTATCATTATATGGGATGTAATAGAATAAAAAATGAATTAAAAATATTTTAGACGCAAAAATTTTGTGTTTGACACTTAGAAATGTAAATATTTACCTATACTTATCTTACATGGCTTGTGTATCTCCAAACAATTCTCACTTACCATTCTTGAACTCTTGCATGCTAATTATGAGCCTGATACATTATAAGTTGATATCAACTACCTACATGAACCCCTAAATATGTGCTAAATCATTCAAATATCCTACTCAAACATTTCCAAATCACCACATTTGCATTATTATCTCCCAAATAGTAACATCATACTTAAATAGTAACATTGATGTTATTTTCCTAAGGTTGATGTTGCCTTCCCTCCCTTAGTAATGGGTATTTTTCAAAATCAAATCATTCCCATTGGTTAGTGTATTCACCAAGCATGTCAATGCTACATTAAATTACCTAACTGAGCACATATAAATACAAACTAAGTTACGCTTATTCAACATATGGAATTCTCAAATACCTATCAAGTATACTACTACAAATTGAGAAAATCTACCCTATTCTTACCAAATTATAAATCAATCACTAGTAATAATCATTAAAAAAATATGAAACACACTAAGCTAGGTCAAGTGACAACATTGTCAAGATCAAATCTAGATTTCTAGGTGCATTAATATAGTGAATGAACACAATTCCACATTCACACTAAGGGGAATAATTACATGTATATTTACTTCCCTCTTTAGAGAATTATATGCGTAGGTAGTGTTCAATAATGAAAATGGGTGATTAGACTCAATAATTACACTTCCTCAATTTTTACAAGTTTTCATACTTCACAAGTGAACCTAAGATTTTAAGGAGAAGAAAGTTGACTTCTAAAGATGTACAATAATTCAAAGATCAAAGATTTCATATACCACTACTTTTTAGAGAGACACATTGCACTATGTGGTTACATAGATAAAAATCTTCCTAGGATAGTAATGTTAACCTTAGTCACTAGTATCAATGGCTTTACCTAGGCCTGATGGTACCAACCCTACATACGCAGACAATAAATTTTAGATCTAGACAAATCATGGGCCTAATTCTAATTTGTTTCCATTATTAGATTATAATAACATTCAATCGTTCAAATAGTAAAGCTATGTATTTTGATCTACTTAGTATTTTCTATAAAGATTACATTACATTATTTGATTAGTCTATATAAGTTACATTCATATTTATGTTTGATTGCCATATAATACAATCTAAATTAATTCAAAAATTTGGCCTATTGTGATTCAACTAAATCCAAAAATAGGGTAAACATATTAGTGAACCCATGTATTTCTTGAATAGTGCCAAACCCTAGGTTTCCCTTAAGGTTCCATCCTTATTTCTATGGTTTTTATATCTCTACCTTAGGATTTTATTTTTAAACCTGATTTTTATTTTGCTTTACATTACAAATTACATTTGGCTTTAATAAATGAACATTGTTTTTATTCATTTACTCAAGTCATGATTTCACTTCTTTCATATTATTATACTTATCTATGTATAAATTGGCTCAAATATTTATACACTAATAAGGCTAAAATTAATAATAAACTATCCTTATCCTCCCTAAATACACACCCCCTTGATAAAATTATTATGATGTTTAAAACCATAAATACTCAAGGGGATACTAGCCAAAGCCACCCTCATATAGATACATTTGATGATGAACATGAAAGATAATTGAATCAATTTATTGATGAAAATCCATAAATATATGATGCAATGTTTTATTTGGTCTGAGAGGAATAAAAATTACAGCCCAAGCTACTACATATGGGGATAAATATAACCCTTTCTATGATATTAGTTGGACCACTACTATTGATATTAATCTTACACGTCCAGTTTCACATGTGATATTTACCCAAGGTGTGGGGGTAACACAAGGCCTCCCAAAAAATTTCATGCCTATTCCTATGTATCATACCCACTCCCATCCTTTGAACATCATACATATTATATAATTTACCTTGCCTATTGCACTTACCTTGAGCAGACTATTACATATCTTCAAGATAAGGTGTTATGGTTAGAGAAAGGTCGAGATACAAGCAAGCATAGTGATATGTGGCAAGACAAATTAAAAATAATAATAGGAATAGTTCTAGTATAAAATGGATGGGATTGGTTACCATGAGTGTCTAGACTTCACTAAAAATATCCTAGTAGATTATAATAGTCTATTTCTTAAACTACATACTCACAAAGCTATTACAGAGCATTTGATGTGACTATACACAAAAAATGAGTAATACATAACATAATATCAACTAAATGACTTATCTCTTGGTCATTTATATATTTGGTAAGTATAATCAATCTCTATTAAGTGATTCATATTTATAAGTAGAATTTCCTATCTTCTACATTCTTAATTTTAGTAGTTTTGGCTTAATTAGATCACTAGTCCAAAATAAGTTAAAACACCTCCTTAACCTAGTCATACCTTTTCAAATTATCCTTGTGGATAGTCCACCATTTATATGATGGAGGTAATAACAAATTTTTCAAAAACATATTATTTCCTCTTCATGTGGTAAACACATATCCAATTATTAGTATAATGTTAGGGCACTATTTAAGGTTTCATAGCGAGGAAATTTTATTAGGAACCACTTGTTTATGTGGTAAATTATTTTTCCAACTTATTGATTTGGGATCCATTAAATGTCATCAATTCTACCCTTGTGGGGTACCTTCTAATAATATATTGATATTGTTTCCTAATCATTTTCTTAGTTAGATTTTTCTTAAATTAGGGTAGTGTGACCTACATGAGATTTAAAACCTTTACATTTATTTCTTCCCCATTATTATCAAGCATGTTACACTAAAAATTAGTGAATTGACAATCTAATAACTCATGGTACACTATGACCCATCATTCCTAATCATCATCTAAACTACACTCACTGGCACTCCTCCACCTTTAGACAATATTATGTGTGTGATCCATGTCATTTATCCTTTATAAGGTGTTCATAAATATGTCATATATATCTTCATCCAATAGGTCCATGGACTCAACATTTTTTGGAATTTAGAGGAATTTTTCCATTCAATTTCTCTAGGTAAGACCCTAATGCTTGGGGGTCTCTAAGAAACCCAATTGCCTCTAACCACAACATGGAATTTAGAGAATCCTTATATCTGGATAATTTCATTGGTATATTTCCTATTGTATGTAATTGGAAAATCCCCTGATAAATGATTCATGATGTGGTCAAGATTATAGGTGAGTTTTTTAATAGGTATTTAAATCTTTGATCATATGAACACATAGACTCACCTAGGGATTGTTGGATTTTCTTTAAATTTATGATGTTATAATACTTCAAATAGGGATATTAAAATTCATCTAGGAATCATCTCTTGACTTCATCCAAATTAGTGTGTGTTATAATTGGATGAAGTTGGGTATACTAGTCTTGGGATAAATCACTTAAGGTGGTTTTAAATATATGAATCTT
>JARHVA010000760.1:3075000-3265000 GCA_037957365.1 Torreya grandis | reverse complement strand
AACATTTATAGACTACACCACACTCATATGTACCTTGAAATGCATGTGTTTATGAAAAATGATATTTGATCTACTAAATATGTGATAAATAACATAAATGAATATTTTAAAATAGCAAACATGTGATTCTTAGGTCCTATTTTTTAATTTTCTAGGGTATTCTTTTTAGATCGATATTAGCTTTTGATCAGAGTTTTAATCGGTTATGGGGCACATCAGGGGGCCTAGTCCCCAAAAGGCTTAAAATTTCTAGGATGACAAATAAGAAGCAACCAAACTAGAATTTAAGCAATCAACTAAGGCCAATAAAGAGCCATAACCACTAAAAATCTATAAAAGAGAATAAATCAAACCATAAACCAAAAATAAAGTGAGTAAGCCAATTTCTAATTTAACTCATAAACACCTTGCCTCTAAGCACTAAATCATCATTTTGATGCTATAGTGCATCTACCTCTACTGGAAAGAAATTATTCCATAGTCCATTATGTGCCCCCATTGATAGAAGTCAAAGCATCAAACTACAACCTTTCAGCTTCAATTTTCTTGCCTCTTTTACCTTTTTTTCCAAATTCAAGTTTGGATCAAAGGTAAAGACTCTTGGCTATCAACAAGATTCTTTCAAGACAATAAATTATTCTTTTTCTTCCTTGTCATCATTACCATCATCTTCATAATATTTTGACTGTAAGAATACCTCAACTTCTAAAATATTTTGATTGCAAGCATACCTAAACTTCTAGATAAACTTGAACTTGAGGAAGAATTTGTTCAAGGATCTAGTTCTCTCCATCACCCATCTTCCTGAGAAATGTTGACTGCTCTTAAATACTACCCTGAGCTACCTGATCCATTTTATTATCCTCACTCTTGAGATAAAAGTTCTCCCTCTAAAATAGACACCGGAGAATCGATACCTATTAAATAAGGATCCAAAGGAGTTTTCAAGCTATTCACTAGATCCCAATTTAGACATCTAATATTTTGAACCCATTTTTTAATAAATCATGAAATAGAGCCTTTAGAACAAGACTAAGGAAAAACCATAATTTTATGAGCCACCTAACTACATTTAAAGCACCTAAAAGTTAACCCTTTTAAATTAATGAATTATGTCTAGATTCCATGAGAGGAATAGATCTTAATGGAATGATGAAGTGGCTTAGATAAATCAACCAAAACATAGACCCTCATAAACTTTTGATGTTCTTGTAAACTTTGATTAGATTTAGGAAACACACAAATTTTATTAACGAAATGTTGCAACAATATGTACAGTAAGATTACCAAGCATTTTAATCCATCTGTTAATAGATAAAAACCCAAAATAAGAATAGAGGACATAATGTGCTAAGATTACTCCCTCAAGGGGTATTTTTAAGGAAATCCAAGAGCTATTTAAGAAAGGAATATACCATCAAACCTTCCAAAGAGCATCCCTCCTTTCAAGAGCAGCCAATAAACATGATTTTCCTTAGATTTGGTACTCCAAGTCTTTGTCAATGAAGAGTAACATGCTACTCCATCATTTCCTGGTGCACCAATGGCTTAGGCTCATGAGTTTGATCAATTTGTCTAAATAAGTAAAGCTTGTCTATTACAATTTATGCATAATAAGTTTGTATGAATAAAGCTTAAAAATGGTGGTCATGGCTCACTTATTTATAAATTTTTGAAAATGATCAGAATCAACCATGATCATCTATCTTGAGATCAAGATGTGTGTCCATGAATCAATTCAATTTTAAAGGGACAAGCCATAAATATCCCCATTAGTATTTGGAATAATGAGGCATTAATGAGGCATAAGAGGGATTAATATTGATATTTATTCCATTAATGGCTTGTAGATGCTACCCCATTGATGATCTCATTGGGTGATGTAGATTTGAGAAATGAATTTCCAATTAATAGATTTTCAATAATGGATTTTTCACTTAAACTCTTGTTTTGTTTAAATTTGCTTAAGTGGGTTTAATTAATTTTCTATAATTCTTTGGAAATTGGTTGTTTATTTAATCAAACTAGTCAAAATATCAATTTATTGAGTCATAATTTGTTTGGAGTATGATTAGAAGGTGTCAGTTGCGTATAGAACAATACCCCAATTAGAGCATTATGGGTGTGAAATATCTCATGCACATGATGTGTGTTGCCTAATTAGAAGAATTTAGTGGTCTAGAGCATCATTTTTTATGGTCAAAATTTGATTCTAAGTGATTTTAAAACTATAATAATCACATAAAATACATTTCCTCATTTAGGGATACATTAATCTAAATTGGCACCTATACATGACAAGTTCAAACCAGATTGTGCATTGTCATAGAATATTTCTTAGATTGACAATTTTAGCATAATAGTGATAGGAATTAGATGTCTAAATTTTGCCCCTATTTGATAAGGCATGGTGATACATTCGGTTGAAGTAATATCTTTTCAAAGAATGAAAGAGTTGTTAAGAATTTTTAAGGTAACAATTGAAAAAATGACCCATGATGCCCCCTCAAGAGGGAATGTGAGAATGAAAGAGGTATGGAATCTTGAAAAAGAGAGAAAGAGTGAATTTAACCCATGGATGAGGAGAGTAGATCCATATGAGCTAATGCTTACATGCATTGATTTTCAATGATAAAAAATATAATAGAATATAATGGGCCCCAAAGTGAGGGGAAGTGGGAAGGATGCAATCCCAAAAATAGTTGAGGCACACTTTAACATACCCAAAAGAGGACAAATGTTGCAAACTTAAGAAATGATCGATCCTAAGATAAGTTGCACACTTTAAATTGCCAAAATGAGGGAAAAAATTATAGATCTTGGAATTAAAATAAAAATGAGATCATTAATCTAGAGAAAGGAGGTTAATGAATTAATAATGTGCCTTAGTAGAGTGGATTTGATCAGATGATAAATTGATTTTGCCCTAATATGACTGATTTTGACCATTGATAATTAATTTTTCTCCAATAAGGTTGATTAGATGGAGGAGTGGTCTAAATATTATGCCCTAATAGGGAAAATTTGCAATCATAGCTCAAGGATATAACCTAATTCATAGATTAAAATATGAGTAGTCATAAATGTAGATGAGAGGGTTTAATGACTGAAGAAGCCACAAAAAATTAGCCATATGAGGATGCACAAAGTAATGAAAGATATGATTGGAAGAATGAGGGTGACTGAGCTAACTCAAGATACGTCATGTATCCAAGCATTGCCTACATAATCTAGATAGACCTCAGGCCAATGTAGTCTTCTTTCAAGTGGGAGAAAATGGAATGAGGAAAGAAGAATAGAAGAAAGATGAACCAATGTTCAATTGTAAAATCTTATTAGGTAGAATATATTCAAGATAGTGCTTTCCCTAGATGTTATAATATAATTTAGGAGATACACATCCCAAAATAATCATATAAATAGTCAATGAGACTCATAGTGTATGTCAAGAGATGCACGTCTTATATAGAGTCTCTTGTTAGGTATGGTGCATTCGAAAATGATCTTCAGAGCATCATTAAATTTTGGATTTGGAGAACTTATTGTTTAATATAGCAATATGAAATTATGCACCATAAGCATGAATGACCTATAATGAAATTGTATTTTGATTGTGATTGGTCGGTTCAAATGTGAATATTTATAACTAAGGATAATGATAAAAAATATCAATACTAGAGTTACAACTATTTACATTTAAATAAAAACAAAGATTAAAAAAATACATAAATGTAACTCAATTTAAAATCAAGATATGAAAAATAAGGATTTAAATATAAATAAGAATATATAAAATCAAAGCAAGAATAACTTAATAAATAATAAGAAAGCAAGATATGAATAATCAAGATCCATATGTATTACCAAGATGTACTTAGAAAACAAAATAAAAGAATAAGTTAAATACAATTCTAAACAAATCAAGCCTAACTAAAAACTAGAGTAAAAATGGTTATAGAATGTATTTGAACTCGAGATCAAAATAATACAAGATAAGACAAAATAGTAACACAAAAGACTAATATCACAAACAAAAAAGAATAAAAAATAACAAATAACAAAACATTAAATAAATAAAATAAAAACTCAACAAAAATGAAGACACAACACAATATAAATAAAAATGAACAATAAAACAGCCACAAAATTAAATGAAGAGATTTACAAAGCATAACCAAACAACAATCAAATAAACACACATAAATAAGAGTTAGTCACAATGCTAGTGGAAACAAAAACAATTATTCATGCACTTGTAATAGAGGTTTTACTTTCAATGATAGGGTGACCCCTAATATAAGAAATAATGAAATTGATATAACAAAACAAGAAAAAAGGATACAAAGTTTCCCCCAAGTGATAGGGAAACAATAAGAAAAAATGGGGTATAAAGAAGAAAAGGGATGGCGAAACTGACTCCAGATGTATGAGATAAGTGGACATTGCCTACATAGTTCCATGGATGCAAGATCCAACATGAACTTCATGTCAAATGTAGTTCTCCTGGGAAATGGGATAGAATAAAAATGATGATAAGAAAACATGATTGATGTTGTAGAGGAAGTAAGGAAATGGGCTTGTAAAATGGTGAGAGCATTCAAATGAGTGCTCTAAAAATGGAAAGAGTGTGGGATCAAAATAAACAAAAGTGTAAGATAATGTTGTTATTTGTTTTATCAATAATTTTATAATGTTTTTATGTTTTTGGGATAAACAATAGAAATTAAATATTAATAAAAGTCTAAGGGAACTACCTAACTAAAGAGACGCACTTCGACAAGTAAGAGTTCAAACAATAGCTAAAGTGGTTGCAATAGGGAATATGGATACAAAAAATGGCACAAGGAATGAACTAATCAAGGAGATGCACATCCAAGAGTAGAAGTTTCAATAATAGCTAAAGTTGGCTACAACAACCCTTGTGATCTTATTAAGGTAACAATGCCTTCCAAACAAGATCAAAATAATAATAGAATAATATGTAGTGTTAGATAAATCTGAAGTACCATTCAGTAAGAAAAAATCATGTACTGATGTATCCATATTCACTTATCTATAAGAGGAAGCTAAAAAATACTATTCAAGATGAAGTAATTTGTGGAATTGACATTGACTATGTCTAGAATGCCTATGATTCATAATCAAGATCATAATTGGTGTCAAGGAATAAAACTATCTAGGTTAAATGATCTAGGGTATGAAAAGAATATTGTTCTAAGTAGAATGGTTCAGGGTGGTACAAAACAAAATGAATATAGTCCAGAAGAGGATGGTTCATAGGGGGATAAAAAAGAGTCTAGTGGAATATAAATGATCTAAAGCGCCAATGGTCCATGGTGTCAATGGTCCAAAGTAGTAAAAGAATATGGTTCACATTAGAACGGTCCAGGGTAGGTAAAGACAAAATAAAAATGGTCCAAGATATAATAGTGAGATAAAATGACTTCAACACAAGTTGTCCTTAAGTAAGGGGTCTTGTATACAATGGATCAAAAGGTTTTTAAGCATAAAACTACTTGAGATGTATAATTTTCATGGGCTCTAAGAGTCTTTTTGCCATATAGAGTAGCCAGCCAATATTCCCACAATCCATAATTTATTATGATGACATATGGGCTTAGCTAATTGGGTTGGAAATTACCCTTCTTATATTTAGCATTAGTGTTCTCTTGATTCTATTTCAAGACCAAATCACCAATTTCAAACTCCTAAAATAGAATTCGCTTGTTATAGCTTCTACACAATCTATTTTGATAGGCTTGTAAATTGTCAGGGTAGCCAAATGCTTACCATCAATGAGTTCTAGCTCTTACAACCTGAAAACTCTATAATATTAATCATATTCAATATTCTCCAAGGATACTTATAGTGAAGGCAGCTCAATATCAATCTAGATAATAGATAATGTGCCATAAATAAGGGAGTATGGAGTGGCTCCTATGGGGGTTCGATGACTAATGTGATAAGTCCAAAGGGTAGAAAAAAATTTGTAAGTTCTAATTATGGCCAAGGTCATTGTAAATCTTCTTTAGTAGTACAATAATGATTTTTTTAATGCCTCAGCTTGACCATTTCCTTTTGGTTTATATGGTGTGGATTTATTTTGCTTGATTTTAAATTTTTCATAAATATCCTTAACATATTGGTTGACAAATGATCCACCATTATCGGATATAATATGGAATGGCATACCATATCAACAGATGATATGGTATTGTATGGACTTAGCAATCTACTTCCCAGTTATGTAAGTGAGAGGAATGGCCTCAATCCACTTAGTAAAATACTTGGTAGCAATGAGAATATATTTATGGCCATTAAAAAATGTTGGGTTAATCTTCCTAATAAAATTGAGGTACCATGTAGAAAATGACCATGGTGTAGTAATTGGCTGTAATGGCAAAGAAGGTGCATGTATCAAATTATCATGTTGTTGGCTAGAAACACACTTCCTAATATAATTACAAGAATCTATTTCCATCTTGGGATAATAGTAACATGTTCTAAGGAGCTATTTAGCTAAGATTACACCATTGGTGTGGGCTCCACACATTCTTCCATGAGCCTCCTTAAGTGCTAACTTGTATTCTCTTGAAGATAAATAATGAAGTAGAATTACATCATAACCTTAATGATAAATCATGTTTCCAAGGAGGGTGTAATGGGTTATGTGATAAATGAAAAGTTTTTAATGATTATTAAAAAGGATAGGTGGAAATACTTGGTCATGAAAATAATTACAAATGTCTTGAAACCAAGGTAGTTCAGGTGGGGGATTGGGACTAGCAATGGTGCATACCCTATCTAAATTTGGAAAAACATGAGTAGGTTGTATAATATTTTCAATGAGAAACTTATACTCTTTATCATTGCTAGAAATTTGTATCATGGACCCAATTGTTTCCATTACATTGGAAAATTTATTATTGGCTCATGGTACCTGCTCAAATTATAGGGATTTGAAGTGATTCTTGAGAATATCCATAATATGATTGTAGGGTACAAGATTGTCATCATAAGTTTGGTAATGATATGTGGTTTGATTGACAATAAATTGAGAATCTCCATATACCATTAAGCATTGGATATTCTACTACATTGTAAGATGAAGTCCTATAATAAGTTTTTCACACTCAACCATTTGTTGGTACAATGAAAATTAATATGAAATACATTGGAATAAGATCCATTTAAGGTGTAATTAACAAAATGTTGGAACCAGATCCATGAGATATAAAGGAACCATCAAAGTATAATTTCCATTACTCAGGTTCATGCAATACTTCTTCTATTATCATAATAGAATCATCTCAAAAATCAAATATGATTGGTTGAGTGTTTATAATAGGAGCTTATATAAGTGTATTTGTAATGACCTACCCCTTTATGGATTTTTTATTATAGTACTCAACATAAAATTCACTTAAGAGCATGACACATTTGGCCATGCAACTTAAGAGAGTTACTTTGGATAATAAATATTTGAGGGGGTAAAATTTAACAATAATAGTTTTGTTATTCATCATATAGTGTCACAAATTTTGGGAGGCAAACACCATTGCTAAATATGCCTTCTCAAAAAGCATGTAATTATGCTCATAATCTAAAAGTGTGCATCTTAAATATCAAATTTCATGTTCCTTTCCTTATCCATCATTTTGGGCCAAGAGTGCCCCCAATGCATATTCGATCACTAACATATAAAGAAGAAATAGTTGTCTAGTTGTTGGCAATCTCAAAACTAATGGGTTGGCCACATATGTTATGAAATTCATAAATAATAATTGAAATTTGGCATCCCATTAAAGCACAACCCATTTATTTAAGAGGCATGTAAATGGGTGGCATTTATCATCTAGTTGTAAAATGAACCTATGAATAGATTGGATCTTTCCTTATAGGCTGCAGAGTTATTTGAGTTTAGAAGGTGGAGGCATTTCTATAATGGCCTTGACCTTGGTAGGATCCACTTCAATCCCTCTTTGTGATACAACAATCCTAGTAATTTTCCTGAAGTGACGTTAAAGGAACACTTCTTAGGATTTAGATGGACATTATACTCATGAAGTCTCTCAAAGATTCTTCATAGAACATCAGGATGTCTAGCATGTGTTCTTGATTTAGCTAGGATGTCATCAACATAGTCTTCAATAGTAACATGCATCATGTCATGGAAGATGACAGTCATAGCATGTTGATAAGTGGATCTAATGTTCTTCAAGATAAATGGCATGAATTGATAACAAAATGTTCCCCATGATGTGGTGAATGTAGTTTTGTGATGGTCTTCTTGAGCTATCTTGATCTAATTGTATCTTGAGAATCCATCCATGAGGGATAACATCTCATACCTAGTAGTAGAATCAATAAGCATGTCAATGTTAGTAAAATCATCTTTGGGGAACACATTATTGATATCTCTAAAATAAATACAAATATGTATACCCTATGACTTTTTGTTGATTGGGACTATATTTGATATCCATTCAAAATAGTCCAGTAGTCAGATGAAACCTACTCCTAATAATTTATCTAGTTCTAATTTTACCAAAAGCGTGATGCATGAATGTATCTTCCTTAACTTTTGATTTACTGGCTTAGCATCTAGATGGACAACAAGTAGATGCAAAACCAAGTCAAGGTTTAAGCCTAGCATGTCAAAATAAGCCCATGTAAATATATTAATGAAATCTATTAGAATGGTGATAATGTGGTCACACTCTTCATCAGTGAGGAAACTTTCAAGATAAGCAATTTTAGGATTATCATAAGTCCTCAGGTTCACTTTTGTAGTGTTTTTTATAAGGAGTGCATAATCATCTTCTAAAATAGTAGATATAGTTTAATCTTGATCCTCTTATTCTTCTAAATAATTTGATTATTCTTCCCAAATATTTGGATAAAGAGACAAATCTAAATCTACTAGATCAGGTAGTGGCCAACTAACACATATCTTTGGAAAATCAAGAGCAATCCACTCAAAAAAATTATATTATTCTAATGTAATCCTAGTACTTGCTATAGAGCTAGGACTTGATGGACATTATACATCCTTTAGAGATGAGAAAACTTCCCCATCCAAGAGCGATTGAAATAGGTTTTCACTCAAGGGATTATCTTTGTCTTTACTAATTCCCTGACCAATGAGTGCCTCAAAGAGTTTTTCACCTGAGGATCTTGATGTTTTATCTTTTTCATGACCAATGAAGTTTGCCTACTCTCTAAAGTAGGTATAAGGGTCTAATGAGAAATCAAAGCCTTGTTTATGATCACCAATTAACAATCCATCTTTGAGGCCCAAGTACTTGACAATAGATTCCTCATTCTAAAATTCATTAAGGGGAATGCCATAATTTTTTTGGTCCCAATCAATGATTTTAGGATGCCAAAGGTAAAGGGAATAATGAGATGTGATAGTCATAATTGAGTTTGAATAAAATAAGTCCATATCAACAAGCTCATCAAAAATACTACAATGATGCATTACATCATTACCAAAAGTCTTGTTGCTAGTTAATTAAAATGAATCACTATCGAAATGCATGAGGTCACCCTCATTTAGTATAAATTTGAGACTTTGATTCATGCTAGGTTTACCAACTAATAATGGTTCTAGAATTCCTTACTCTCGTGTCCCAAGGCCTTTTCCTTTATAATCAAAGTTATCCATAATATAATTAGGGATAAGATATTTAGGATTCTAAAAACAATCAACAATGCCATTAGAATATAACCAATCTCCTTCAATGAAGGCTTCTTGATCTTGATTTGGTGAAGTAGTCGGTAAAAAAAACCATTAGTGGTTTTTATGTATCTTCTTTTGCCAAATCTTATTGGGTATAAAATGGATTTGAGAATGTTTGGGTTTTCCAAAAGATTTAGGAGACTTAGGAAACCTTAAAATATGGAAGGCACCTTTCAGATAGTACATGAAAATTCTTAAATCTTCTATAGTGACTTATTGTCCAAGGGTTACAAGAAATGGATTAGCTGAAGTGGAAGCAAGGTCACTTGGTTTGACATAAATGGATTTGGGTAGATAAAAAAATATTTCCTTGTTATTATTCATGACAAATTTAGAACCAGGACAATAGTTATAATTACAAAATTCAGCCTCTAGGTGTTTGCAATATTGGTAGTGTTGACATTGTGGATTGCACCCTTGAAATAAGGCTGGGCTTCTCTCTTCCATGTGGCACAATGGAGACTCCGCTCTTGCTGTGGGTCTAGAAAAATTGAGGGGGAAATTTCTTGATAAGGGCTAGCTCCCTTTGATGCATCTCTGAAGTCTTTTGTTACAACTGCTAATATTGGGGGGGGGGGGAGGGAGAGAGAATAACCAGAATAGAAACTATCTAAATGGTGATGCACCAAATAAGTTTGATATAATCAATAGAATCAACACTTCAAACCAAGAAAAGGGAAAACATACACTTTATCTAAAATAAAAAACCATATATTAGGGTGCTTTAACAAGGAGGCTTGGTGAAGATATAAAGAAGAGGAACTTACCACAGGGGCTACAAAAAACACATTGTCTAATAATTACTCCTCTATCTCCATGCTCCAGATGAAAGCACTTATTTTTAACCTATAGAAATGGTCTTGGATATACTAGGTGTGTTGGTATCAATACATGAAAGCATCAAGCTAAAATGACTAAAAATAGAGTTGATACACAAACATACTCAGAAACGTAACCAATCAAATAGAGGTAAAATGCATTATTATTGACTCAAGGTGAAATTTTGGTAGGGATTCACCTTAAAAAATGAGATATATCTTCCTCTCTTGGAGGTTACAATATATATAGCATGAAAAAGAAGACTTTGGCACTTTCCATAATAAGCAACCCATGTTGCGTTGAACACCTAGGGAAGAGGAAATTTGCTCATGTTGGTGTCATCCTTCTAGAAATGCCCTAAAAAATCCATGTTGTAAATGTCACAAGTCTTGAATTTGGTGCTTAAATCATATTAAATGTCACTAAGAAATCATGGGTTAATACAAATATCTTCTTATGTTGATTCTTTTTGGTGCCACCTAGACTATTTTGTCTTCTTCTGCACTTGGCTTTTGTTTTTTCCTGGCTCTTCAGCCCTTGGGCTATATTTTTGTCTTTTGTTGGCTCTTCAGGCTCCTTTCTTAGTGGATAATGCATCCTATTAAATTTGACATCTGTGGGCTTGTCACCATTCAAAAACCAATAGCTATTTCACCACCTTGAATTTGACGTTTGTGCACCCATCACCAAATGTTTTAACCTCTAACAGCTAGTTCACCATGCTAAAATTGGCGTGTTCAGGCCCATCATTACTTTGGTAATTCATTTAGCTTTCTTGAAACTAAACCTTTGGAATTTTGAAATTAAACCTTCTTAAATGGAAGGTGTCCCTTCAAAGCTTGGAAAAGGTCACTTTTTGGTCACTGGGAGCCCTCTGCAAGGGTACTTTACCTTCAGGCTCCTTAAAACTTGCTTGTCTCCTCAGATCCTTCAGGCTTACTTGTCTCCTCAATTCCTTCAGATAAAATGTCTGAAGGAATTCCTTTGGACATTTTGTCCAAATGAACTCTTTCCTTCAAAGCCTTAGCCTTTCTTCAGGAGAATTTATTTGAACAAAATGTTCGAAGGAATTCCTTCAGGAATTTTGTCCAAAGGAATTCACCTTTGATTTTACATGGATTTTCTTCAAAAAAAAAGTCCAAAGAAATCCTTTGCTCCTTTCCTTTGAATTTCTTTGGATTTCCTTCATAGTAAAATTTGAAGGAACCCTTTACCCTTTTGCCTTGGATTTCCCTCAGACATAAGTCTAAAATAAATCATTTGTCTTTTACATGGATCTTTTCCAAAGGAAAACTTACCTTTCAACCTTCTGCCTTGTCATTCTTCCAAAGGAAAACTCTACCCTCTATAGCCTATTGGAATGGTCTAGTTTGGCATCTTCCTACCCTCCACAAGGGCACTTGCCCTTCAGAATGTTTATAGAAGACTTGCATTTATTTAAAATTGGCCTATTCCTTTGCAATAAAAGGCTTTCTTAAGGCAATTTTTTGAAGTGAAACAAGCCTTAGATCAACCTAAAACTTACAAGACTCAAATCACTTAGCTATTTCATGGAAGATGCCTATGACAAAGGGAAAAAACCATGATTATAGTAATGTTAAAGGCATAAAAGACTGGGATATCAAGGAAAGAAAGGGAAACTAATTTTTTGGCCTATAGGACCAAAAATGTTCAATAATTTGGTGATTCACAAGGGAAGCATGCATGTTATGCTAAATAAGACTAGTAGCCTCAAATTCCATTGGGCATGGAGTTAGGATGTAGCTTGAAAAGTTGGAAATAGCCTTCTAAATACCTATGAACCAACAAAGCTTAACCTTAAACAACAAGGAAAAATAACACATAACAAAGCTAAAAAACACTACACCTATGCAAACGGCACTTAGGGAAAATGAAAGACACACAACTGAAAGCAAAATACTATGTACAACTAAATAGATACATTTTCCTCCCTTCTAGATCAAAGGGAAAACTTCTTAAGTCTCCTTCATGGTAAGAAAACTTATGGTGCCAGACAAGTGGCTGAATGGAATGGAGACTTGGTGACTTGCTCTTCTTGTCTGCCACCTTGATTGGCTTCTATACAAATGAATCAGTGTCAAACATGCTTCCAACATATATGTATTCATCTTGCTCTTGGAAGCTTACCTCATGTTGGCCCTTCATGCTAGTGTATCTCACCAATAAGTCAAGGGCTATTGGCTCATCACCATAGGGATCATCTAGCTCATAACCCCCTTGATATACATCATGGATTGACTTGTTCCCTTCTGCCTCATTGAAGAGACTGTCAAATTTATATTTTGCTTCATCATGGCTTTCATGAAGAAGGGTGACTATTGTGATGTTTAAAATGAGATCAAAAACTTCTTGCTCATCCCACAAAAATCATCTTCTTGCTCAAGTCTCTCTTCTTCAAAGCTTTCATCAAGATAGATAGGGCTCTCCTTTTCTTACTAAAAAACTAGGGTCTCTAGTTGTTTAATGACATCCTTCTGATCCTCCTCCAACTTGGGTCCCAAGGCATGGTCATTCTCTTCATCAAATCAACAAGTAAGTCCATCAAATAAGGAAGGAGAAATCTCACCATGCTTACTTTCCTCATCATCTATTATTGACAAATAAATTTTATCAACCTCTTCTTTATAGTTCTGGAACATTCGCATGTATGCATGACTTGTGTCTTCTCCATTATTGATGATGTCTTCAAAAGGAGCATCCATGATGATTTCATCTTCATTGTCACTCACGATAGCCTCTTGATCAACCATGAATTGGATCCTCTCTTCTTCACTTGCCTCTTTCAAAAAGGGTTTCTCCTTGAGAAGGGATGAAGTGGAAGGCCGATAGTCAAACTCATGTGGAAGAGGAGGCAAACCCTGAGCTAGAATCAAATGATGCTCCTCCTTCCATTTGGCCAACACTTCATCCACATCATATGTGGCTTAATAGATCTCTTGGAGGGGTGTAGATGGGGTGTGTTCAAATGTAGGATCTTCTACTTGATCTGAACCATCCATCACACCTTGGTTGAGGAACCTCATTCTATTCTCCAATTCTATAATTTACTTGGCTATATTCTCTTGGAAGAGCCTTTCTTGGAGGTCACAAACATCATCATGATAAGTAGGATCAGCTTCATCTTTTTCAAGGCTTCTATCAAAATGAATAGGCCTCTCCTCCTCTTTTTTCCTACCACATGATTCCATTACTTGCTTCCAACTCATGACCTTGGGATTGGAACTTTTCCCTTATGAACAAGAAACAACTTTATCCTCTTCAAGGCCCTGAGCTGGTTCATGATAGGTACTCCTATGCTAAAAGATTTGAGGAGGTTGAGGGAGACTGGAAAGGGTCTACTCATGCATAAGAAGAGCTGATTTAAGAGAGATGTGTTGCTTTCCAAAAGATATAGGGTGATTCCCATCAAAAGAGGGTCCACATTCTAAAGAATTGAGAAGGTTAGTCTCCATAAGAGGTTGCTCTAATGCACTTTGATGTTGGAAAGCTAGGTGCAAGGGATTAAGAGTAGGAGTGGTTACTGCATTAGATGAGCTAGACTGAGTAAGTGCTATTTGGTAGAAAGGATTTGGTGCACAAGAGGGGGCTTTCTTTAGAATAGGAGGGGGTTGCTTTAGAATGAGAGAAGGCACACAAGGTTGATTGCCTTGAATGGATGGACTCTTCCATTTTTATACTTTCTCCTTCATGAATTGCAAGGCCTAAGCTTGCCTCAACAGGCACTCTTATTTGTATAGAAGATCTTGATGATATCTATTCTGGTCCTCCAATCTATTTATCTCCATCACTTGTTTCTCAAACTCCAGCATTACTTCCTTTACACTAGGTGAAGGGAAAATAGGGGAGCTACTTGAGGTGATTCCATGAATAACCTGAGCTTGATCAAAGTTATATGAAGGAAAACAAGGTCCATGCTACTAAGCAATGGGATTATACATACCAAAATGTGATTTTTTGATGGCACCAGGACTACTTAACCAGCTGATTGAAATCAGAGTCACCATTGGTGTTGGTTGAAATGCCTCTAAAGGTTGATTGGTTAAAGAACACACTAGAACTCATTCAACTCCTTACACAAACTATCCCACCATCACCTGATTAAAAGTCAGATGCTAGATTAGTGGTTCATTCTTGTTGTAATAGGACCAACACCAATCTTGGAACTTTTTTGAGCATTAAAATGAGTCCCACCGAGCATGCCAAAAACTATTGATGATGTGGATTTCACCCTTGAAAGAAGGTTGGGCTTCTCTCTTCCATGTGGCATAATGAAGACTCCCCTCTTACTGTGGGTCTAGAAAAACTAAGGGGAGAATATCTAGATAAGGGCTAGCTCCTTTTGATGCATCTCAGAAGTCTTTTGCTACTACTACTAATATTTAGGGGGGGAAAGGAAGAGGGAATAACCATAATAGAAACTATCTAAATGGTGATGCACCAAACAAGTTTGATCTACTCAGTAGAATCAACACTTCAAACCAAGAAAAGGGTGAACATACACTTTATTTGATATAAAAAACTATATTTTAGGGTGCTTTAATAAGGATGCTTGGTGAAGATATAAAGAGGAGGAGCTTACCATAGGGGTTGCAGGAAACACACTGTCTGATAATTACTCCTCTGTCTCCATGCTCCAAATGAAAGCACTTCTTTTTAACCTATAGAAGTAGTATTGGCTATATTAGGTCTATTGGTATCAATCCATGAAATCATCAAGCTAAAATGACTAAACACAGAGTTGATACATAGACATACTCAGAAATGTAACCAATCAAATAGAGGTAAAATGCATTCTTATTGACTTAAGGTGAAATTTTGGTAGGGCTTCACTTTAAAAAATGAGATATGTCTTCCTCTCTTAGAGGTCAAAATATATATAGCATGAAAAAGAAGACTTTGACACTTTCCAAAATAAGTAGCCCATGTTGCGTTGAACACCTAGGGAAGAAGAAATTTGCTCATGCTGGTGTCATCCTTCTAGAAACATCTTAAAAAATCCATGTTGTATATGTCACAGTTCTTGACTTTGGTTCTTAAATCATATTAAATATCATTATAAAATCATGGGTCACTACAAATATCTTCCTATGCTAATGCTTTTTGTGTCACCTGGACTATTCTATCTTCTTTTGTATTTGGATTTTGTCTTTTCTTGGCTCTTCGACCCTTGAGCTATCTTTTTATATTTTGCTAGCTCTTTGGGCTCCTTTCTTAGTGTGTAATGCATCCCATTAAATTTTAAATCTACGGGCTTGTAACCATTTGAAAACCAAAGGCTATTTCACCACCTTGAATTTGACGTTCACACACCCATCACCGGATGTTTTAACCTCCAACGGCTAGATCACCATGTTGAAGTTGACGTGCTCAGGCCCATCATTACTTTGGTAATTCCCTTGACTTTCTTGAAACTAAAACTTCAAAATTTTGCAATTGAACATTCCTAAAGGGAAGGTGTCCCTTTGGAGCTTGGAAAAGGTCCATTTTTCATCACTAGGAGCCCTCTGCAAGTATACTTGCCCTTTGGGCTCCTTCAGACTTGCTTGTCTCCTCAGCTCCTTCAGGCTTTCTTGTCTCCTCAATTCCTTTGGACAAAATGTCCAAAGGAATTCCTTTAGAAATTTTGTCTGAAGGAAGTCTTTCCTTCAAAGCCTCAACCTTTCTTTAGGTGAATTTCTTTGGACAAAATATTTGAAGGAATTCCTTCAGGCATTTTGTCTGGAGGAATTCAACTTTGCTTTTACATGGATTTTCTTTAGACAAAAAGTTTGAAGAAATCCTTTTCTCCTTTATTTTGAATTTATTTTGATTTACTTTGGATTAAAATATAAAGGAACCCTTTACCCTTTTGCCTTAGATTTCCCTCAGACAAAAGTCCAAAATAAATCATTTGTCTTTTGCATGGATCTTTTCCAAATGAAAACTTACCTTTCGGCCTTCTGCCTTATCATTATTTCAAAATAAAACTCTTCCCTTTGTAGCCTATTGGAATAGTCCAATTTGGCATCTTCCTACCCTATGCAAGGGCACTTTCCCTTCAGAGTGTTTATACAAGACTTGCATTTCTTTAAAACTGGCCTATTCCTTTGCAATAAAAGGCCTACCCGAGGTAATTTTCTAAATGAAACAAGTCTCAGATCAACCCAAAACGTCTAGGACTTAAATCACTTAGCTATTTCATGGAATAGACCTATGATAAAGGAAAAAAACCATGACTATAGTAATGGTAAAGGAATCAAAGACTGGGACAACAAGGAAAGAAAGGGAGATCAATTTTTTAGCCTGCAGGACCAAAAATGGTCAATAGGTAGGGATATAGATTGGAAAGAATGGTGACTTCAAACCCATAATGGGGGTATTTAAGGCAATGATGTAAATTGGATAAGATGTTCTATACCTCATGGATCCAAGGATGACCAAGAAGTATGTTATAAGGTAACTCAATGTCCAAAATATGTAACAAGGTATGATGGTACATAGATCGAATAATGATTAGCAAATAGATAGTTCTAAAAGATTCCCTTTTGGCATTGTCATATGACTTGATTTTTATTGTCTCTTGTTGGATGTCATTTAAATATAACCTAATCATTGTAATAGTTTGAGGGACACTGTGTTCAACCTTGAGCCATTGTCTATAAGAAAATGCTTGATTTTATAGTTTTCAATGAACCTCAATATACAAGGGGTTGTTCTAGCTAGGACCAAAAGTAGACATGCCTCTTTGATCAAATGTAACCTATAAAAATGTAGACAAATGGACTATAAGTGTTTAAAATTTTTTAGGGTTAATGTCCTAGGGAATAGTGAATTATTGATATAAGTTTTTTAAAATAGTTCTATGGACTTCAGATGTACATAAAATATTTAAGATAGAAATTTGTACAAGGTTTTTACTTAATTAGTCTAAGATACTATATGGATTTTCAATAGTAGCATGAGAAGGTTTGTCCTTGGATGTTACAATGTTTAACTTTGGATCCAAGGCATAGTGTTCACATTGGGTCTAGCATTGGAAGAGGGCAAAGGGCCCTAAAGGGTGACTCATGAGCATCTAGTTGTGATTTTGCAATATAGAGGTGATAAGGATACATTATAATTAGAATACAAAGTCAAAGGGCCTTGTATGGTGACTCATGAGTATTTAGTTATGTTTGCACAATTTTGAGTTAGCAAAGAGCCATTATAATTAGAATAAGAAGGCAAAAGGACTTGGATGGTGACTCACAAGCGTCTAGTAGCATAATTTTGAGTCAGTAAAGAGCCATTATAATTAGAAGAAAGGAGTCCAAAAATAGTAACCTGTGGAAACTAAGGCACATTAGAATTTCTTGTACTTTATGTGATGTTACTTGAAGAGGATGGTGTTGACCCTATAATGAGGGGTCCAATACTTTGAGAAGTACAAGAAGGTTCATGAGCTTTGATAGTAATGGTGGTAATGTGGTTTTCATAAATATGGCCCATGATGTTATTATAATCATAAGGCATGTTATTGTAACCCAAGTTATTAGTATGGGTGTTATGATCCTGATTATGATCATGCTGATTATGATTTTAACCTTGGGCTTGTTGATGATGGTTTTGTCCTTAGTTTTGATTATTTCTTGTTGTATATTGATTGTGCCTAGGAAATGGATCTTTGTAAATGCACATATCCTGATTAGTGTTTTGTGCTACAAGTTTTATTTCAACTTCACTAATTTCAATCAAATCTTTAATGAGATGCCTCAATTGAACACATCGATAAGCACCATGGCCAATAAAATGATGAAAGTTGAAAAACTCATTCACCTAATACCAATTAGGTTTGGTTGATCTTCAGGAAATAGCCTTGGTATAAGCCACATAATTAGATTAGCTACTACAAACATTTGGAACATGACCTCAACAGGCTCTCCTAGTTTGTTAAAGAATCTATATTTATTGAATGCCCTTTGTGGAGAAACCCTTTGTAAAATAGTTGGTGGATTAGGTGGAGTTAATTATATATTTGGATCCTAGTGAAGCCTACACCATTTGTATGTGTCTAGATTCAATCACCCCATTTCTTACCATGTTTTTGTTCTTGTTAAATCCTTTATGTTTCTTTATTGTAATAGTTTGAATAGGTGATTGGGTCTAATTAGACATTTGACCTTGAGAGTAAATCTTAACAATGCCTTTGGTATTAAGTGCCTTTTCAATTTTCACACCCTTGTCTATGATTTCCTTGAATGTGTTTACATAAGTGAGTTATACATTATGATCCATCTCAGGGTGTAGGTTCTATGCAAAAATATCAACCAGTTATTTATCTGGAAAATTATGTTGAAAGCATCTAGCCAATGTTCTCCATCATTATAGATATGTTACGAATCTTTCCTCTTCTTATTTTTTGGCTTTGCAAAAGTCAACTATAGTCAACTTATGTTCAATGTTGTAATAAAAATGGTTGACATACATTTTGGATAAATCATTCCAATTTTCCACCAATCCCTTAGGTAACTTTAGGTACCAGTCTAAAGATTTCCCCACTAAACTGTGTGGAAACAAGTGAAAAAAATAAACATTTCTATATGCTACCTCTTATCATAATATAAAAAATGCTTGTATATGTTCTTGAGGGTCACCCTGTCATGTCCCCTTTAATTGACATGTTCTGAGTTCATGGTTAAGCCTATTATGTGACCTTCGTAGGCTAATAAGATGGATAGAGGGTCATAATGGAGCTTGGCTCGACTTTGATTCACAGGATTTCTACATTTGGTTTTCATTCAGGGTATTTCAGACACATTTGGCCTAAGCTCCTACTTTTTAGGGATATTTGATAGGCAGCAGAGCACCTTTATTATGGTATGGTTATGTGCGGAATCACTCCCCGATTCACTAGCTTCGATCGGTTCGTGGATCCGACATGTATTGAGGGAGATATTAATATTTGATTGATTTAATCAAATATTAATTATTTAGCCTAATTTTAATTAGAAACCCTAATTCTAATTTAAGAAACCCTAATTAGGGCAAGCATATCTTTTTGAGGGTATAAGGGTTTCTCATGGATGCCATTGTTGATTATGCTATTGATTATTGATATTGATTTTGAGAATTTCTTCTGTGAAGACTGAGCCTAGGGTTCAAGGATTCCATTTGCATTGGAGAACATTCCCTCTTCAGTGTGTGCAATTAAGAGGCTATGGAATATCAGCTGATCTATTGCCAAAGTGAGAGATAGCTTCATCCAGAAGTTATCACAGAATTTCAGGTTTGAGAGATAACTTCACACAGAAGTTATTACAGATATTCCAGGTATTTCTTTATTCTTGTTTTGATTCAATAAATTATACAGCTAGAGATCATCTGTGTTATAAACGTATATTTCAAATCAGGGATTGAAAATAGGGAAGTTGTGCTTAATTAGCGGCCGTACAAAGTCCGTACAGGTCCGTACTGATCAGTGCAGGAATTGACTTCGGCAGACAGAGGGTTTTCAGTGACTGACATCGGTCGACTAGAGACCGACGTCGGCAGAAAGCTGACTGATAGAGACCGACGTCGGCGAGATATCGACCGACGACGGTGACTGTGTGTCGACACAGAAGGGCCGAGACCTTCCAGAATTCAATTTTCACTTTGAGTTTTGATAAGCCAGGGTTTTTAAGACTATATTTCATATTTATATGCATGAGAAAGGACTGCAATTGTAATAGTTTAAAAGGACAAGTGATAAGATTTGTAATTTGCTATTCAGAGACTATATTATTGTGATCATTCTGAATTTATTCAATCGAAGTTATATCTTGTTCAAAGTTTTTTCTGTTGCTATATTTCCTATTTGGAGGGGATATTACAGTGGTATCAGAGCTAAATCCTGCCAGCCTCAGGTGTATAGATCTTATGCAGCCACAAGAGTTGGGACCACACAAGTATAACACACGCAGTCAAGCCTTGCTTGAAGGTACTCAGGGGTTAGATCAGCCACTGACCATCATGAGTGATAGACGTGAGGGCAGCCCACCCAGGGGCCACAGGTATGATGCTGATCAAGGCACCAGAGAATTTTAGCGTGCTATGATGACAAGCCAACAGTAGATGGCTCAGACACTATAGACACTTATGACTATGATAGAGAGAATGAACACACCTGATGGACAGAATGGGGACCAAAGAGATGATATGAGTGCTATGGTTAATCAGAGGCCACAGCAGACTCACTCTAGAACAGTTGATAGACCTACATGTCCTACTTTTGTTCAAGAATAACCAGAGGCACCAGCAGAGGAAGCAGGGAATAACCCATTTGCCAATGTTTACATGGCTATAAATGATGAGTGGGACTTATTACCTCTTCATGTCTAAGAGAGGATGACCTTTGATCATTTTTTCAATCTTAGGAGAGAGCACTACAGATTGGTTAGACAGGACAGGAAGCCTAGAGTTTAATTCAGTGAGCTGCAGAAGGCTACTGGTAAGCTTTCTTTGACTATTTTTGACGGCAGCGGTAAGATGACAGCTCAAGCTTGGGTTCATAAGCTTGACACCTTTTTGGCATTGAGACCAATGTCAGAGATGGATGCCATCAAATATGCCACTTTGCACTTGGATGGAGTAGCACATGATTGGTGGTACCATGGTATGGTAACACTTCAGCATAATCAGGTAACAGAGTACCAGGACTTTGTGGATAGATTGGTTGAGCGGTTTGACAGGAAAGATCCTGAGGTTTACTTTCGAGATCTGGCATAGTTGAGACAAACAGGTAACTTAGAGTCCTTCATTGGTGAGTTTCAGAGATTGGCAGTCATGGTACCCAATATTTCAGAGCGTAGATTGGTAGTTCTCTTCATAGAGGGATTGTCAGAGCCATTGAGAGGTTGGATCAAAGCCTTTGATCCTCCTTCTTTACAGGTAGCTATGAAGAAGGCACAGAGTATGGAGATGGCAGTGCCATCCAATAAATTTAACTCCAGAGTTGCTTCTTCGTCTAGAGACCATAAGCACTCCCACGGGGATACAGAGAGACCAAATTTTAACATAGATAAATCCGGGGTTAAAAATGATTCAAAAGCCAATCCGACAGCACCACCTTTGGATCGTGAGGTGCTTAATGATTTACACAGGAAGAAGCTTTGCTTCTACTGTAAAGGACCATATGATATCCATCACGATTGTCCTTTGAGGCCTAAGGGCAAGGCGAATCGTATGATGTGGGTATACTATGAGGATTCCGATTCTGAGGATTTTGAGCAGCAGAACAGTTCTAAGGGGGTAGAGGCAGAGGCTTTAGGGCCTAATGCAGAAGCAGAGTTAGAGCTTCACATTCAGGAGGCACACATATCTAGTATTCAGTCAGATGAGTCATTCAGACTCCGTGGAGTTTTGGCAGGGCAAAAGGTTATCACCCTTCTTGATACAGGAGCCACACATAATTTCATAGATGCTAGATTTGTGGAGAAGCGTGGGTTCACTACTGTAGACTTTGAGGGCATCAGTGTTAAGGTAGCCGATGGTTACACTCTTAAGTGTGAGCGTATGATTAGAGACCTCCCATTGCGCTTGAACAATTATGATCTTGTTCAAGGCTGATTATTATGTGGTAAATATGGGGGATATAGACTTAGTCTTGGGTATGAAGTGGCTTCATTCATTTGAGGAAGTTACTCTTCATCTCAAGGACATGGAGGTTCTCTTTAATGTTGATGGGATGACACATATTCTTAAGGCAATATGGGGCAGCAGCTTCAGATATATGTTTTTTCATCGGATGGAGGTACCTATACCACATAACATGATAGAGGGTGATGACGAGAGCACATTAGCACCAACACAGGAGAGGTATGAGGATGAGCTTGGTCTTGAGGTGAGTTCAGTTTAGGAGTTGTCACATGTGGTGAGGACTCAACTTTCTGTTACAGTCGAGACACAGGTTGATGATGACATGACTATGTCTAGCCTTCACAATCCAGTTTTAGATATTATTCAGGTACGGAGTTTGCTTGCTGATTTTCATTTATGGATTGGATGTTGGAGTGCTTATCTTAGTACTAGAGATGATGTGACACCATTACATGAGAGTTGGGATGGACATAGCATGGGGTTCATGTTAACTGATAGTGGTGGAGATCAAAACTATATTTGGGATCCAGGTGGATTGATTGATTTGTCATTCAGTGATTGCTTGAGGGCAAGCAATTCCAGGAGGGGCGGATTGTCATGTCCCCTTTTCAATTGACATGTTATGAGTTCATGGTTAAGCCTATTATGCGACCTTCGTAGGCTAATAAGATGGATAGAGGGTCATAATGGAGCTTGGCTCGACTTTGATTCACAAGATTTCTACATTTGGTTTTCATTCAGGGTATTTCAGACACATTTGGCCTGAGCTCCTACTTTTTAGGGATATTTGATAGGCAGCAGAACGCCTTTATTATGGTATGGTTATGTGCGGAATCACTCCCCGATTCACTAGCTTCGATCGGTTCGTGGATCCGACATGTATTGAGGGAGATATTAATATTTGATTGATTTAATCAAATATTAATTATTTAGCCTAATTTTAATTAGAAACCCTAATTCTAGTTTAAGAAACCCTAATTAGGGCAAGCATATCTTTTTGAGGGTATAAGGGTTTCTCATGGAGGCCATTGTTGATTATGCTATTGATTATTGATATTGATTTTGAGAATTTCTTCTGTGAAGATTGAGCCTAGGGTTTAAGGATTCCATTTGCATTGGAGAACATTCCCTCTTCAGTGTGTGAAATTAAGAGGCTGTGGAATATCAACTGATCTATTGCCAAAGTGAGAGATAGCTTCATCCAGAAGTTATCACAGAATTTCAGGTTTGAGAGATAACTTCACACAGAAGTTATTACAGATATTCTAGGTATTTCTTTATTCTTGTTTTGATTCAATAAATTATACAGCTAGAGATCATCTATGCTAGAAACGTATATTTCAGATCAGGGATTGAAAATAGGGAAGTTGTGCTTAATTGGCAGCCGTACAAAGTCCGTACAGGTCCGTACTGATCAGTGCAAGAACCGACTTCGGTAGACAAAGGGTTTTCAGTGACCGACATCGGTCGACTGAAGACCGACGTCGGCAGAAAGCCGACCGACAGAGACCGACGTCGGTGAGATATCGACCGACGACGGCGACTATGTGTCGACATGGAAGGGCCGAGACCTTCCAGAATTCAATTTTCACTTCCAGTTTTGATAAGCCAGGGTTTTTAAGACTGTATTTCATATTTATATGCATGAGAAAGGACTGCAATTGTAATAGTTTAAAAGGACAAGTGATAAGATTTGTAATTTGCTATTCAGAGACTATATTATTGTGATCATTCTGAATTTATTCAACCGAAGTTATATCTTGTTCAAAGTTTTTTGTGTTGCTATATTTCCTATTTGGAGGGGATATTACACACCCTTCCCTTTATATTTATCAAATTTGTGTACCTCTAAATGGGGTAGAAATGGGACTTGGAGAATACTCAAGTTGAACGAATAGGGATATATCTCATCAAACATGTATTTCTTGACATGATTTCCTTCATTGAATTCCATTCCTACATGTTTGGTGCATTTATAGGTGGAATATAGTTTTTTTGGGGTGGTATGTGCCCCTATTTCATTTTTTTTTAGGGGTATAAACCCTATGATCTACAAAAAAATTTTGGTTTACTCCTTGAGTCAAGTAGGTTATCCACTAATTCTTAGGTTGATAAACATTCCCTAAAATCTATCACCATGAATTGTAAGTGTTTTTTTGATTTGGGGGAGTCTATGGTTGATTAACCAAAGTACACATTACTTAAGATGAGCTTGCCAAAGTGTTTTGAATAATACCCTTAATATGTGTTGAGTCTTTCATCCCTTGGTTCTGTAACGGAACAAGAGCCTCTTGGTGATTGAAAAATGTATGTTCAGTGTTTGGAAAAGCATGTTGTGAAACCTCTTTTATTTTATTTTGTTCAATTGAGATGCCATGATCTATTATAGATGTGTTCTCAGCTAGAGTATGTTGCATTTCTTCTACCACATTATCTTGTTCTTTAGAAGCATTATTGTTTATCAAAGTTACAAACAAAGAGTCAGTCAAGTCTGTAATAAGCTCATTTATGTATTTTTAACTTATTTTCTTGATCTTGATATCAAGATATTGATCATTAGGCATTGACTCTATAAGTGTTTCTTTTTCTTTAATATAAGAAGAAATATTAGATTTTACACTATGAGCAAGGGATTATTCTCCTTGTTTCTCTTCTACCCTAACCAATGTGTGTAATTATTCCATATGGAAATTTGATGTCAACCTAACACTTGATTCTATCAACCTTAAAAGGGCTTCATCTTTGTCTTCTAATGGTTGATATTTATAATAATCTTATTTAGACCCTATGATTGTTGGGATATCTTCAAACATAATAGAGTTATCTTCTCCATCATAAAAATTATCTTCTTTTTAATTAGGGCCATAAGAGACCCCACTATGAGTATACCTTTGCATCATGCTTATAAGATTGTTTTATACATTCACTAAGATGTGAAATGTGTTTTAAAAATGTTAAAAGGTGTATTTTAGATTTCTTCAAATAAATGATAAGGCAAGATGAGACTATAATAAAAGAAGTGGTGTAGTACCACACAATTAGAAGAAATGGTTACAAATTTACTTAACTTTATTGGGTTGAAATCATCAAATTAGAATAGGGTACGATAACTTTGGAACCTAAAGTACATGCTAGCACAATAGACTCAGGTCAAAGATACATAAATTCTATAAAAGCTAGATACAAAAACAACAAGTTTTATCTATAAAATTAGAAGAGGGACTTTATGATTAGGAAGATAACAATTCAAACCAAAAATCTCAAAATGTGAATTAACATAAGAAATCCTAATTAGAAATCTAAAGCCAAATGAGTAACACAATGTCGCCACATGGTAATAGGATGCAAAATGGTCCAAGAACTTAGAGCATGAGTGAATTCAAGACAATCTAATTCTACAATGAGAATAAAAATTATGATGAGTCTAGGTAATGGCCTTTAATACAAATTGTAAATCATACCCAAGTTTACACAAACCAAGAACAAACAATGAACTAATAACACCTTGGCCTAGAACTTAGAAAGTTAATATTTTGAATTTAGATAGAAATGAAGGAATTTGATATTTTGAAAAGTGGGAAAATGGTCTAGACTCAAATGGATAACATGAAAACATTGTTTAAAAAATACAAACATAATGTTCTAAATGATGTTTTAAATAAGGAAAAAAGTGATTTTGATTTGACCAGTATAACACCTCTTTATTCAAATAAAATGGTGTATAACAATAGTATTTGGTTTTAGGACATGTTTTGGTTTTCAAATAGTTTTAGACTTGATAAGACCAAGCAAGTAAAGGTTAAAATGATAAAACACTTAATTTTAACATCCAAAGTCCTAAAATTTACAAGGTTGCATGATATTATCAAATTCTATCTATATACGTTCTCTTGAGAGGATTTTAATTCTTAATCCAAAAAAAATAGAGCATATAAAGTATGATTTTTATGCTTCCTCTTCTTTCAAGAGATTTTATAGTGACATGGAACTTTGTTCTACTCTCCCTACATCAATAGTATGTCTGTGAGAAGTGGGGTTGTGTTAAAACTAAATTTTTGCACATCTAGATGGTCCTAAGTGTGGCTAACACAAGAGATGCTCATGTCAATTGGATCTACATCAATCAATTTATTTTAAAAAAATTATTGTCTTTTTCATAACCACTACATCCATCACTTGCTCAATGTAGTGAGATGTCTGAATTTTCCCTATTGTTTGAGGTGGAGTACCACTAACGTAACTTATTTTAACTACTAAAAACAAGCATCCTAGTGGGTCACCCTCAATTTATATACCACACCATGGAGTGTGGTTAAAAAAATGATGAGATATGAATTAACAAGTTAATGCTTCCCTAGAGAACCCATAAGGAGGCTGTGAACTCTCGCTCACAAGCCAAAGTGCATAAAAATAAAATACAAGTGAAAAGACTTTAAGGTCACCCAATTCATACGGATTTAGGGAGGGCCTTAATAATTTTCATTTCATACTTTTGAACTAAAATAAACCAATGCAAAGAATGAGCACTTTTTGTCACTTGAGTTCCTTAAAGGGGATGAGGGAAGAACATACACGCATCAATCATTTTACTAAAAAAACTTTCAATAAGGAAACATAAAACAAATAACTCTTAAGAGTATGTATCTAAGTGTGAGATTTTATTTTATTTCACTAGATAGAGATGTGTTATGAAATTTGGTTCCCTTGACATTAGTTGAAAAACTTGAATAAACTTCACAAACAACTAAGCATATATATATATATATATATATATATATATATATATATATATATATATATATATATTAAGCACCAAATAAAATGTTCAATATTTAACCACTTTCAAAATTTTCCCTTTTTCACCTTAGGATCTAAAATTTTTAGAGGGTTTTTGCCTATTTAGAAGCCCAAAAGTAAATTAGAAAACAAGATATCAAAATTAACTCTTAGGTTTCTGCTTTCTATCTCACAGAGATCAATGTTGATCCACATAGGGATCGATGTCAATTTATAGAGGTTGACATCAGTTGATCCATAAATGAATCAATGTTGGTCAATAGAGATTGATGTCAGTCCTTATAAAAACATAGAAAAAAACATGGGTTGATTTTTAAAAAACATTGTTAATAAAACAAGCATAAAAACCAACTACCTCTCTAGATCTTACAAGAAAACAATCAAGTAGACAATATGCAAGTTTTTAAACACATAATAAAAACTAGAAAACTTTAATAAAAAACCCATTAGTCATATTTTCTATCATAATCTATTTTTCACACAAGAATCGATATCAGTTCTAAGAGGATCGACATCAATTAAAGAGAATTGATGTTAATTTTTGAGTAAACTATGTGTCACTTAAAAATAAATAAATGTGAAAAATGAAGTTAAAACTTGAATTTTTAAGATTATTAGGCATCCATTAGCAACACTAAGAGTTTCATATTAATATCCTTGGTTTTAAGGAATGTGGTTCCCAATGGGCATGCCAAAATATACAGTAAGATTATAAACCAAGTTAATCCATGTATTAATAGAGAAAAACCCAAGATAAGCATAGAGGACACAACTCACTAAGCTTACTCCCTAAAGGGGTGTTGATAAGGAATTCTAAGAGTGATTTAAGAAAGGAATATGCCATCAAAACTACAAAATAACATCCCTCCTTCCAAAAGCAGCCAAGAAGCATGATTTTCCCTAGATTGGGTGCTTAAGTCTTTATCAATTAAGAGTAGCATGCTCCTCCATCATTTTCTAGTGTACCAATGGATTAGGCTCATGAGTTTGATCAATTTATGAAAATAGGTGAAGCTTGTTTATTGTAATTTTTGCATAATAAGTTTGCATGAATGAAACTTAAAAATGGTAGTCTTGGCTCAATTATTTATAGCTTTTTAAAAATGATCAGAATCAACCATGACCATCCATCTTGAGGTTAAGATGTGTGGCCATAAATCAATTAAATTTTATAAGGAAAAGTAATAAATATACCCATTAATATTTGGAATAATTGGGCATTAATGAGGCATGGGAGGGCTTAATCCTGATATGTGTTACTATTCACCAAATTTGACTTTTAGGTCAAAATGGGACCCTTCTAGGTAAAATAATGAGTTTTATTTGTTTTATGGGGTCTAATTTATTTTCATTAGGTGTATTATATGTTATTTGATGTCATTTAATGTCATATTAGCCTTGGTCTTAGTCATATTAGTCAATTTGTCATTTTGAGTTGTTTAGTGGGCCTTTAAGGGTTATTGATGCAAGTGACACAGTTCCCAAGGTGAATAAGTGTTATTTTTTCCTTTTAAGTGTCTAAGAGGTTAGTTTACCTATCAGGTATATCAGTTACATCAGAATATTGCAAGTTGTTTAACTAAAATTCAAGGAACCAACTAAAAAGGGAGCATTTGTCACTTGTATGGCTCATGGGGAAGTGTGCCATGTGGGAAAATATCATGGAACATATTTTAATATTCCTCACACTCATATAAATTATTTATATGCTTTGAAAGTGCATTACCTTTCCTCATAGTTAACTCTTTGCCTAAATTCACTTGTAGTCACCTGTATAAGTTGGTTTATCTTATAAGGAGTTGTAATCAAAGTGTGTTAGTTGTCCAAGTCATAAATATAAGAGGAGAGTCTACTTGGATTCTTTGGAAAAGTAAAATTTTGGTGAAAATCTCATTTATCATGCTAAACTATTCATTCTAAAGACCTATGCCTGCTTTATTCTAGATGTGTGCAAGAAACTTTCACATTGGAACAATATTATGGAGCTAGTTTTAAGGCCTCATTGATAAAAATAATGTATTTGAAAGGTTTTAATTTGAGTTTGAGTTATTTTGAGGCCTTTCACCCACCTTTTTTCTCTATTCCACACTCACTATCTACACACAGCCCATACACACATATAGGCATCTCATAATGATGTCATCAAAGCCTTAGTATTGGTTTCAATCCTTTTGAAATGTGAAAAGTTCATTTGAAGATATTGATGGAGGCCTTGGATCATTGAAATCAAATAAAAATTGATATTGATCATTTCATGATAGTTACCTAATCTTTACTTCTTATGTGGAAGAATGCTCGTCTATAGGTGTATGAGCAGAGCTTTGAGAATTATTATGTGGAGGATTATGAAAAGAGCCATATTTTAGATTATATTAGGTGAGTTAAACATTATATACCTTCTTGGAGTGTTTTATGGACAAATAGAAAGGTAAACCATGTTTAAAGGGCAAATGATTGAGTTTAGGGAAACTTTCCCTAAAATGTGAAAACAAAGCTCCAAGGGGTTTTTGTGGATCTCCTACAACATGTTTACGAGTGTTCCAAAAAATATAGATTGGAAAACATTATTTAATCTAGTATGTTCAAGAGACATGCCAAGGATGGGAGATTTGAAGTGAGTGGAAGCTGTAAATGAAGGGCCTCAAAGTTACCACTAAAACACTAAAATCTTGTAATGACATCTATAGGCTTTAGAGGTGTGAATGATAATTGACATATTGAAGAGAAAAATGAATTAACTCATGAATATTATGGTTAAATTGGTTTAATTTCACACAAAATTTCATTAAGGTTATCAAGGGGAGGTGGATTTATAGTTTGTAATCCCTATGGCCACCTACAGGTGCCTAGACACAAAGAAATAGGCACCTATAGCAAATAGATAGTTAGTGACTCAGTCAAAGTGTTTGATGATGTTTTAGCCTATGAAAGTAAATATAAGGTGAATTATAGTAAAAATATGTATTTTGACATAAATTAGGTTCAAGAGAGGTCCTCATATATCATGACTAGATTTAAGTGAGCTAATGGTCACCTATAGGGGTCAAATAAGTAGGGTATATAGGCAGTGAGTTGGCATGAGTGTTTAGGTGTTGTTTACGACACTAAAACTGATTGAAGATATATAATAATGTTATGAGACCTCATTAAATTAAAATTAGGTCTTCAAACATCATATCCAAGCTAAACTAAAGCCAAATGCACACCTACAAGAGTCAGTTAAGTAGGGTGTCTCAGTCTAGAAATAAAGAGCTCAGTTGAGAAGATCAAGTGCATATGAAGGGTAAAATGGAGTTTTAAAGGATAATAAAAACATGTTATCACATCCATTAACATCATTATGACTTCATAAACTATAAATAAGAGAAAACAAACCTAGACAGAGCTTCTAAAACCCCTGTATGCACCTACAATAGCCATTGTGTAGTCTTAAGCATGAGATGAATGTAAGAGGTGAGTAGGCTTAAGAGAAGGTTTTAAATAAACTTAATATGATCCATGATTTATTAATGAACTATTTACACACACTCCAAGACCCATTTGATATGCTCATCCACTCTTCCTATTGGCCAAGGGTAACAATCTGTACAAGTGAGTTAGAAGACCTATATTACTCAATGAGTAAAAAGGAGGAATCTTAGGGTAAATTAAAATATTAATAAGAATAATTTTGATTTTAGTAACATGTTTTAAAATACTAATAGAATTAGAGTTAGTATACAAGGGTCATTCTTAGGTGGAAGGAAAAAATGCAAGAAAATAGGCATTTTAGAGGTTTTTTTGGGCATTTTGGGATGGTTAAGTACCTAAATAAATGAATTAAGATAAAAAAAATTAGTAAAAATTATAATTATGGACTTATACAGTTCAAAAAATATTAACTTTGCCTTGGGTAAGAGGGATATAAGTCACTATTTTATCTCAGAGGTCAGCTAGTCAAGGAAAATCAAGTTTTAGTAAAGCAAGTTAATGAGGTCAAAATGGGAAAAAGAACTTGATGGAAGGTTTTGGAAACTGAAATAAAAATATTTTTAGGTGTATGAAATGAAAATGGTTTTGAGGAATGATTAGGTCAGTCTCATATCTCTCAAGATGACTAAAATACCCTTGCACACAGTCCAACTAGACAAGCTTCCTTTAGGCCTAGTTGGTAAATGAGAGAAAATAATGAAGAGGAGTGATTGGGAGGTTATGTGATGGTTTCAAAATATTTAATTAATTATTAATAATCATGATGTACCAATTAAACCATGAGATATTATTTTAAGTCGCTAAAACTAGCAGGGTGCATGCTCAGCCTATTAGGCCTTGAGGAGACCTAGAGCCAATTGGGGGTCTACCATCACTTCTAGATTATCTAGTGGGATAATTTTTATAAGATGTAATTAGACATTTTAAAACTTTTATTATGTAGATAAACTTATAGGAAAGCTACCTTTAGCTCAGAGATAGTCCAATCATGCAGGACTTGTGAAGACAAACTTGATAGGGTGACTTCAAATGCTCATATCTTTCATGAGGCCTTGAGTGGATGAAAAATGATTTTATATGTGTTATAAGGGTACTTTAATATCATCCTTATGGATTTTTTTTTCAATTTTGATGTCAAATATTTATGAACAAATATTAAGAGTCAAAATAGGCCTAAAACCCTTACAAACCCTCAGTTAAGACCTGATTGGAGAAATGAAGTTGGAGATGCATTCTAATGGAATAGTTTGATTATGAAAGTTATTGGAACTTGTAGAGTACTCCCTCAATCAACTCCCCATGATTTTTTTTATATGGAATCATATGGACAAGGTGCAAAATAGGGTATTTTTTACCATCTTATGTGTTTTGTAAGCTATAAGAGGTTTCAACAGATTCAATAAAGTTTGGGAGGAATTTTTGGACTTATAATAACTCTATATGGTCATTTAATTCCAAGAAAAAACTCCTAAGTGTTTATACCAGAGTTCTCATCTCAGCCAATCAAAACTGACATAGTGGACAAGCTAGGGAGAAGTGTGAAAATTTTAAGTGGATGACTTTTTAAGGTGTCCTTGATGCTTATAAGTGCATGGAGGGTCTTAAAAGGTGTCATACACTCCATAAAATATATTTTCATAACCAATTTATGCCAATTTTGAGGCCAACTGTGCAGGGTGTATGAAAGAGGAGTTTTCTTGACAACAAATGATGATATCTCTTTGTAGACACCTAAAAAGTGTCTAACCCTTTGTCTTCCTCTCTCCCCTTGGTCCCTTGCCACCCCTATCCTATCCCTAATCTACCTAAGTCTTATTAATTGAAAATAATCACCTATTTTTAATTAAATAAGACCCTTTTCCTTTTCCTTGCCACCTTGACATCCTAGGATACCTTCCTTGGATCCCTTTTATTCCCCACATGGCCATTTAATGCCTTAGACTCCCATTCCAACCTCTCCTCTCGCCCATTTAACTCCCCCGTCAACCGTTTCATCCTGGCATTCATTTGACCCGGCCGTTGGGAAACGGATGAAAGGCTATTTTTAGCCTTTCTCCGGCCTTTCAGCTGCCGACGTCGGTCATCCTTCGGCCGACATCGGCGATATTGCCGGCGTCGGCACCCCTTCATAACGATTTCTTCACCGTTTTCTCTGTCTGCTGGTTCCGCTTTGTTTTTCTTCCACTCTCTGCGTCTCCCTTTCTCGCATCCCGACTCTTGAATCTTTGGCACCAAACCCTTGTATCAGCAATCTCTCTATCCATCAATCTGACTCTCTCCCTTAGGTACACAGCAATCTTCTGCAGGTGAACAATAGGGATTCTTCATCAGCAACAGGGCTTCAACAAGCGGCAACAACAACACCTTCTTCAGCAGGGCACAGGTATGTTCTCTGTTTCTATTCTGTATGCTTTCTACTTATCATGTTTTAAGCTATGTTCAGCTCTTCTACCCCCTCAGACCTGACTGTCACCCAGATTGGCTTCCCCTATCTCCCAGATTGGCTTCCTCTATCTCCCTGTCCCTCTCTATCCTCCTGACTAAAACCATCCTCAAACCAGGCCCAGAGCAGACTCAGACCTTCGTCCACAAACCCGTCCACTGACCATCTTTAAACAGAGCACAAATCAAGCCCCGGACCATCCACAGACCAGACCCTGCCATTGCCCCGACCGACGCCGGTCATTACCCCAACCGACGTCGGCAGACTAACCGACATCGGCAGACCCGACAACCGACGCCGGTAGGACCACCGACGCCTACGACTGCAACCAGGCCGACAGCTTCTTCCAGGTAAGCTTTTGCTTCCTTTTCTCTTTCAGTTTGCTATCATTTCAATTTATTTTAGCATTCTGTCTTTTTATCAGTCACTTATCTTTTATCAAAACAGTGGGTTGACCTCCCTTAAGGAAGTTTTTACACTTCTGGGAACAAGCCTTTTGCTTGGCAACCCACCGCCTATCTATCTAACATCCTTTTGTCCAAGTTTTCTTCTTTTGCAGGTGTCATTCCTCCACAGCCAAAGAGGAGTGCTCACAAATGTCTGGATTTACGGTGCGCAATCTTTAGTCCAGGTACTTTCAAGCCTTGTCTATTACTTTCTTTTAGTTTCCTTTCTCTTAGATCTAAAAGCGAACTTTGAGGTAGAAACATCTCTGGCACGCCCGGTGGGACCCTAGGTTCCTCCTGGGTTCCTTTTTCTTTTTCATTCATTTAGGTGCATTTAGGCTCCTTCTCTCTTGTCTCTTTCTTCTATTCCAAATGACACTATAAGCAGGACTAAAACGAATCCTTCTTTTCTTTCTTCCTTGCATTCTAGACTAGTCTAAATATCATACTCTCGTCCCTTTCTCCATCTTGTCTTCATAACAACATCACATTTCGACTTGGGCATTAAAACATATTGCACTTTCATCTCTGCTTGTGCTTGCATTAGTCCACATCTAGTAACTTAGGCGCATATTGAATGAATCGTAGACACTTGATGTTACACTACCGAATCACATGCACTAAAACACACATATAACTTACCTGAGACAAGGCCCGACTGGGATTTCATCACCCAGCGGATACCTTACCCATCCCGGTGACCCTACTTGGATTTCATCACCAAGGGGGAAGCCCACTCCGTTCTCTGGCGGAGGATAAACTCTAGGCGAGGTATATCTTGGCTAAGCGAGACCAGCTAACCACTGGAATCGTGAAGTGAGGGGAGCTTGCTCCTTAGCACCAGGCCACGTACCAGACCCTAACATAGATCTTTGAGCACCTAAAACAACACCTGAAACCATCTTTAGACCGCCTTCTTCTAGGACCCATTTTTCAGCCAATCTCCCCAAACATTCATCTAAGGCATAAGCCACAAGTTTCTAAGGTTAATTCCTAGGATTTATCGCTTAGGCTTGTCTGTCCTTCTCTGTTTTCCTCTTCTCATCTGTTTGTTTGAGTGTGTGAGGACGCTTTCTTCTTTGTTTTTCCAAGAACCTTTTGGCTCTTTGGAAAACACAGTGACCGACATCGGTTCCTCCACCGACGTCGGCCCTTCCCTGTCACCGGCATCGGTTCTTCTACCGACATCGGCTTCATCTCTTACCGGCATCGGTTATCTGACCGGCGTCGGCCATCTTTATAACTGACATCAGTTTTTTTAACCGACGTCGGTCTCTGTCACTGTCCTTTTTCTTCAAAACCAGCAGCCTGAAACCTGTCCTGTCTCTACCAAAAACTCCATTCTGGTTTTCTGAGACTGCATAAACACAGTTTCTAGAACCAGGACTCTCTTCTTAACCACTTTAGCCAACAGCCACTTCCGTCCACCTCGTCCCTAACCAGTCCTATCATGGAGTTTCACTCAGAGACTGAAATAACTCCTACAGGACCGACCCCGACCCCGACCCCGACTCAAATTCCCATCATTCCTGAAGGGGACCGAGATTTCGAGAGATTCTTGGACCTCAATACCGCAGCCCTCCAAAACTATCTCGTGAGAAACCCAACGCGAGACCTTTCGGGTGACGTGGCGACGACATCCACACCATTCGCCACCCAACCCTTTATGACTCAGCCTTTCGCCTCAACTATTAACCCAACCATGGCCAATACGCAAAGTTTGGCCTCCCCATCTGTTTTTAGACCGACCTCCACCGGGGTTTCATTACCCCCTCAACTACCTGCAATTCAACCAAGTTCTAAATCATATCAGAACTTGATTGCCTCGACCCCTCACACTCTTGCACCCACAAATGTAGGAGTGCCAACCTGTCTTGCTATCAGTGCCGCCATTCAACCACCTTTGGCGGTGCCCAGTCAACCTATACCTTTGACCTTCGTAACGCAGCCACCTCTAGCCTTCACTTCCGCCCCTGCGACTAGTCATCCGTACATTGTACAACCGACTATGTCGCACACCTCCTCTAGCCTCTTCCAAGCGCCTTACAACTTAGGGGGTGCTCAACCTGCCAATCCATCAGCAGATCTTATCAAGATGCTGATGGATAAAATGTCCAGTCTCGAAGCCTCCATTTCTAGTTCAAGCAATACTTTGTCATATGAGCAAATTTGCAATGAGCCCATCCATCCTTCCGTCCCTATTCGACCATACCCTAACCATTGGGAGCTTCCTAAATTCACTCGCTTTCAGAGTAAGGAAGACCCACAACAACATCTACGGGCATTTAGACATGCCTGTTATCTTATTTCCCATGATGATGCGTTACTTCTACGCACGTTCCCTATGACCCTTTCTGGCCCTGCCCTTGACTGGTATAGTTCTCTTGCCAAACACTCTATCTTTTCATTCATCCAACTCGCCCAACTATTTCTTGACCATTTCTCAATCAACATCACCAAACAAGTCTCAATCACAGACCTTTATTTTATTAGGCAATTTGATGACGAATCAATTGTCGACTTTGTCGCTCGTTGGAGAGGTCTGATTAACCAACTCTCTTTTTCTTTACCTCAACCCGAGCTCATCGATCTCTTCTCTCGAGCATGTGCCAACCACATCTCTTCTACCTTGCGGATTCAGACATTTCGCACTTTTGATGAAGCTTTCATCATGGCTCGAAAGCTTGAACTCCGTGCCCTTGAAGAAGATAAGGTCAAATTGCGTAATACCAACGCGAAATCTGCTGACCATTCTTCTTTCGGACCTCCTTCTTCTTCCAACTCCAAATCTACAGGAGTGGCCAACACTGTGGTCGTTAGATCGCCATCCTCAACAACAACAAATTACTCTCAACCTTCGACATCTTCCAGCATCACCAAACAATTCCAACAATGGTACATTCAGCGTTCTTACACTCCACTTGGAGAACCATACGCTTCCGTTTTGGAAAAACTTCTCAAGCAGGGGTTCCTCAATCTCCCTCCAATCCGACCACCTCAATTTGACCCTTCAAAGGCCATCCCTACATGGTATAGAGAGGCCGACTTCTGCCACTTTCACCGCGTCCAAGGCCATGACATCGACAACTGCCGAACTTTCAAAAACATCGTCCAAGACATGATCGACAAGGGGGATCTTATTTTAGATAACCTGAACACCCTGCCTAATCAACATATTGACATCTTCAAACAACCATTTCTGAATCATCCACCTGCTCAAAACAACATCCAGACTTCGACCAATGACCCTCATGACCATGACATTCACACGATTAGCACTATCTTGCCTCTTGTCCTTGACCAACCTCTTCCATTAAAGGATGAGGAACCTCCTTCTCCTATTAGTTCTCCATCTACCTCTCTTGTATCGGAGGACGCTTTGACCACATCAACGCCATTAAGCCCACCTTCATCCGAAGACCATACCTTGCCTACTCCTCGAGCACAAGTGGAAGGCATAATCATCCATGCCCTCTGCCCACTTGAGGAGCCAGACTCTCCTATTTCTTCTCCACCAAGAGAAGAACCAGTCTCTCCACCCGTTTCAATCGAGGAAGACTCAGTCGTGGTTTCCTCTTGCCCTTTACCCGAGATTGTTACATCTCACTCACCTTCGTCCACATCCAAATCCAAACCCATATCTAACCTCACCTCGCACAATGGTGGCTCTCGACCCAAACACACGAAAGCTACTAAACCACACCGGAGAATTCCTCCCCCACCTTCGTCATTACCTTCAATCTTAGGCCCGCATCCATCCACTTTAATAGGAGTGCTTCCCACTCCCATCCTTCACAGAGGCACATCACCTCCATTACTTCCTCATCCCATCAGACATACATCTCATCCGAGCTCTCGATCTATGCCTCTTTCACCTCCCAAACCAACGTCACCAACTCTCACTGTAATAAAGCATCCAGACCCGTTAGCAGGTTCATATGACTTGCTCTTACGGCACTTATTGCAATTCTCTCGTATCGACCTCCCACCTCTTAGACAATATCAATCTCTCGGACCTAAACCACCATGGTTCGATGACACTTGCATTTATGCGTATCATCGCACGCCTAGGCACGACACGGAGCATTGTCATGCCCTCAAGGTCGTCATTCGCCAATGTCTTGGGAATGACACCCTTCTTCTCGACCACGTTATCAAAAAACCTTCAACACCACCCCACTCATCAACTCTCGGATCAAGACCCTCTTGGTTCGACAACTCTAAATACTGTCATTATCATCATACTCCGGGACATGACACTGAGCGTTGTTGCGCTCTTAAAGCTATCATTCGTCAGCACCAGAAAAGGGATTCCCTTCTCATCAAGGGTCCTCTCAACCACCTTTTCGACAAAACATCAACCTCGACTCATGCCTCTCCAACCTCATCACCTAAATCGGGATCTCCACACCAGACTGTGGTCCCTTTGTCGCCTTTGACCCCCTTATTCGACATTAATACCATCCATCTGACCACTAAACCTCAACCGACCTTAACCAACCTTTCAAACATTCTCCCTACCCGCTGGGGGAATTCATCTTTTATTCAAACCTCGACCAACTGTTCAACCCAGTCTCTACCACATATCAATCACTCATTTTATCTTAAAACCCGACCAAGTATCCACCGACCCAACCCCTGACCAATTATTCGACCAGTCTCAACCAAACTTCAACCAAATATCAATCACCCTGACCTCTCGATCAAACATTCAACCAAATCTCGACCAAGTCTCAACCAACCCTCGACCATGACATCGACCAAACCTTTGACCAAACCTTCAACAAACTTTGACCAAACATTTTACCACACTTCAACCAACTCTCAACCAATCAACAGTCAAATATCATTCAACCAATCCTTTTTATCTAAAAACATTCAACCAGTCTCGACCAATCAACAACCATATCAGTCAACTTCACATCCATCATCAACATCTGACCAAACTGGAAAGAGCCAAATGGGGCAAGTCCGCTCCTAATTGACTCAGACCTTAACACGCTAGCATGGCCCAGGGACTTATCAGACCTTGAGCCCCCCTCCTTTCTGCGTTGCATCTTCGACCTTTCTTCTGTTAGTCGAGTACTCGTCTACTTGACACGTAACTTGAGCTCATCCCTTGAGCAATCCTCGTCCTCTTAATCCTCATCCCTTTCAACCCTATTCCCCTTTAACAAGTCCTCTACAACCCTTTTAGGATGCAGTGATGCTTTGTCCTAATAAAAAGGGGCGTCCTTGAGCTTCTACAGTCTTGACCGTGACTCTCATTCCTATCAATAAATCCAAATCAAGATGTCAAAACATATCCATGGTCACTAAATCAAGTCGAATCAAAAAGACAGACTGATCCCTCGAAGGACAGCTGTACTATCATTGCTGTATTACTAGACTGATCCCTTGAAGGACAGCTAGGCCAACTTTTCAAACATTATTAAGCAAAAATATAGACCACTCCCTCGAAGGATGGCTATGACTACTCTAGCAATAAACAACACTTTTCTTAGAAGCTTCCCGCATCGATCAACTTCGCAACATGACCATTACATCAAGTGACATCTCTATGCAGGCTTCCCGCATCGATCAGTCTGCGCAAAAAAAAAAAAAAAAAAAAAAAAAAAAAAACGAGTCACGGACATTGGCTTGTAGTTGTCTCAGGGTCTCCTATAAAAGGGGCAAGGTTATTCCTGCTCTTAAACTGGGTTACCCTATCCTCCTCCTATCACCGGCTCAAGGGACTTCAAGCTCACTTTAATGTCAAAGTGATTCGATTACCGTTCTAACTCAACACTGGTGAACGACGCAATGCATGAACGGGGCTTTTGTTCTAATAACCCCTATCTATGCTTCCTTTTTGGTCCTTGTCAATGAAAGAGCAATTTGCCTTTCACCTTTTCTCTACACTTTGGTCACGCTTTGGCCATGTCAATTGTCGACTCATCCTTAAACCCAGCCAACTTCAACATTTTTTCAAACCAGCCTCGACATTTCCAACATGACATCAGGCATCATCCTTGTCCTTTTTGCATAGTTTCTATGGACACCAATACACATGGAAACTACCGACTAGACCCAATTTATGTTAAGCATAAACCAATACTTGCTGAAGCATAAATAGACCTTCTATTCATTTCTAGCATACATCCATCATGACTATGGAAACTTACTAGGAATGAAAGACTCTCGACCACTTCTACAGAAGACACCATCTGTAGTATCCTTTTATCCTCATCTTTTTATTTTCATCATTTCGACGCTTGACCACATCTAATCATCGACCATTTTGACCCTCACAGTCCGAACTACATTGGTCTGAGGCCCTACGACCAGGGCTATGTAGGCAGCACTCAGATAACACATCTTCTGAGGTTAGCTCGACCACCCCCGTTTGTTCGTCTCTTTGATGAACAAACTCTCTTCTGCGACCAAGACCAATCATCGACCTTTGACCAAGACCAATCATTTCCTTTGACCAAGACCAATCATCGACTTTGACCAAGACCAATCATCGAATTTGACCAAGACCTATCAATCCCTCTGACCCTCCCTCCCTTTTAGGGAGAACTACATCGGCCTGAGGCCCTGTCACCAGGGCTATGTAGGCAGCACTCAGTTGACATGAGGTCTTCTGGGGTTAGCTCGGCCGCATCCTTTCGTCTATCCATCCTTTTGACCAATGACCATTGGCGATCATGCCTATCTCCTTTGACCTCGACCACTTCCAAGCCAATGTTGCCTTGGTTGTTTTTGCGTGTATGCTATTCCACGGCTGGTTAGCAGAATTGTCCGCAGACTATTTTTGACCCTTCACAAGTATAGGATCGCGAGCCAGTTGATCCCTACTACTTGTGGCTTTTTCGTGTTTCTGGGAGCACTTCCTGAGCCCTGGATACCTAGAACATGATGACCATTTGGAGCTTCAGCTTAGATTGAGTGACCCGATCAGCAGACGACTAAATGCTGGGGCCCGGTTACTTCAATTTTGGCACTCCTTGACCCTTGACCATGCGACAATTTGACCTAACCATCCCGTGACGTGGTATACGCGCAATCACGACTTTTGCAGTGTTTTCACTCACCTCTCTTTTTTCTCATCCACCTTTTGTCAAATCAGCACCCGACATCAGGTTCCTTCTCTCGACTCCTGCTTTGAGGGGGAATACCTCATCCATACTTCGGGGCAATCCACATCATCCTTCACCTGGGGCAACCACTCCCTGTTTTTGTCTTGCAGTTCATCTAGAACAACCAACAAGACAAAAAGGGGCAAATGTAGACACCTAAAAAGTGTCTAACCCTTTGTCTTCCTCTCTCCCCTTGGTCCCTTGCCACCCCTATCCTATCCCTAATCTACCTAAGTCTTATTAATTGAAAATAATCACCTATTTTTAATTAAATAAGACCCTTTTCCTTTTCCTTGCCACCTTGACATCCTAGGATACCTTCCTTGGATCCCTTTTATTCCCCACATGGCCATTTAATGCCTTAGACTCCCATTCCAACCTCTCCTCTCGCCCATTTAACTCCCCCGTCGACCGTTTCATCCTGGCATTCATTTGACCCGGCCGTTGGGAAACGGATGAAAGGCTATTTTTAGCCTTTCTCCGGCCTTTTAGCCGCCGACGTCGGTCATCCTTCGGCCGACATCGGCGATATTGCCGACGTCGGCACCCCTTCATAACGGTTTCTTCACCATTTTCTCTGTCTGTTGGTTCCGCTTTGTTTTTCTTCCACTCTCTGCGTCTCCCTTTCTCGCATCCCGACTCTTGAATCTTTGGCACCAAACCCTTGTATCAGCAATCTCTCTATCCATCAATCTGACTCTCTCTCCCTCAGGTACACAGCAATCTTCTGCAGGTGAACAATAGGGATTCTTCATCAGCAACAGGGCTTCAACAAGCGGCAACAACAACACCTTCTTCAGCAGGGCACAGGTATGTTCTCTGTTTCTATTCTGTATGCTTTCTACTTATCATGTTTTAAGCTATGTTCAGCTCTTCTACCCCCTCAGACCTGACTGTCACCCAGATTGGCTTCCCCTATCTCCCAGATTGGCTTCCTCTATCTCCCTGTCCCTCTCTATCCTCCTAACTAAAACCATCCTCAAACCAGGCCCAGAGCAGACTCAGACCTTCGTCCACAAACCCGTCCACTGACCATCTTTAAACAGAGCACAAATCAAGCCCCGGACCATCCACAGACCAGACCCTGCCATTGCCCCGACCGACGCCGGTCATTACCCCAACCGACGTCGGCAGACTAACCGACATCGGCAGACCCGACAACCGACGCCAGTAGGACCACCGACGCCGGCAACTGCAACCAGGCTGACAGCTTCTTCCAGGTAAGCTTTTGCTTCCTTTTCTCTTTCAGTTTGCTATCATTTCAGTTTATTTTAGCATTCTGTCTTTTTATCAGTCACTTATCTTTTATCAAAACAGTGGGTTGACCTCCCTTAAGGAAGTTTTTACACTTCTGGGAACAAGCCTTTTGCTTGGCAACCCACCGCCTATCTATCTAACATCCTTTTGTCCAAGTTTTCTTCTTTTACAGGTGTCATTCCTCCACAGCCAAAGAGGAGTGCTCACAAACGTCTGGATTTACGGTGCGCAATCTTTAGTCCAGGTACTTTCAAGCCTTGTCCATTACTTTCTTTTAGTTTCCTTTCTCTTAGATCTAAAAGCGAACTTTGAGGTAGAAACACTCTTTTTGGGATTATTATAAAGGACTAAAACTACAACCCATGCATGGAGATGCATGTTTTAAATCATCCCATTCAATTATTATCATTTTACTTTTTCCTAGTGAGCTATGAGGCATTTGAGAAGCCCAAATCATGAAGTTAGTTTTTTTGAGCTAGTTAAGGGAATTTCATGCTAACTTGTAAGATTTTGATGTCTTGAATGGACACTTGTGATTCTTGACATTTCATGGTTCATCCCATATCCTCTTCTAAAGCACAAGTAATTGATTCTCTTAGTTTTACAAGTATCCTTATGACCCTTGGAGTTCTCTCTTCTCCTCTCTCTCAAGTCCTATAAGAACTATCCATTTTGGCCATTGCAAGTTGTGATCCACCTAAGTATGGCAAACTCCTACTCATTTTCATACCATTTGATCAATAATACTACTTATTTTTACCTCTTCATGATTTTTCTTATTGTGTTTTACTTGAATGTTGGATATTTCTTAGTGAAGACTATGTATTCCTTAGCATGTTTTCTCATTCTTGCATCTTATTTACAGTTGGAAAGCTTCTTCTTGCAGGGCATGTGAAGTGTTCTAGGAAATGTCAAGGATTGAGTGACTTAGTTTATTAATTAGTGACATTCAAGGCATCTTGTCTAGTCCTATATTTACACATTCATCTATAACCTCATAATGTAACATTGATGTGAGAAGATGTAGATTTGAGAAGTGTATGTTCAATTTGTCCCTTGATTTCATGTGTAACATGTAACTGGTTAAAAGCCATAATCTTATTTGATGTATCACCTCCCTTATAATAGTTTTCTTTTAATTATCTCTCTGCTTCCCCCCACCCCATATTTTAGGAGTAGTTTCAATCCAAGGTGGTAAATCAAAGGAGCCATCCCTATCTAGAGATTCACCTCATCCTTCAGCAACCGACAAGCCTAAGGTGTTTCCATTGTGCCATTTGGATGAGGAGAGCTTAGGCATCTCCTCAAAGGGTGAAATCCAAGTGACAATAGTTTTTGGCATGCCTGATGGGATTCTTGGTCTAAGAAGTTGAGAGATTTTTTGTGTTATCTCTCAATAATTAAACTTTGGAGGCATTTATCCAAGCATCATGGTGACTCCACAATTATATTAGCTGGTCAAGTAACTTAGGTTTTCCTTTGAAGATTTTTGGTAACATTTTTCCTTATGTTCTTATTTTCAATGAAGTTTCATGGCTAATCTTGGTGTTGAGCATTATTTTACATAAGTTGGTGAGAAATTCAAGGTTGTGTCATTCCCTATCAATATGAACATGTTCTTAATCAGCCCATTCATGAAGTGTATTAGTCCTACAATCATCCTTCTCCATATCTTGCTCTTATTCAACCTAGTCACTTCTCAAGTCAATCCATTTCCACCTTAAAAAAAAATATTTAGGGATATGAGAGGTATATGTTAGATATTGAAACATAAATGGGATATGGTCAATAGGTTATTATCAAATTATTCATAAAGTGAAATATGAATTAGATTTGGTCAAAAGAAAGTGGATACCTATTGAGAGAGCCAATTGGCAAAGGTTCACAAGTGAGATGCTTCATGTGAGTGACCTAGTTTCTTCCTTAGAGGGTAGGTTAAGAGTTCATGAAAGGAAACCTCACCAAACATATCAACCTTCATATCCACTTCCCCAAGTTTCTTATCAACCATATTTGATCCCTACTCATGAGCTGAATCAAGGATACCAAAGTCATCCTTTTCCCAATCAGTTGAAGGAGAGAGTTGAAAGGAAAAACCTTGTTTTCAAAGCTAATCTTGATAGGAAAATTGAGTTAGATAATATGCATATGTAGAGTTACATTTTAGTATCAAAGGAAGTGGAGTTAACGCCCTCATTTCCCTCTCATATTGCATCCCCATCTCAAGGAGTGACCCCTAGATATGAGATTCCAAGTTGGAGACAAGGTGGAGAATCCAAGCCTAAGGAGATTCCAAATTCCTTGAACACTTCACCCACTCCTCAAATTATATCACCACCTCAAGAGAATACTTATAATCCTAACATCCTAAGCTAGAGTAAGATAGTAGAATCATGGGAAAAGAAAGAGGATAGAAGCATTGTTAAGGAGTGTGAAGTTGAGAATAAAGTTAATCCTTTGCAAACCCCTCCCACCCTTCCTCAAAGAGAGACCTCTTATCTTCCATGTCAGCCCTCATGTATTCCTTATGCTCATGATGATGCCTATTAAATTCAAGAAATAATTTTCCAAGATAACCTATCCAAGAAAATTGAAGAGTTGGAGTCAAGGATGAGGTTGTTAAACCAAGTTGTGATGGAAGGTTTAGATCCAAAAGAAGATCATATGCCTAAAAACACCCCATATAACCTTCCTAAAGAGAGTTCCAAAGTTGAATTAGATGTGAATGAAGGGATTTTCAATTAAAAGGAAGATAACCAAGCCATATTAGCCTAAGATCTACCTCCCTTTCCTCAAGAGCTCCCAAAATAATCCCCAACTTTGCATTCTCAATCTAATTTTGAGGCCTATATTCCACATCCACCAACTAGTTCATATTATCCTCATCACATAACACTTTGCCTTGATGGACCTGTGGTATGGGAACATAGACAAGATCATTTGGTGGAGGAAAATTCATAACCCTTGCTTGAAGAAAGCCTAGCTTCTTGGTAGCCTCATTGGGCTAGGTCACATGATTTCAAGATGCACTAGTCTTGGAAGATATTGAATCCCTTGAAAAAGACTCTAAATCTAACCAAAAATTTGTGAATAATCATCTCAAGTATGAATATTGATGTGTTATTATAGATGGAGAATAATTTTAGGTCTTTCCCAAAGAGGTTACAACCCTAAAAAAATCTCTTGAGACTAATGTGCAAGATGTTATCCTTGAAGATGACCCAATACCTTAAAGTGATCTTGAATCACCATCAGATGCATTGGATCTTGAATAACACAAGCTTGATGACATCATACATCAAGAAGATAAGATTGAAGAGGTAGTGGTTCTAGATGATAAAGAGGATAAGGATGATTGGTAGCTACAAATGAAGCTCTTTCAAGAGCTAGAAGAGTTTTGCCAAGTTGAGGTCCCTGTACATGACAAGGTGAAGAAAGAATATTCCATGAAGGACAATGATTAAGATTGGATAGCTTATACAAAGCTCCTTTATGAGCTAGAAGAACTTATAGCTGAGGAGAAACCCAATATTATTGAGAGCCCTATGGAAATAAAGAATGAGGTTGCAATTGAAAATCCACATAAAAAGGTTGAGGCTATTTTGATGCAAGAAGAGTTAATTTATATATCCAACCTATTTTAATCCACCTAGTTTTCAATGAACATCATGCTAATTAATTTGGGCAAACATCATGAAAAAATTGGAGACATCAATGTCAAGGATCAAAAGGATACATGTCTCAGTAAATCATTCATGCCATGAAGCAAGAAGAGTTTCAAACTTCCCCTTTGATCCAGGAGGAAGTTCTCATATTATGTTAGTTAGTGTTTGAGTTAGTTTTTTTAGTTTGGTGTGTGTGTTCCATAAGTGCTCATGAAGCACGTGTGTGTTTGCTTTTGCTTTGTATTTGTCTTTTATTTCATGTGGTTGAGGTAGTCATTATTCTTATCTTGATCAAAGATTGTGGTCAATATTAAAAGCCTTCTTGTTTTTCTTAGACTTTATTTGACTCCCTAAACTCAATGGACTGATAAGGCTACTGGTCTAGTTAGTATAACAGGCATACTACCCCTATGAGTCACCAATTTGTTGACCAAATTTGACTTAGGTCAAATTAGGAACCCTATAGGTAAAAACATGAGATTTATATATTTTATGGGGTCTAATTTATTTTCATGGGTTGTATTATATGTTACTTGATGTCATTTAATGTCATCCTAGCCTTGTTCATAGTCATATTCGTCAATTTGTCATTTTGAGTCTTTTAGTGGGCTTTTAAGGGTCATTAATGCAAGTGACATAGTTCCCAAGGTGAAAAAGTGTCCTTTTTTCCTTATAATAATATAATAGGTCAGTTTACCTATTATTTATGTTAGTTACATCATAGTCTTCCAGGTTGTTTAACTGAAATTAAAGAAAATAACTAAAAAAGGAAGTATTTGACACTTGTACAACTCATGGGGAAGTGTGTCATGGGGTAAAATATAATTTAATGTATTTTAATCTTCATAAATTCATATCAATGATTAAAATGTTCTGAAAATGCCATTTTTAGGCTAAAATTGTTTTGATCCATCTTTGCATTTCTAGACATACATAAGTGACCTTCAATTTTGTGCTTAGTATGAACAACTCAAGAGGTTTTAGAGAAAATTATTTTGGGAGTTGATATTTAAGTTAGATAACTTAATTTAAATATAAATATTTCAATTATTTATCAATTGTTATTTATGAACTATCCTCTTGAAGTTGACTGTACTTTTTTGTTAGTTGTTTCATTCACCCTATAGGTTTTATTCCATTTTGGTCAAATCCATATGAATCAGTTGGTGATGTTGACTCCATAGGATGTTTTATACCTTATTATATGATATCCACACTTATTTTCATTCTTCATGGTGTTTTGATGAGCAAGTTAATCCATATTGAAAATAAGGTGCCACCATGTGTAGTCTCAGTCAAAGTTCTTCTTGTTTGTAGAATGTTGTTTCCTATAGATCTCTCATGTAGTTGGTAAATTATGTTCCATATGTCTCAAAATCATATATTCACCTCCTTCCATTTTTTGGTTTCACTATATCATGCTTTGGGCTTCTTGTAGCCTTACCTTTCCTCACAACCAACTCTTTGCACAATTTCACTTACAGTCACCTATATAAGCTAGTTTATCTTGTTCATGGAGTTATAGTCAAAGTTTTTTAGTTATCCAAGTCATTAATATATGATTAGATTCCACTTTTATGCTTGGAAAATGTACAAGTTTGGTGACAAGCTCATTCATCATGTTAAACTAGTCATTCTAGAGACCCCTGCTTGCTTTATTCCAAATGTGTGCAAGAAACTTTCATGTTGGAATAGTTTTATGGAGATATTTTTAAGGCCTCTTAGATAAAAATAATGTATTTTTAAAAAAATATTTTATTTTGAGTTGTTTTGAGGGATTTTACCCACCTTGTTGCTCTATTCCACACTCATTGTCTACACACAACCCATACACACATATAGGTATCTCATGATGATGTCATCAAAGCCTTAGTATTGGTTTCAATCCTTTTTAAATGTGAAAATTTTAATTAAAGGTATTTACATAGGCATTGGATCATTGAAATCAAATAACAATGCATACTGCTCATTCCATGATAGTTACGTAAGCTTTATTGCCTATGTGTAAGAATGCTCATCTATAGGTGTATCAACAGAGCTTTGAGAATTCTTATGTGGAGGATTGAAACATGAAAAGAGACTTATTTTGGATCTTAGTAGGTTATTTTAACATTTTATACCTACTTGGAGTGTTTGATGGACAAATAGAAAGGTAAACCATGCTCAAAGGACAAATGATTGAGTTTAGGGAAACTTTCCCTAAAATGTGAAAACAAAGCTCCAAGGGGTTTTTGTGGATCTCCCACAACATGATCACAAGTGTTAAAAAACATATATATTGGTAAAACTTATTACCTATAGTATGAACAAGAGACATGACAAATATGGAAGTCAGGAAGTGAGTGGAAGGTGTAAATGAAGGGGCTAAAAGTTACCTCTAAAATACTAAAATCATGCAATGACATCTACAAGCTTTAGAGGTGTGAATGACAATTGACATCTTTAAGAACAAAAATGAATTCACTCATGATTATGATGGTTTAATTTGTTTAATTTCACAAAAATTATAATGAATTTTATCATGAGGAGGTGGATGTATAGTTTGTAAGCCCTATGACCACCTACAGGTACCCACATAGAGAAATATGCACCTACAACAAAATAGGGAATTAGTGACTCAGGCAAAGTGTTTGATTGTGTTTTAGCCTATAAAATTAAATATAAGGTGAATGATATTATATTTTTTTTACCTAAAGGAGGTTTAAGATATGTCTTCATATATCATGACCAATTTCAAATGAGCTAATGGTCACCTACAGGGGTCAAATAAGTAGGGTATATAGACAATGAGTTGGCATGTGTTTAGGTGGTGTTTAAGACACTAAAACTAATTTTATATATATATATATATATATATATATATATAATGTTATTATACCTCATTAACTTCAAATTAGGTCTTCAAACATCATAACCAAGCTAAACTAAATCCAAATGCACACATACAAGGGTCAGTTAAGTAGGGTGTCTTAGTCTAGTAGGAAATGACTCAACTGAGAAGCTCAAGTGCATCTAAAGGGTAAAATGGAGCTTTTAAGGATAATAATTTTTTTTATCACATACATGAATATCATGGTGACTTCATAAACTAAAAACTATAGAAAACAAACCTACACAGAGCCTTCAAAACCCCTATATGCACCTATAGTAGCCATTGTACAATTTTAAGCATGAGATGAAGGTAAAAGGTGAGTAGGATTAAGATAAGGTTTGAAATGAAATTGATATGATACATTATTTATTAATTAACTATTTAAAAACACTCCAATACCACTTAAATATGCTCATCCACTCTTCCTATTGGCCAAGGGTAGCAGTCTATATAGGTGAGCTAGAAGACCTATTTTACTCAATGAGTAGAAAATAGGAATCTTAGGGAGAAGAAGTGTTTTGGGTAAATTAAAAGATTCATAATAATTATTTTTAGGTGATTAAATTTTTTTTAAATCCTAGGATCATTGTATTTATCATATAGGGGCCATTCTTAGGTGGAAGGAAAAAATGCAAGAAAATAGGCTTTTAGAGGTCATTTTTGGGCATTTTGTGCTAGTTAAGTACCTAAATAAATGAATTAAGATAAATAATTTGGTAAAAATTATTATTATGAAATTATAAAGATCCAAAAATATTTATTTTTCCTTGGTAAATATGGATATACCTCATTATTTTATCTTAGAGGTTAGCTAGTTAAAGAAAATCAGGTTTTAGTAAAACAAGCTAATGAGGTCAAAATGGAAAAAAGAACTTGATGGAAGGTTTGTTAAACCTAAATAAAAATATTTTTAGGTGTATTAAATTAAAATATGTGATATTAATCACTATTTAAGTATTAGGCCTCTAAATATGACTAAAATACCCTTGCACATAGTCCAACTAGATAAGCTTCCTCTAGGCCTAGTTGGTGAATGAGAGAAAATAATGAAGAGGAGTGGTTAGGAGATTATTTTATAATTTTTAAAGATTCAATCAATCATTAATAATCATTATATACCATAAAAACCATTATATATCATTTCAATTATATTAAACTAGTAGGTTGTATGTTAAGCCTATTAGGCCTTGAGGAGACCTCGAGCCAATTGAGGGTCCACCATCACTTCTGGATTTTTATGAGTGTTATATCTAGTGTAATAATGTTTATGAGATATAATTAGACATTTTTTAACTTTTATTATGTAGATAAAATTACAATAAGGCTACCTTTATCTTAGAGATAGTCCAAGCATGCAGGAATTGTGAAGACAAGCTCGATAGGGTGACTTTAAATGCTCATATCTTTCATGAGGTCTTACATGGATTCAAAATAATATATAGGTGTTATAATATCCTTAAAAATAATCCTTGTGGATTTTTTTTTTTTAATTTGGATGTCAGATATTTATGAACAAATCTTAAGAGTCAAAATAGGCTTCAAACCCTTGCAAACCCTCAGTCAAGGTCTTATTAGAGAAATTAAGTTGGATATGAATTCTAATGGAATAATTTTATCACTAAATTTATTTTAACTTTCATAAGAATCCATGAATTTACTCCCTATGCTTTTTTTGTATGGACTTATATGAATAAGGTGAAAAACAAGGTATTTTTTACCATTTTGTGTGTTTTGTAGGATACAAGAGGTTTCCAGAGATGAAATAAAGTTTGGGAGGAATATTAGGAATTTTAATAACTCCCTATTATAATTTAATTCCAAAAAAAAATCTTAAGTGTCTATACCAGAGATCTCATCTCAGTCAGTCAAAACTGGCATAGTGGACAAGCTACGGAGAAGTGTGAAAACTTTAAGCGGATGGATTTTTAAGGTATCCTTGATGATTATAAGGAAATTTAGGGTTTTAAAATGTTTCATATACTCCCTCCCATGTATTTTAATGATAAAATAATTCCAATTTTTAATTCAAGTGTGCAGGGTGCATGAAAGAGGAGTTTTCTTAACAACAGATGATGATATCTCATTTTGGGATGATTTTAGATTACTAGAACTACAACCAATGCATGTAGAGGCATGTATAAAATCCTCCCCCTTAATTCTTATCATTTTACCTATTACTAGTTAGTTATGAGGTATTCAATAATCCCAAATCATGAAGGTAGTTTTTTAGAGCTAATTAAGGGAATTTCATGCCACCTTGCAAGAGTTTGATGACTTGAATGGACACTTAGGATTCCTGACCTTGCATGGTTCATCTCATCTCCTCTTATCATGCATAAGTAACTTATTTTTTCCTCTTTACAAGTTTCCTTGTGATCCTTGGAATTCACTCTTCTCCTCTCTCTCTCTCTCTCTCAAGTTCTATAAGAACTAGCCATTTTAGCCATCATAGCTTATGATCCACTTGAGTATGGTGAAACCCTACTCATTTTCATACCATTTGATCAATAATGCTACTATTTTTTACCTTTTCATGACAATTATTAGTTTATTTTACTTGAATGTTGGATCTTGCTTAGTGAAGACTATGGATTCCTTAGCATGTTATCTCATTATTGCATCCTCTTTTCAGTTAGAAAGCTTCTTGTTACAGAGCATATGAAGTGTTCTAGGAAATGTCAAGGATTGAGTGATTTAGTCTATTAATTACTAACATTAAAGGCCTCTTTTCTAGTCCTCCTAGCTTTTCACATTCATCCATAACCTCATAATATAACATTGATGTGAGAAGATGCAGATTGGAGAAGTTTATGTTCAATTTGTCCCTTGATTTCATGTGTAACATGCAGATGGTTAGAATAAATCATCTTATTTGGTATATCATCTCCCTTATAATAGTTTAATTTCAATTATATCTTTCACTTTTCCCCTCCAAAGTTTATGTGTAGTTGCAATCTAAAGTGGTACATCAAAGGAGCTAGCCCTATCTAGAGATTCACCTCATCCTTAAGCTACCCATAAGCTTAGAGGTGTTTCCATTATGCCACTTAGATGAGGAGAGCTTATGCATCTCCTAAAAGGGTAAAAATTTAAGTGATAATAGTTACATTAATGGCTTATGGATGCCACCCCACTGATGATGTCATAAGATGATGCAAATTTGAGGAATGAAATTACAATTAATAGATTTTCATTAACTTTAATGGATTTTTAACTCAATCTCTTAGTTTGGTTTAATTTGCTTAAGTGGGTTTAATTAATTTTCTATATTTGTTTGGAAATTGGTTGTTCATTTAATCAGACTACTCAAAATTTCAATTTACCTAGTCATAATTTGACTGGAGTATAATTAGAAGGTGTCAGTTGCGTATGAAACAATGCCCTAGTTAGAGCATTATGGGCATGAAACAACACATGCACATGATGTGTTGTAAAATTATAAGAATTCATTAGTCTAGAATGTCATTTTACATGGTTATAATTTGAATCAAAGTGATTTGATAAAATATAATAATCACATAGAATGTATTACCCCATTTAAGGATACATTAGCCTAAATCAACACCTGTATGTGATAAGTTCAAACCATTTAGCACATTTTACTAATTTTTTCCCAAATTGTGCATTATCATAGAATATTTCTTAGATTGATAATGTTATTATAATATTGATAGGAATTAGATGTCTACATTTTCCCCCTATTTGAGAAGGCATGGTGAGACATTCAATTGAAGTAACATCTTTTCAAAGAATGAAAGAATTACTAAGAATAAGTTGGAAGGTAATGATTGAAGAAATGACCCATGATTCCCCCTTAATATGGCATGTGAGGATGAAAGAGAGGGATGGACTTTGCATCTACCAATGAGTATTTTAACCCATGATTCCATTCCAATAGTAGTTATTTCTTCATCTGATATTTCAAAAATAGGAGAGTTTTTTGAAAAAAACCAGAGGAACATCCCTAAAGAATGTCTATTCCCCCATTGAGTTTTTTTTATCTCCTTCCTCCATATTCCCTTCATCTTATTTCGTATCCTCTTTCTCTACCATTGGGGATTCAGAAATGGGTAATTGGTCTCAGATACTATTTGGGATTGTTATTCAAAAAATCTTGAATGATGGAGGATTTGCCCCATAAGAAAAACCTCTTCATATGCAACTGACACCTTCTTCTAATTATAGTCCAGCCAAATTATGACTAGGTAAATTGACATTTTGACAATCAGCATAGACCTTATATTATTATTCAAAAAATCTTGAAACAATCAACATATACCTTATATTATGAAGAGGTTTTTCTTGAGGTTGATACTTCTTTTTTTGGCCTCTACCCCAAATAATCCATCGCATTCTCAACTTGCTTGACACCATCTACCTGGCCACACTTCTTAGCAGATGTTTTGCTTATTTTTTTAGATTTTAGTTGGACTAATGTATTCCCTTCTTCATTGGTCCTACTCTCATTGATCCTCCCATTGTTATACCTACCTCTATTTCCCTTGTCACCACTACCTTTGCCATTATTCTTCCCAATGTTTTTTTGTTCAACCCTAATCCCTCGCCATCCCCATCACTCGTGTTATCTTCGCCATTGACCTCCATTGTAAATTCTCCAAACTTTTTATTTTTTAGATTATTTTTAAATATTATATTTTTTGGGTATTTTTATGGTAAATTTAAAGACCTATTAATACATCCAATATATGTGGATAATCAAATTATGGATTTGGTGGAAGATTGGGTAATGGGAGATATCAAATCATGTCAAATGCCCACATGCCATCATCACAATTATCATCATAACACTATTCATCTATGATTTTTACCTTTCCTTTTTCTCTTTCCTAAATTTTATGCATACATATCACATGTTGTTTCACTATCTATGAAGATTCATGTTTTCTATTTAAAAGTAGTAGAGTTGGACTTGTTATTGGATCCCTGATTATGTGATTATCATCATTTCCATCATACATATTTTGATTTTACTATCCTAAAATATAAATGTAATGCATTTATTGGGTGAATATGCTATTTTTACCATTTATTTTAACCATTATTGACCTAATGTATCATGTTGGTGGTCTCCTATACCCATCACAAATATAAGTGTGCCCATAATATTTGCACCATAATTAATTGGTAATGTGATATGTCCTATTGGATTCTCATAATGTATAAGATGTTTAAATCATTTATATCATGACTCACTTGTTTTATAAATGGCATTATTCATGTGTTTGTCCCTTATTTTTTATTAGCCTGAATGTGATATTCATTTTTAATGAAAGCTTGGATAGTCAAAAAGTCCTTTTGTGGATGTTAGTAGGTTTGTGTGGTCTATCTCTATACTAAGTTATAATAGAACTCAATATTGGTTTTTATTGTTGTATTTGTATTATCTTAATGTTTCCTATATTATTATATTTCTAAATTTGTTGTTTTAATGTTACAAAATTATTTGTCTCATGCCTGGTGATTCTATGGTAGTCACAATATGACTTTCTTTCTTGATGTGATAAATAACCCATTGCTCTATGTCTAATAGTAGGAAATATAATCATTTTTTTTTCAAATTACATTATTAATATAATGATTAGTTGATATTTAATGTCACTTACTTGTAAATTTATGGAAGGCTTTTCATCCACAAACTCCACATTATTGACAAAGTTGTCTTTAGGCTTAGATTTTTACTTTTGATACATTACACAATGTGAAGGTGTTCTTGTACCTGAGTCATGCTTGATTTTTAAAAAGTTAACCTTAACATTGCACTTAACATATAAGGCTTCGGGTGTGAGATAACACTACAACAACTATTTGTGTTCCTAAAATTATGATTATTTTGTATTATATCCTTTCCTTTATCTACTTTAGATTGTTCTTGAAAAGGCAATTTTATTTTTCAATATCTATTGTATATGAATTGTCCCAATACTACCTAGACCTATAGGTGTAAATATATTATCAAACACATTTGGATCAATAGGTGTAAAATTTAACTTGGTCAAATAATCATCAATATTGGCTTGCATGTTATTATCATTGTCATCACTATTAACATCTTCTCTATATATGCGATCTATATCCTCTAAATTGACACCATAGCATGCATCCAAGATTGACCCAAGAGAAAATTTTAGTGTATATGATTAGGCATGCTTTGAAATATGGTAGTCAATGTCTTAGGTCCTACTGTCACATTTAATGATATTGATCTAAGTACCTAGCATGGAATATTCTTATGCTCTTATTTGATTTTTGGATAGTATCCATATTAACACCTAATTATTTTAAGAATGTTATGTGAAAGATATTCATTCCTGATCAATTATGTATCAAAACACATTTGACTTCCATATTTTAAATTTTAACTTGAATGAATAATGGTATATTTTGTTTTATTGTTTGTTTGGTGGGTTTTTTTTTTTTCAAAATAAATCATATTTTCACCATTTTTTTAATACATTCATAATGGAGGAAAAGTATGCATGTTTTAAATTATTTAGCAAATATGTCTCACATAAAGCCTCATATAAGATACCCTTATAGATGGTTGATCTCTTTAATAGTTTAAAAAAATAAATTTTAGCTTTAGTATTCTTTATTTGGTCAATAATTTCATACCATTTTCTTTGATTAGTTGGCCATGTGGGAAGTGGAGGGGGAGGATGAGGAACATGCTGACTATCTCCATTCTACTATGCATGTTGGAGTACCTGACCTCTTCATGTTGTGATTGCATGGATCATGGTATCTAGTATAATTATTAGGTGAATAATGGGGGAAGGATGGTATCTATCATGACCTTGAGGTCTAGGGGCAGAAAAAATAAAAGGATTCATGCATGTCATTTTACATATAATAGTAATGGGAATAAACTCAAATTGAATATTTAAACAACATGAATTAAGGAAGGTGTTAAGTAAAATTTTCATAGCCTATTTTAAAACTTTTTGGAACCTCAAAAATATGTCATCTTGCTAAAATACCTGGTGGGGGTTAATGACTCAAAATATTTTGGTCTTATTATAACTTTTCATTTTGTGTGATTAGATTAAATATGGATATTGAAGTGTTTGTTATTTTCATTACTTTTTTGTTCTGTAATAAGTTATTTCAGGTGATTCTTGTTATCCACCTCAATAAAAATACTATTATTGTAGTTGTCTATGTTGGAAATATTGTCATTGATGTCAAAGGTCTAGCATTTTGGTGATAAAGGCCCCATTGCACTTAATGTTGTTTATCTTGGCTAATGTGAGTTAATATTTATTTAATATTAACGAATATATTTTTGGTTGCATATGAGACAAAATAAGGGCCCATGGAGAAGTCAAAGAGCCACGAGGTAAAGACAAAAGAAGGATGGGATGCATTTTTCCATGAAGAGTCATCTTGGGGAAGTCTAAGAGTCACCAAGTGAAGACAAAAGAGGAAGGGCACAATTTCTCATGAAGGACCACTTTAAAGAATATGAAAAGTCAACAAGATGAGGACAAAAGAGGGAAGGACGTTTTTGGTCATGAAGGGTCACCACATAACTTTTTAAAGGCTTGAATATGAAGGGTCATACAAGTTTGGCACCATTTTCCATGAGGATCGAAGGGTCACAAAGGGGGAAGGCCAAAGGTCATTTGGAAAGCTATAAATAAAGGCTTGAGAAGCCATTTGTAAAATGAAAAAAAGAGGTTGATTTGATATTGTTTTATCTAGCTTAGAAGAGAAATTATAAGAGTTGAATATGATTTGTATTTGTTATATCTAGCTTAGAAGAGCAAAGGTGAGAGAGAGGAAAGAGATGTTGTATTGAACTATCATTTGTTGATATAGCAACATTGAGAGATAGGTGTGCGGTATACACAAAGGGGTTGGTGCTCTTGTGGGTTGGTGCTCATGAATAGTAGCTGGGTTGGTGCTCATCAAAGGGGTATGGTGCTCCTGTGGGTTGGTGCTCACAAATAGTAGCTGGATTGGTGCCCGGGAAAGGGGTATGGTGCTCTTGCAAGTTTGGCTTGTGAATATTGTTTGGGTTGGTGCTCATTCATATACTTAAGATTGTTCTCCATGGTTTTTCCCACATTGGGTTTCCACGTTATATCTGGTGTCTCTCTATCTTGTGTGATGTTTATTGTTTGAGTTTTATTGCATATCTTGAATGTTTGATTAAGTAAATTTGATTAAGGGAAAGTTTTATAAGATATATGATATACTGATTCACCCCCCCCTCTCAGTATATTTGATGCTTAACAATCTCTATTTGGCATATTGAATAACAAGGTAAATAAAGCTCGTAGCTTATTGTTCAATTTTCCTTCATCATCTTAGCAAATATTGTAATCTCCTTGGTATTCACAATTGAGAATCTATCACACAATTCATTACATAAGGTAGTAATACCATTATATATTTGGTATAATGGGATTATAATATCTTCATTTTATATAATCCATGGATCTGATTCTATTTTCCAATGAGATAATGCCTCAAAAAAATAATGAAAAGCTTAACATAAGTTTATAATATAAGTTTCAAAATAGAATATAACTTATATGGATAAACTCCCAAATACGTGGTATTGTTTGATTTATGGATCTTTTAATTGTAAAGAACAAAAACACCAATTTTAAAAATCCTAGTGTCGTCTCATTTTCAAGGATGTGGACATCAAATGTAGATGAAAATAAATGACATGGTGTAAAGTTTTCCCCTCTTCATTTTGATAATTTGGTAAAGGGAACATCTGTCTTTTGCGCTAAATTGAATAAGCATAGAAAAAGGTACATGTTTTGATTGGAGATAAAAACAACATTTAATAGGCTTTATTGTACTATTAGAGGTTGGCAAGTTTCATGGTTAATTTTTTTGGGGATCTCTAAAGTTTGAACAATGAATTAGACAAGATTATGGATTCCATCTTGGATAAATTTAGAAGTTTGCTAAGTTTGGCCAAGATTTTGGGTGGCATGTATGAGTAGGTTTATCTTTAGCACTTACATAAGTTGTATTTAGTTTTGGTACCTTCTCCTTTGGGAACAATCTAGAAAGAAATCTCCTTCATAGTTTTTCAAAAATCTCCTTCAGGTTTTTAAATGCAAAATGACAATGAAGCTTTGAAACATGTTTTTTATGAATTTTCAATGAATTTGTTGAGGAAGCTTTGTAATATGGACATGATGAACTTGTGTCGATATTTTCTTTAGTCTATTGGAGTGCAATTTTTATGAAAGGTGAGTTTTATTAAACATAAAATTCACTCAAATGGTTTGATTTTTCTTTGTGTTTTCAGAATTACATCATGCAATGAGATACAATTGGGTTTTTTTGGGGTTCAACTCCATGTGTTCCTTTTCCCCTCTTTGAGTCCAGCTTTTTGAGATAATGTTAAGATTTTCATCTTGAGACAATGGAATGTTTGGGGATTGACAAAATTTTAATTTGGTATTTGAGAAATTAATTTCTAGGTAGTATTTCATGATGTTATAGTTGAATAAATCCTAGTTTTCAAATTTGCATGTTGAAATAAATTTCTTACCTACTAGTTTCAACTCACGATGGGTATTTTTCTTAGAATTTTTGTGTGTTTATAAACTTGGGGTTTTCATAAAGACTTTATGGCAAAATTCCATGATTTTTTGAGATAAAAATGTATGTGTTGGTGAGATAATTTTGTTAAGAAAAATTCTATTTAGGTTTTGCAATAAAAATTGATGGATTTAATGGCATGAATATATATCATTTTCCCTTAAAATTTATTCTTTTTGATGGATTATTCTTACCCAATATAAAATTTTATGTATGTTGGAATCATCTTAGTGTTGATGGAGCAGATTTTTTTGCAATTGAGAAATGATATTTATTTCTTTAATTTATATGAAATTATAGATATCTACTACAATTTTAACTTCATTATTAATTGATTATTTTCTAAATCAATTTCATAGCATAATATTAGAGAAAATTTAGTATGATTGATCTTAGGATGATTAAAAGGTCAGAAAATAATGTTTTGATGTCTGAAGAACATTTTTAGTATTATTTAATTTTGTGAGACCCCATTTGGTGTATCCCATTGCTTGATATACATTGTTAGAATTCATTGAAACTAGGAATACATAGATGATGCATGAGAAGCCTTTTTTAAATTGGTTATTTTGATTAATTTATTTGACAATACCTTGTTATTTAAGCATGTATATTTAGATTTCTTTAGCTTTGATGATATTTGGCACATTATGTAACCTAATGTATCTTTGACTCAAGTTGAATAGTTTTATTTTTTGATTAAGTAATGAAATATAATATGGTCTAGTTATACTTATTTTAATCATAACATTATGGATTGATATTTTAAGACTAGTTTGCTAGAGTCATTTCATTGTGGGCCCCCCACCTGAATGTTTTTCAGTCTTTAAAAAAAAAATTATTTAAAGAGGTTATTATTGAGTTCGTTATGAACTTAAATTTTTCCTAAAAAATTATAACTTTGTTTTATAAAGTTGATTTAACTTTAAATCATAAAGTTCCTTTTAAAAAATTTAATTATAAGTTAGTTGTTGAACCAACTAACTACTTGACAAAGGATATAAAGGAAAAATAACCTCATTATTAAAAGGGGAGGAAGTCTTATAGGTAAAATATGAGAACTCACTCTTTTATTTATGCTTCTTTTCTAAGAACAAGTCTTTAAGATGATAATTGTTTGTAGAAGATTAATACTCATTCAATCTAAAGGCATAGCCCTGTCTCATCTATTCTAGGTATATCCAGGTTTATTTTCAATTATTTTATTATTATTTAGTTAATATTTGGTAAATTTAAAGCTTTGATGAATACAGATTTGCATTCATATACGTTTGATCCTTGCTATTGCCTGAATACTAATGAACACATCATGCCTAGTGTGACAGAAGTTTGATGTTTACACACGCTGCAATGTCTCTTTTCAAAACTTGTAATTCATGTATTTTATTCATTAATGAAATAATTTCTTATTTGGGATTTTTCAATCATCTTTTATTATCTGATTTGGCTTAACACCTCCTCTATGTATTATATCTTTTAGTGTAATGTTTTTTTCTTTATTTATTTTATGTTGTTTTGTTGGTTCCTTTCTTTAGTTGGTCATTTTCCTTTGATTTTTTTATTTTATCTCTTATTTTTGTCTTCTTTATCTATCTTTGTTTGTAACAACCTGTATTTTATTTGGAGAAATATTTATGATATTTAAAATTGAAACATCATTTTCAGACTTAAAGTATACATGTGTTTCTAAATATAGACTTAGTTTGATTCACACTTTACTATTCGTCCCTTATCTTATATCTATTTCATTATACTTTTGGTTTATCTTGAGGTTATTTGGAAAATATTAAATTTATAATATAGTACATTACTTGAAATATATATTTATTGAATCAAGTTTCTATTCTTCAAGAGATTTTCTAATTAATATTGTATCTCTGTCGGATAGAATAGATTATAGTTTCTTATCTAAACTGATTCATAATTTGGTTGATTTTTAATTGTTATAATAAATATGCTACATTTAATGACTTATTATCAGCAATCAATTTATATTTTATAAAGTGTTATCCAACCCAAGCACATATTTAATATTTATGAGTTATAATTTAGGGATATTTGAATACAAGTTTATTCATGAAATCATTATCTGAAACTATCCTCTTTGTGAAAACATTGCATCCACCTATTAATCAAATCAACTGCAGCAATCCCTTTTAAGAAAGAAATTATTTTCCTAGAACTTGGTCAAGTGTGTAACTCAATTCAACTTAACTTTTAAAAACCCATTACATGCCTTACACTGATTTTTTAGTCATAGGAGTCCCATGATTAGACTGGTACAATTCTAACTTAACCTTTACGATAGGTAAAAGGGGTGATTCATTGGCATGATAATTTTTAGTGTCAATAAAAGGATAAATATTCTTCATGATTAGTTTTGACCTTAATTTTATTATCCTTTAAGTTTGTTATAACATAGTTGTTAAATTTTTTGCATATTAAAGGAAAATAATATGTAAAGATTACAATCATAGATTGAGTTAGAAAATAGAAATTGTGTATATCCATTATAGACATGAATGATTTGTGGTAAATGAGGGGAAATAATAAATTGAGTTTGAAAATCATATTTAAACTCATAAATCAAAAACCCTATAAAAAAAGATGAAAACCTAGGGTTAAATTTGAGGGTTTTATGTAATCACTTTAAGAAATGGGTTCACCAATATGTTACCTTGTTTTTTATCAATGAACCTAAAGAAGATAAAATAGCAATCTATACATTTATATTGCTTAATATATGTTTAAATTATTCAAATATTAATACTACAAGTAGATGTTTAATTTACACTTTAGTATTTATGGAAAACACTGAGAAGAGTAGGGTGTTTAGCTTGTTACCGATATGTTCTAGTCTAATACTATGTGTAAATGACATAAAGGATTGAATATGGGTTTGGACTTTCTCAACTTCAAAAACTATGGATCTAGATATTTTAGGATGAGTCCGTCAACTTATGAATGCCTACATTAGATTTAGGCATTTGACCTCTTCTAGATTCATCTTTATGGACTATGCCCTAGTGTTTTGGCATAGTCCACTACATATAATTTTAAATTATCTTCCTATATGATATAAGCAACTTAGTTTGTGCATAATTCTATAAAATTTGTCTCCTTCACTTGAAAACTCTAGCTTCACTTTTGACACTAGGTTTGGGATACAAAATGGAAATAAAGTTAGGTAGAAATAAGCATAACCACTCCCTACTAAGTGTGTGACCTATACCTACATTCTAATACTCTAATGAGGGATCAATCTGCATGTAGTACTCCCATTTATATATATGCATACAATAGTGCAACCTATAATTTATCTTTCAAAACTTGACAATGGTAAACGTTTAGGACCTACTTATTATGACTAAATTATGATTATGTATATTTAGATAAGTCATTCTAAATGTGAAATTTATTTCCTTTGATTAATATATATATATATATATATATATATATATACCTTGTAAGTGATAGATAGGGAATAGGCTTAGACCTATTTTTTATAAATATGACACTCTTTGGATAATGTCTCACATCATCGACATGGAAATTATATGGGTCAACCCATAAATATGACTTGGGTTATGAAAATTATCATTTATTAGTACATGAATATATCCAAAAATGGTGAATGGATCTAAAAATATAGATTTATCTGAGTATAATTGAAAATGTCTAAAAAATATGAATAATAATCTAATGATCAAGAAACAATTTAATAAGGATAATAAGTAGATTATGAAATTATTAGAGGTGATTGATATTAAATTAGGAGGGTAAAACCCGTAGAAATAAAGTTTAAAGGAGAGAAGGGTGTTAAATATTTATATTTATATACACAATTTGTGTGTGGTAAGGATAGTTCATGACTAACATTGTTAACTATCTAATACCAAATTTTAATGTCTAGACTTTTTAACCAATCTAAAATATAATCAAATAAAAACTAGGGAAATTAGAAAATAATAATTCATATAAGAAATCATATAGGTAGTTATCAAATTATCCATCCAAATAAAATCCACTCAAAACCTCCTTGGATAATTCTAACATTTGATGGTCAAACCATTTTTGAATCTCATTTAGGCTTGGTCTCCACAACACACTACAACCCTTAACCTCAAAGAGGATCTTGGTAGTGGATCAAAAATGTTATATCATTTTTTCATTATGCCATTATTACCTATAACCAACATAATTTATGAATCCAATATCCACATATCAACACCAAAGGTGAATCTTACCTAAGGCAAGCAATAGGTTTATTTAAAATCTCAAACCTTAGTTGTATATAAGATTTAAGTGATGGAAATAACATAGACTAGGTTAAATTGAGTGAAAACAATATATAAGGGACATAAAGATTTGTAAAATAATAAATTTCATTATAACCAATTGAATATATGTAAGGTCATATAGAAGGAGGAAAATAATCTCATTCTACTTCTCTATGCATATCAATATTGTATTTATGAGTGTGAAAGCATACTACATCATAGGTTGGTTGGGTAAACACACCTACCCTTTCCACCTTCCAAAATACTAAGTCATTAATTTTTTGGTGTACTATTCTATGTACATGCTTATTTTACCAAAATGGGTGTAATGTTCATTTTACAATAGTACATTATATAAAATTTACAAAAAAATGTATAAAACCCACATGGGTGGCTTACAACACCAACATAAATAAGTCAAGAATCTCATTGTTTGACCCTAAAGCTTCCTTTGAAAATACCATTACATCCTCCTCTGGTGATGATTCTAAAATTAAAGTCAATGATAATCTTTTGTTGTACCATCTTCATGCTCATTCAACCAACTGTTATGTCAAGGGTGTTATACCAACATTTGATATTTTTTATAAACTTAAAGATGGAAATATTATTCACAATATATAGTTATCCATAGATTTATTCATGATTCTCACATAGGTAACCTTGAGTTGACACAATTGGATTGTTTTGATGATGATCTTAACCTTTACATTCTTGGTATCAATTATTTGTTGATGGCGAGTATGTATAATGGTTTTCCTGTGCATATGGTTTATGTAGATGAAAATGGAAAGATTATGCTACACCATCCCTCACTTTTTGAAATTAAATCTCTATTGATCTCAAATAATTTGTAATTTTTTTATGAGAACACATAATAATGTTTGAATAATTAAGCAAGGGTGTTACATGGGATCTAATTTAGATGTTCCCTCACAAAAGAGAGCATGTTTTTTTTTTTAAATTGATGGAAAATATTTCATTCCTTTAGAGGGGATTGTGATACAAAACACAAATATAGTTAATTTTACCATCAATTCAAGCATGTATGTCTACATTTATTACCAAAAAAATCTTGGTTTATCTAATGAAGTCTCATTAAGCATTCCATATCCCATAGATATTTGCAATGTTTAATAGAGGATTTCAATAGATAAACATTTTGTTGGGTAATAATTTTTTATATTTGTGAGGATTTGATTGATAGTGGTAAAAAAATTCTTGAGGGTATTAATTTGCATCTATGTGAGGTGTTTTACATCAAACAAGGGTTACACATCGAATGAAATTATTGGTGGTATGGTATTGTATTTATTTTATATATTTCATGTTATAATTCACAACTTCTAGTTTATGATTGAATTTAATTTAATATTTATATCAATTAATTCTCTAATGTTATGTACACTATTTGTTGGTGTAGGTTATGTTTATGTTTTTTACTTTTAGCTCTATTAGAAGGTGGGGTCCAACCAGTCAAAATGGGGAATTATTATTTATAGATTTATCACTATAATTGATGAAAATAACACAATTTTATAACTTTTGGAAATGAAAGGTGATGATAGAGTCATCACTACTATATTAGCTACCTCTATATAATATATTATATATAATGCATTACCTTTATACCTCTGATTCTTTCAACCACATGGAGTGCATCATCATAATATTCACCTTTTACCTTAATTTTGCAATATGAATCATAGTGAAACTTATGTGGAATTACCATGTTTAGATGAAAGATTCATGTTTATCTATGAACTTATTAATATTCATTTTGTGCTACCCAATATCATCAAGCATAATAACTTGTTAGAGTTTACTTTGTAATTATATGAATATTTGAAGGAAGCAATTTTATATACATGGTTGTTTTACCCTAATTTGGATTAACAACCTTAATTAAGATAAAAACGTGAATGTAATTCAAATGGTAAAGTAGGCCTTATAATCTCTTATATTAGGAACTAATTATCTATGCATGAAAGGTCATTAACATCAACTTGGGGAAAAACTATTGATGTTACTAACTAAGGTGGATTTGTGCTAGGTTGATTTGGCTCTATGTGACTATGTATCTAGTTGCACTTACTTATGATACTTGTGTGTGTGTGATCTTGATGTTTGATTATGTGCACAACACCAAAAATTAATATCCTTCTCCTCAATACCCTAGGTTTGTTTATGAATAGTTTAAACCTATAAAAACTTGGAAAATGTAATGGATTGAGCTAACCCTAGTCACCCCCATTATTGATTGACCACTACCTACATATCAAATACTTCGAAGAGGTAAGAGGATTCACATGTAGTTTTTCCCCTTAATTTAAATGTATAGTTGTGTTCATTTATTATATGAATGCATCTAGAATCTAGCTTTTGACACTCGATAATTTTCACTCTTGACTTGGCCTGGTGTGCTTTAGACTTGGCTAATAACTACTCCTAGAGCCTAATTTTCAATTTAAGAATAATAGGGAAGATTTTATTAATGTGCATTAGTTTATATATTTTTAATAGACAAGTTCTAAATGATTCATAAATATGGGTTTGATTTATATTTATATGAGTCCATTGGGTGATTTCTCATGCTTCCAACATGTTAAGAAAATGGGTTAACCTATAGGAATGGCTTAATTTTAAAATAGCCAATATCAGGTGAGGATCATTAACATCAACCTTAGATCAGTTTTGGAAATGAAATTATTATAGATTTAAATTAGTGTTTAATCTACAAGAATGCATATCTAAGGCATCAATCAAAAAAGTAGCAGACAGAAACATAGTGGTTAAAAACATAGTGTGAAAAATGTAGCAAGGACAAAACATCACAGGAATAAAACATAGTAAAGGATGCACTCACACAGAAGATGACACAAGTTTTAACTAAAGGTCCAAATGCATGAAATCATATTTTCCTCTGTTATTTTTCTTGTAAATTTGGTGCATTACTTTTCCACCATGAAATGTTAACTACTATCACCAAAATGAATTAGACAACAAATAAATAATGTGATAATAACTAAAATGTCCCAATTATGCTCTTCATGACATTTTTATGACATTACAAATACCACTACATTTTTACTCACTATGTTTTATCCTCATGACATTTTTTTCATGCTATGTTGTTGTAATACTACATTTTTATCACTATATTTTTAACCGCTACATTTTTGTCAACTACGTTATCATATAGAGCCATATCTAATGATATATAGATGCCTAAGTAAGTTATTTACCTAGTTTGGCACAGATTGGGAGGATCATGTAGGTAATTGATAATAAAATAGAAGGGTCAAACTCTATCAAGCATTTGGATTTGAGAAATATGTGTGTGCACAAGTCATGTATAGTGAAGGTAGGTCAGAAGTGAGATTGTCAAATGTATGATACATTCAGTCAACAATAACTATTTTTAAAAATTAAATTATTCCTATGGTTTAGACCATTTTATTATCATGTTGGTGACATGATAAATCACTTAAATGGACTAAAATATATATAAATCAAACCTATACTTATTACTCACTTCTAACTTATCTATCAATAATGTATACACTATTGCACATTAATAAAATCTACGTTATTCTTCCCAAATTACAAATCAAGCACTAGGAAAAGCCATTAGTCAAGTTTGAATAACATCAAGTTAAGTCACGAGTGAATATTTTCAAGTATCAAAATTTAACTGCTACATGCATTCATATAGAACATGATCACAACTACACATTCAAATTGAGGGGAAGAAATACATGGGGTTTGACTTACCTCTTTAGAGTATTGAATACATAAGAAACAATCAATCATCAATGAGGGTGATTAGGGTCAGTTCATCCCATTACACTTCCTAAGTTTGTACAATTTTATACCCTTCATAATCAAACTCAAGGTTTTGAAGAGAAAGATTGATTTCTAGAGTCGTGAACACATTTAGGCATCAAGATTGCACACAAAGAGGTATCACAAGTAAGCACAAATGACTATATAGTCATAGATAACCAAATATGTGTAGGATATTAATATCCACCTCATTAAATAACATGAACAATTTTTTCTTATGATAATTTTAATGACCTTATATGCAAAAATAATAAGTTCAAAATATAAGAGACTCTTGGGCTTGCTTCCATCTCTTTCCTATAGTCAAAAGTTAGTCACAACCAATCAGCGATCCATAATAGTTAAGTCTATTTATATCTTTAATATTATATATATATATATATATATATATATATATATATATATATATATATATATATCCCATGTCACTTATCAAATTAATTTCAACATTTTACATTCATATTCATGCTTAACTATCATACTTTACAACCTAAATTACATTCAAGTTTCTATCTTGATTAGAGTTCTACAATCCAAATTAGGGTAGAATAATGGCCAATGTTCCCTAATATATTTGTTATAACTTCTTATTTAATTGATTAGACCCAACCTCCTAGCAAGTGTCATTTGGTACCAACATTCATATTTCACTATCTTCACAAGATTTTGTAACTTCATGTTATTTTGTACTTGTCTTGGGATGTGCACCAATGGGACCATAATTATAATCTTTATGGACTAATCATGAGGACTAGTTCCCCCTATTTATATTTTTAATGAAATTATTTGATACTAGACATAATCATAATTATTTATTTTAAACTATTTTTTCAATCACTAAAGCTCAAAATTTCTCATATTCCATTGTTCAATTATTTATTTATTTTACAATATTTTATATACATATGTTTGTATGTATATTTCCTTATCCATGTCGACATTATTTATAAATGAAAATGAATTCCTATTTTGATCAACTTTTATAATCTATAATACCCCACATAATATTTAAAGGCAATCAAATTGATGGTGGAAACATTATTAATTTGGCTTCACTGTCAGGATCTTGCTCCTCAATTAGAGCACAATATGATTACCTCTTGTATTAGCAACTAAACACAAAATTTAACCAGAATGATAAGTAACTAGAAATATGAAACAACACAGGATATGAGAGACAATACACAATTGTATTAATAATCACTTAGAAGAAAATACAATAAAGAAGATTGCACACTTCTTCTCCACACCTTTCAGAAGCTTCCCACACCTCAAGTGTTCACAAGTAATTCTCCTCCAAAACTTCACTCTCTCATCACAGTCACAACAATCAACTCAAATATAGAGTTGTTTTTCACCTCCACCAGTCAGTAACAATGCTGCCAGTACACCAAGTACACAACCGTACTCCAAGTAGATCTCCCTTTCCTTGCTGCCACCTGCAAATCAACAGACCTTACTTACCATGTAGATATCTCTACACCCTAAAGAACCCTTGTCCTTGCCTCACCAATTCCTTATGATTCTTTAACTAGTACCCCAGTGGATCTTCTACTAGAACTTGCACACCTGCAACTCTCCAAGATCATACACACTCAGCACCCCTTTGGAACTAGGAGGAACACACCTTGCTCTCTTCCCTCTGAAGGAGCTAATATTTGCTCTCTTACTCTCTAGCACACTTTTAAAATATAGCCCATGAGTCTATTATATAGATCTCATGCATACAATAATTAGACCCTAATTACAATAATTAGATCCACAGCTTCTAGTCTAAAATTGGCTCTTAACATGCAAACACTCAGTTCGTTAACTAACTGTTCATGAAACTGGCAGTTCTGAACTACACAGGTGACTGACATTAGTCCCTGTCTGCTTGGAGATGACCGACATTGGCTGATCCCTAACCGACATCAGTTGCTCTTTCTGTCTAATCCTACTGACGTCGGTAGGCCTGACCGATGCCGGTGTCTGTGACACTTCAGCAACTCCTCCTATTCGCAACTTGGTGAAGCTTTTAACTCCACAACCTAACAATCTCCCACTTGGAGATAAATAGTTACACCTGTACCTGTACCTGTACTTGTACCTTCATCTAATTCATTTCATGGCTTGTATCCCTCTTCAAGATCAATCCTGAAGACTAACCACCACACAACCTGTGATGCTACCCCTGTCATCTAAGTAACCTGCCACATCTGAACCTACAAACCTATGTAGTGAAGACCTTGACCCTGCATAACATGAATCCTTGCTGGTGGTCCCTCTCAAATACCTGAGAATCCACCTTCCCCAAATTGGCTCCAAACTCTCTGACAACTCCCATTGCTTGGGAAAACTCAGGTCTACAGCAGACCTCATGTGATTTTGAACACTATTCTAAGCTCTGCTTGAACTGTCCAGCCCTTGGTGTGCTTACCGATTCTACATCTTGAACCTCACCACCTTCTTCACATTAGCTTCCACTAGAGACAAAATCTCCATGTCTCTTATGCCAAAGAATTTTTCTACTCCAAATTCTTCATGACATACCTCTGAACTAACTTTACCTTTAGCTCAAAAAACTCCCTGCATGTGTAACCCTGCAACAAGCAACCACACCACATACAGTAACAAGATAATGTCATGACTCATCATCCACCTAGTAAAGACAAACACAATAGTTACACTGACATTGACTAAAGCCCTACTTTGTCATCCACCTGTCAAAACTTGTACCACTATCCTGCAGCTTCCTCAAGACCATATACACTAGCCTTCTGTCTCACGTATCCATCCACTCTCTTCTTTAACTTGGGAATCCATTCCATCTTTCAGTGCTTTCTTCCAGCTGACAACTCCACCAACAAACTCATGTTTGGTTTTTCTCTAAGGACTCACACTCCTCATCCATGCCAAGCTCCCACTGTTTCTGGATTCTACCTGCATTGCCTCTTCACATCTTCCTAGTTCTCGACCATTAGTAAGCAACTAATAAGAAGGTGAACAACAAATATGAGGTCCACTTACCATTTCAATCCTCTATATGGGTGTTTGAGATCCTTGATAGCTTTCTATCTGCCCAATATCCATTTTAGTGATCGATCTTAGCCATCTCCTAATCTGCAACCGATCGATGTCAACTCCTTGCAACTGACCCTGTCTGCCGACGTCAATTCCCTGACTAATGTTGGTGTACCTTCTACCGATGTTGGTTCCTGTATGACTGACATCGATTCCTGCTACTCGACACCATCGACTTTGTTGATTTACACATGACCGATGTCGGTGCCTATCTGTTCGATGTCAGAACCTCCTAATCGATGCCGATACTTGTGTTCACTTGTGAGTGATGACTTTTTACCTGTGAGCTCTTTTTGGGTCAAAACCCTATTTAAATTAACATAGCCCTGCTCAGAATAATTTAGTCCCCACAGCTGATCTCTATCCGTCATCTCCTCCATGAACACCAAGGCTTTCTAGTTCTTAAGTTTATCAAGGATATCTATTTTTTGCTTAAGAACATGCATTCCCCTCCTACATATGTGACCAAGCCTACAAAGCCACATCTCTACAACAAAAGGTGAATCAGTAATATATGTAGATAGATAAAGGATACCTACTTTCTTACCACCGTCTAATTCAAGTGCATCTGCTGTGAGAGTTACTATGCATCTCTCATCAACCAACTTTCCTGAAGAAATTAGACTCATCTCTAAGACTGGAACCTGCATGACCTTCTTCAACACCTGTGTGTTACCTGTCTGCAATTTCAGCTTCACTTCCCCTTTGCCAACAATCTGACAAGGCTCACCAACCCCTAAATAAATCTCTCCAAAGTCTCCAAAGACATACCCATGAAAATATGCTCTATTTTAGGCTGCATGGAAAGAGGCAAAAGAATCTGTAAACCAAGATTCTACTTTATCCAGAGCATCATGTGCAACAACACCTACAACATCTGCTTCTACACACTGATCTTCTACTGACCAACAATCTTCCTTTACCTGCTCTTTCTTTCCATCAATCAGACCATTTGTGCTATTCAGTTTCTCCATTCGCAGCTTACTTTCTTCTGCCATTGCTATACTCCCACTCAATCAGAAACCCCTATGAGTAACCTGTAATCAAACACAAAACTTGCTCCCTGCAACCTAGCTCTGATACCAACTGTCAGGATCCTACTCCACCAATAAGAGTATATATGATTACCTCTTGTATAAGCAACTAAACACAGAATTTAACTAGAATGATAAGTAACTAGAAATATGAAACAACACAGGATATGAGAGACAATACACAATTTTATTAATAATCACTCAAAAGAAAATACAATAAAGAAGATGCCACACTTCTTCCACCTCTAAGGTTTTCCACACCTCAAGGACTTCTTCCCTCTCTCTCTTATGGTCCCAACACACAACTCAAATACAAAAATTTTGTTCACCTCCACCAGTCAGTAACAACGCTGCCAGTACACCAAGTGCACAACCATACTCCAAGTAGATCTCCCTTTCCTTGCTGCCACCTACAAATCAACAGATCTTAATTACCCTGTAGATATCTCTACACCCTGAAGAACCCTTGTCCTTGCCTCTCCAATTCCTTATGATTCTTCAACCAGTACCCCGGTGGATCTTCTACCAGAACTTACACACCTGCAACTCTCCAAGATCATACACACTTAACACCCCTTTAGAACTAGGAGGAACACACCTTGCTCTCTTCCCTCTGAAGGAGCTAATATTTGCTCTCTTACTCTCTAGCACACATTTACAATATAGCCCATGAGTCTATTATATAGATCTCATGCATACAATAATTAGACCCTAATTACAATAATTAGATCCACAGCTTCTAGTCTAAAATTGGCTCTTAACATGTAAACACTCGGTTCGTTAACTAATTGTCTGTGAAACTGGCAGTTTTGAACCTCACAGGCGACCGACGTCGGTCCTTGTCTACCTAGAGATGACCAATGCCAGCCGATCTCTGACCGACGTCAATTGCTCTTCCTGTCTAATCTTGATGATGTCAGTTGGCCTGACTGACGCCGATGTCTGTGACACTTCAGCAACTCCTCTTGTTCGCAACCTGGTGAAGCTTTTAACTCCACAACCTAACATTCACAACTATAAAATCAACACATTTTTGTGTTCATGGACATTGAACCCCATGGAAGTATTATAATAACCTTATATTATCAATAAAAATATTATAAACAATTATCCATTGTTTTTTATATTATAAATATAGTAGTATGCCATGCTTGAAATTATTAGGGTATATAATTTCTATGGAAACAATGATGATCTAGCAACAACATGTGGAAAGTATTACTAATTGGATGTGTTGTTTCAACATTTCAAATCCATGTGATTATCATATCTTTAAGACAACGTCATAAATTAACGAATGCATATTTAGTATAATACACAATAGGTTACAAGGATACCCTCAAGTCTATCAAGACCAATAAAATATTATTATAACTTTAAATAATTCCCCTCTTCTTTTTAAATAAAAATTGAGTATTATGTCATGCTTATAAAGATAAGGGTACATCATCTTATGGAAACAATGTTTTTATAAGGATAACATGTGTAAACTAATACCAATAGGGTGTGTTGTCTTAGTACTACACATATATGCGATTTTCATATCATTAAGAAAATGCCATCAGATCATTGAGTGCATATATAGCATAGTATATGCTAGGTTACAAGACTAGCTAGAAGTCTATCAAGATCAATAGATGAAAGCTTATTATTTTTTCAAAAAGTTGTCTTCCCTTTTGTAAATGATAAATATAGTATTATGCCATTCTTTCAAATATTAGGGCACATCATTTCAATTGAAACAATGTTGATCTATAGACAACATGTGGAAAGTATCACTAGTCGTGTGTGTTATCTTAACATTGCACATCCATGTGTTTATTATACCATTAAGATAATTATTTCAGATCATTAAGCACATATTTATGATCATACACATCAGGTTATAATAATACCATAAAGTCTATGAGGACAAACAAAAAATAATAATTGTAATTATAGATAATAGTAGAGTATTATGTCATGGTTTCAAATATCTCGTCTCAATAGAAACATGTTGATCTACAAATATCATGTGGAAAGTATTACTAATCAAATGTATTAACTTATCATTATATATCCATGATGTGATTCTCATATCATTAAGATAATGGAATCATATTAGTGAGTGCATAATTAGGATAATATTTCCATGAAATTGTTGATTTTCATATATACTAAAAAATATTAGGAATACATTAGGGAATTATTTGGTTAATTTTTTTAGGTGAGTTTCATTTTTTAGATACAAATAACTACCTTAATTTTTAATCATGTCTACAATTTAATTGTAGATATTTAAATACAATCAATTTTTATTTTATATTTCTCATTATACTATATATTTCTTCTATACATTTCTTAAGAAATAACACCTCCTCTTCTAACTACTTATTCACCCCAATACCACTCAATATATTAGGCACTTATACAAGATTTTCAAATGACCCCTCCCTCATTAAATTTTCATGATATTAAAAAATATGTATAACACAGGGGCATACAATATCACTGTAATCACCAAATTCCATTCCCTCAAAAAAAAATTTATGTTCCAAGAAAATTAGTTTGTGTAGTTTACTTTATGACTTTTTTTAATAGTACCTAGTAGTAAAAGAACACTTGCATAAAATCTACCAGAATTTTTGTTTAGATAAACATATCTTCCTACCATATTTATAGTGGCATGCCATGAAAATATTAGTTTTGAAGTAAAACACACTTGTGTGGGTGTTATTTCTTTTTCTTCCTCCTTTGCATCAAACACGTGAAATTACCTCACTAAATTGATTTTGCCTAACCCTCATAAAATTTATTCATATATTGTATCTAACATTGCTTAATTTCATAGCTTTAGTAATGTTGTCTATAAACACAATAATGATGACTCCTTCTACCTCCATATTACCATCAAAATATTCTTAATTTCTAATGGGTTTGTAGTTTTATACAAACTAGTGCACCTCATTTCCATCGAGATCCACATCTATCATGAATAAGTGGTATAAACTAACCCTAATTAACACATTCCTTAGTTATTATAAACTATGAATTAGTGTCTTACCATATTATTCCTTACTAATTAGAGGTATTACTCCTTTTTTTCACAATGTTTATTCATTATTCACTTTAGTTTCATCTACCTGCTTAATCTTCCCATTGCCTTTCCCATTTTTTAAAATAAAAATATAGTCTGGATTGATTGATTTATCTACAATGTAAATTGAATTAAAACACAAAGGATAAGTTCATAATATTCAAGACAACATGATGTTTATCTAATATCTCAACTTTCATATATTATATTTATAAAACCTAATTTTTTAGTATGGCAATCATTTTTTATATCTCCAAAAACCTTATCAATTTAATTGTATGTGAAGGTAGTTTTATATGTGACTTAATTTAGATACCATAAAATATATTTTTTCAATTTTTATATCAATCATATGGATAATATCAATAATACTTAAAACATAAATTATTATAGGTTAGCCAATTCATACTAACATGCCATGAAAATTTTACTTCTATCTATCGTTCAACTTATATAAAAACAAGGTATTTTATGTGGAGGGCCCTGAAATGCTCAAAAAACTACACCAGCCATATAAAAGCGAGAAGTTAAATAAATGCTTGAATTTTAATAAAATTATGGGAGAACAAAAGTAATTTGAGTTGATAGATTAAAATGGGGAAAGTGATAAATAAATACCTAAAATTATATTTACCTGAGTTCTGATAGAGAATAAAAGTGCAAAAAATAAGAATCTAAAGTAATGTAGAAGAGCATCCAAAAAATAGACAATGATCTAAGACAATGACTAGAATCAAACCATATAATAGAAAAAATACCAAAACTATATTGTATGACAATGGCAGCCCTCTTGAAAGAATTAAATCTATTATGATAACATTTGTATATCTTTACAATTTGAAAATTTATGAAATCCTTCATTATTAGATAATACTTAGAAACATATCTTTGATAAGAATAACGATGCCTGCACATATAAAAATTCTTTCTCATTTACCTGATGTTAATTTCACATGTATAAATACATAATAAATTGGTTTTTTATTTGAAATTCCTACCTTGGTTAATTATATATTGTCTTTATAATAGGTTAAAAGTTTGAAAATTATCACTCGTGCATGCCAACAATAAAATCATGTGTATTTCTATTTCCTGCCCTTATCCCTATGTGACATGGGATCATAAGTGAGTTTGTATGCTCTTTCACCAATGAAATATATTTATTTTGGTTTAAGTATGCAACAACAAACATTTATAAGATGAAGAGTGGAATGAGGTAAAATTATGATAGACTTGATATGATCATGATCGCATACAAGGAATTTCATGGTGTGTCTAAATGGATTAGGGTACATGTGTATATATAGGCTCATTTTAATTCAAATTAGGACACATTTGCATAAGATAAAAATATATATGATGGAAAGTTGAAAATAAAGGCACATAGAAACATGGAAAAATGTAACAAATGACCCATAACCAACATGACCAAAATCATTTGGCATGATAGTGGCTATACCACTATTGTAATCTTTTCATTTTTTTCAAGGTGAACTAAGGCTCATGAAATAAATATAATTTATTTTATAGTAGTGAAGTGAGGATCCCAAGGCAAATAAATTACAAATATAAAGGTGTTCATGAGATAATGGTGATAATAAAAGCTATGTAAGGTCCAATGTGAATGCAAAGTGTGCCAATAAGAACCTAATGTGCATTAATAATCTGAATGTATGAAAACATTATAAATGTAAATCAACTATAGAACTTAGGTAAAATTAGTTGTCTATATAATTCCTCACTTTAGGGTGTGTGTGTGTATGCTATATATTAAATAAAAATAAGCAAGAGTAGATATTATTTTTGTTATGGTCTCCTTTCTAATTGTAATTATGCTCAAAGTTAGTTCTTGATGTTTGTCAGGTACCTAGAACAACAAACATGCTCTGATACCAGTTGTCAGGGAATCCAAGAACAAACACACTTGTTCTGATCCCACTTGTTAGGATCTTGCTCCTCAGAAAGAGCACAATATGATTACCAAACTTAAGCAATTAAATATGTGGAAATAACCAGAAATACAAGTAACTAGAATTCACCAATAGCACAGAATATGAGAGACAATACACTATCTTGTATTAACACTTTGTACAAAAAAGAATACAATAAAGAGCTGCCACACTCTTCCACCTTACAGAGGCTTCCCACACCCCAAGTGTATAGTAATTCTTCTTCAAAACACTCTCCTACCAAAAACGGTCCCAACACACAAAACACAAAATTGGTGTTCACCTCTCCAACCAGTCAGTAATAACCCTGCTAGTACACCAAGCACTCTATAGTACTTCAAGTTGATCTCCCATGAACCTGCAACCTGCAATTCAATATACCATACTTACAATGGAAGGATCTTCCTTGCCTTCCTTTCTAGCTCATTAGTGGAACTAGGAGAAACATACACTTTGTTCTCTTCACTAAAACACTTTACAATACATGCCAATGGGTCTATAAATAGATCCTAGACTTAAACAATAACTTAGACTCTTAGTTTACTATAATTATCCATGTAGCTCAAGGCTCGAAGTAGCCTTTACATGCAAACACTCCATTCACTAAACTAACTGTTCGTGCAACGAGTAGTTCTGGAACACACAGGCGATCGATGTCAGTCCCTGCTTGCCTGGTGTTGCCGACGTCGGCCGACTCCCTGCCGATGCTGGTTGCCCTCTGCACTGATCATGACTAACATCGGTCATGCTACTGACGCTAGTGCTTCTAGGTCTTTAGCAACCTCCTTTACTTTTTCTGCAACAAGTTGAAGCTTTTAGCTCCACAACCTAACAATCTCCCACTTGGAGATAAACAATTGCAACTGTACCTATACCTGTACACTGTCTAGTTTGTTCCCTTAGCTCTATATACCTCTTCAAGATCACTCTTGAAGACCAACCACCACAAAACTTGTAGTGCAACACTTGTCACCCAAATCACCTGCCACATCCACATCTACAAACCATGTAGAAAATAACTTAAACCTGCATAGCATGTGCACCTGTTGCTAGTCCCTCTAAGAATCCACTGAACTGCCCTCCAATGCTTCTTTCTCAAATTGGCTCCAAACATGTGACAACTCCCACTACTTGGGAAAACTCAGGTTTAGTACATACCATGCACTTAACCTCATTATGTGAATCAAGACCCTATTTTGTGAACTATCCAATCATCGGTGTGCTAACCAGTCTCACACAATCATCCTGAAACAAAGTCAACATATGACCTTCCATGTCCCTAGAACACACTCATGCCAAAGAATCTTGCTGCTCCCAGATTCTCCATGACACACCCCTAAATTAGCTTTACCTTTAGTTCAACAATACCTGTATATGTAACCCTACAACAAGCACATCATACAGTAATAGGATAATGTAGCTAATATTATCCAACCTGGTAAAGAGAAAACACAATGATCAAACCTCCATTGCCCTGTAGCTTATACAAGACCATATACCCTGATCTTTCGTCTCACATATCCATTTTCACTCTTCTTCATCCTGAACATCCATTCATCTCTCAGTGCTTACTTCTAGCTGGAAACTCCACCCAAAACTCCTATTTGGTTCTCCTCCAAGGAGTCACATCCTCCATCCATGCCAAGCTCCCACTGTTTCCTGGATCTACCTATTCTGCTTCTTTAACAACTTCTTGGTTCTTTACCATAAGTGAGCAACAAGTAGTGTAAAGAAGGGAAATGATGAATTTGAGGCTTATATACCCTTTAAGTCCTCCATATGAGCACTTGAGACTCCTTGACAGCTTGCTATCCACCCAAAATTCATCTCAGTGACTGATGCCAGTCACATTTCAGTCTGCACCCAACCGATATTGGTTCCCTGTGACTGCCCCATCACCGACATCAGTTTTCTTCTTGTCATGCTCGGTGTTTATCTACCCTGAGTCATCGACATCAGTCTGCACATAGCCGATGTCAGTCCCTATTTGGACGTCGATGCCAGTTTTCCTACCGACGTCAGTCTCTATGTTTTACTAGTGAGAACTGACTTCTACCCGCGAGCTCCTTTTGGATCAAACCCTTGTCCAAACCACCTTTGCTCTACTTGAAATTCTTCTACCCCTCGTGTTGAACTTTGTCTGTCACCTTCTCCTTGAAAACCAAGGCTTTCTTATTCTTGTCACTAACATCAGATTCCTTAAGAAACATCACCATCTTCTTCTACATACAAAAATCTTGATCTATACCCTTTGACTCAAGAACATGCATCTCCTTCTTATTTATGTGACCAAGCCTATTAAGCCACATCTTTGAATCTACAGCTAAAGTAGATAACCCAGAAAGAGAATCAGTAATACAAGTAGATAGATAAAGCATACCTACTTTCTTACCTCTTGTTATAACAAGTGCACCCTTGGTAACCTTCCAAGAGTCCACTGTGAGAGTTACTGTGCAACCCTCATCACCCAAACTTCTTACAGAAATCAATTCCACTCCAGAACTAGGACATGCATGACCTCCTTTAACACCCATGTGTTATCCATCTACAATTTCAGCTTCACTTTCCCTTTGCCAACCATCTAACAAGGCTTACCATCCCCTACACAAATTTCTCCAAAGTCTCCCTGGACATACTCATGAAAAAATTCCCTAATTGGGGATGCATGAAAAGAGGCACCAGAATCTAAAACCCAAGATTCTACTTTATCTAAAGAACATACCAGAGCATCTCGTGTAATGAAATCCACAACATCTGCTTCTTCTTCATGTCCTTCATGTTGATATGCTACCAACCAACAATCTTTCTTTTCCTGCTCTTTCTTTCCATATTTCTAGCAGGTTATTCTGCCATACCTAAACTTGGACCTCCTGTTATTAAACTTCTCCATTCGTAGCTTACTATCTTCTGCCATTACTCTACTCCCACTCAAACAAAAACCCCTGTGAGTAACCTATAATCAACACACACTAACCAGATCTAATCCAACCTGTTAGTATCCCAACCAAAAGCTCTGATACCACTGGATGGTATCAGCTCTTGAACCTACAACCAGGCTTTGATACCAATTGTCAGGTACCTAGAACAACAAACATGCTCTGATACCAGTTGTCAGGGAATCCAAGAACAAACACACTTGTTCTGATCCCACTTGTTAGGATCTTGCTCCTCAGAAAGAGCATAATATGATTACCAAACTTAAGCAATTAAATATGCAGAAATAACCAAAAATACAAGTAACTAGAATTCACCAATAGCACAGAATATGAGAGACAATACATTATCTTGTATTAACACTTTGTACAGAAAAGAATATAATAAAGAGCCACCACACTCTTCCACCTTACAGAGGCTTCCCACACACCAAGTGTACAGTAATTCTTCTTCAAAACACTCTCCTACCAAAAATGGTCCCAACACACAACTCACACACAAAATTAGTGTTCACCTCTCCAACCAGTCAGTAATAACCGTGCTAGTACACCAAGCACTCTATAGTACTTCAAGTTGATCTCCCATGAACTTGCAACCTGCAATTCAATAGACCATACTTACAATGGAAGGATCTTCCTTGCCTTCCTTTCTAGCTCATTAGTGGAACTAGGAGAAACATACACTTTGTTCTCTTCACTAGCACACTTTACAATATATGCCAATGGGTCTATAAATAGATCCCAGACTTAAACAATAACTTAGACTCTTAGTTTACTATAATTATCCATGTAGCTCAAGGCTCGAAGTAGCCTTTACATGCAAACACTCTGTTCATTAAACTAACTATTCGTGCAATGAGCAATTCTAGAACACACAGGCGACTGATGTCAGTCCCTGCTTGCCTGGTGCTGCCGATGTCGGCCGACTCCCTGCCGACACCGGTTGTCTTCTGCACTGATCATGACCAACGTCGGTCATGCTACTGATGCCAGTGCTTTTGGGTCTTCAGCAACCTCCTTTACTTAGTCTGCAACAAGTTAAAGCTTTTAGCTCCACAACCTAACAATGTTAAAGTGATATAAAATTCAAAATGAGGAGAGAGATTACCTTCTATTAGATTCTAGCTCTAACATCCTACAAAACATAGAATCATGTACCTCACTATCTGAATAAATGTCTTGAATACTACTAAGGATCTGTGAATGCTCCAATGTCAACATCTTGAATGCACTTGTAGGAAAATGAGAATGTACATAAGTAAATTAATGTCTTGAAAATTCGATAATAATGTAACCAAAATAAATTAAGTTTTAAAAATTATAAAAAGGAATGAATATACCTAGTAGTATACAAACCATGTTGATATCTTTAAAAAAATAGCTAAAACTTATATGTCCCTCAATTTCCCCATCCGTGTGGTAAAAACTCTAAAAAATGAATTGTACTGACCCTATCAAGTGAATAATATGCTTCTTAGTTAAATAAACAACCATCTAGAACCTTTTGTAACTACTTGACATAACTTTTTAACCTATTAACATCTTGTAAATACTTTAAAGTTGTAACCAAGTATAGAATAAGTTGATTGTATGCCCCCCTTTTGAGGTGATAAATTTCCTGCATATCACTCATGTCAAAAGAAGAGGACTAAACACATTGTGTAACATAAATAGAATAAAAATCTATAATAATCTTAAAAGTGCATTTGTAAACAAATATATAATCATATAAATATGTCATCATCAAAGTTCATTGATAACCCAATACTAATATGTTGAAGTGTAAGTAATAAAATTAAAGGGATAGAAATGGATGGGGATGTGCACAAATGTAATAAGCAAGGAGGGAAATTTTATATATCCCAATGTAACAAGAAAAGAGGGACAAATGATATGCCCCACTATAATTATATTCATTTATAAGGACAAGAAATAAAAATAAAGCACATTATAGTATGCCCCAATAGATGCATGGTAAAAACCATAGAAACATAGGCACCAAACATAGTATACCTCAAATAAGAGTGTGAATGATATAGATCATGGAACCTAACATATAATATCATGTATTATAGCCAAGTAATGCAAGAACACACAATCATGTAACCACATAGAGTAAGTGAAACCATTAGGCAAGAAAAAATGATGAAATCAAATAATGGAATCAATCTCACATAAGCAACACAAACTTGAAAACTAAAGGTTCATTTCTAGACAACACAATATATACACACCAATAACCATGCATAAGCATACAGAAGAATATGTATGCACATTCAAGCAAACAAAATAATCATATGGAAAATAAGAGAGCACACAATATAAAAATAATGTGAAACAACACAATGTATCCATGTAATAAAACATGGAATATATAATATAGAGCAAGATATATATAAGCAATGATAAAGCTCAATACGATGATGGAAAATAGGAAAGATAGATCCTAAATAACATTGAAAAATTATCCTAGTATAGGCATGCCTTCAATGTAAGGATGCCTTTGGGCGTAGGCATGTTGAATTTGTGCAACAACTATAAGTCCATGATCATATGTAACATATATATCTTCCTTATTACTCAAATGATACCATGAAGAGCACGTACATAAAAAATATATACGTAAACCTATAGTAATAAGCAAATAAATACAATATTCAAAATATTTGTAACTATATTACCAACAATTATAAAGGAAAAGAAGTTTTTATTTTTTCTTTTTTTAAATCATTTCTTAGAATAATAGAACTAAATAAGATATAAGCCAAGAAACATAAATAAGAAAAATCAAGAACACAAAAATCAATCAAGAAAGACACAAGCCAAGGGGTGAAATCAAGAAGAAGAAAGAAGAGGAAGATCCATCCTAACCTACAACTTCCTTTATAACTTAGTGTACAATAAGGCATAAGACCTTGATATATATGTGATGTCATCATTGGGAAGTCTATGCAGGATTTTATAATGGGAAACAATAATCAAAGGCAAGGGCCAAAGAAAAAACACAATTAAAAAAAATGGTTAAGAGAATGGCATAGAAAACTAAAACATGAAAGAATAAAATAACATCAAAATTCAAACAACATATAAGAATAAAGAATCAAAAAACAACTCAATAGAGGATAGAAATGGAAAGTTAGAATAAATTACAATGAACCCAAAATCCATACATGATACAAGAGAGATAACAAGCACTAGAAAGACATGACAAATATAAGAAAAAAAATGTACAATATATTTCTCAATTAAAATTCATCTTTAGAGAACAATGCTAACCAATAATCTCATTTAAATGACCATATCACTCATAGTAAGCTACCAACTTATCTTCATGATCAATATTTATAAATCCCAAGGGCCATGAATCTAAGGAGTTATATGTGTCACTAATGTCATCATAAATTTAATCATGAGTCATATAGTAACTAAAATCATCATCACTATTAGTGTAATCATTATTATTATAATTAGATGCAAGAGTTAATTTATCCTCTTGAGAAGAAGCACTTTTCTTAATTTGTGTAGTAAAAACCTTGATATGTGTTTTAGCTTGAATAGACACAAGAGGTTTTGATAATACCACCTTAGTACATCAATGATTAGGTACATGAAATCTAGATGTTTTATCTCGAGGTTGTATTATTATTTTTATCTTGGTAGCATTTTTGGTAACACCCATTTAGTTTGGATTGGTGATTCATAAAGAGTGCCTCAAATATTAATCACTTTTTTATCATACACAAACTTTAGACATTGATGTCGCATGGATGGGATTGATCTCATTTGATTAATCCAAGGGTGTTCAAATAATATATCTCGTGTCTTGTTACCCAACAATATATAAAACTACGTTAGAAAAGTGTTATGACCTACGGTTATAGGTAATGTGATACCCCTAAGAGTTGTTTGAGTAATACCATCATATCCTTTAAGAATAATGGTTTTTCTATCTAAATATTTTTCAGTGTATCTTTAAATAGTTAAAAATAATAATGTGCATATGTTAATATTTAAACCATTATCAACCATCATGTCTTTACTTAACTTTAAATGTGAATCTATAAAAGCCCATATGAATAATGGTATGTTGATAAGATCATCTGTTAGAATCTCATGGTCATATAAATTAATAGAAGGAACATCTTGATGTGTTTACATGATAACACCAAGGAAACCATTTAATATATGAACCTTTTAAACCAATGGAGGTTGTTTAAGAGCTACCATGTGAACATCATCTTAATTTTTAGTATTTTGAGTTAAATGACTTAGAAGGGGATTTGAAAACACTTTCAAATATTGATTAGGTTGAGCACTTAAATGGCATTGATATCAATTAAGTCTTGAATTGTATGTCTTAATAAGAAACATTTATTGGTATTATGAAAAAGAATGAACCATATAATAGAGAAAATACCAAAATTATTAATTCACTCAAAAAAAATAATTTTTTAGTGATTAATTCACAAAATTAGATATGTATAGTGATTTATTATTTTCCATTGATGTAGTTACAAACCCATACGATTGAGCAAAGATATAAAGGTAGTGATGGTAGATTAAGAAATATAGATTTTTACAGCACTATTTTTTATATACTACACAAATTTGTATGATCATTATATATAATGTAAGAGCAAACAATGGTTGTTAATATTTTTCTTTTTTTTGTAGGGTTAGATAAAATATATTTGGTTAACTTTTTTGTGTGTAGTGATCTGCTATGAAAATAAGATATTTTTAATAAAAATAAAATATTTATTACCTATAAAGTGAAATGGTGCTTTCATAAACTTGTATAGTGATTGAAGTTGACATGGCACAATTATAAGACGGTCAAATACTATTAAAATATAAATATTTACTTGTATAAAATTTCCCTGTTCAGCATATCCTATTAAAAGAGCATTAAAGTCCAATCATAGCACAAACCTATATGGCATCTTCACAGTATAACTTTCCTAGGGTAATGACATAATGAATTATCTTATAAATTTTTTAAAATATTTATTTTCATTTGTTTCCTTTTACCCTAGGTCCCACAAGGAATAAAGGAAATCTATATTTTTCACATGCAAGTGAAAAGAGGGTAAATCAATTTCACATGCAAAGAGAAAACGTTACCATACATGTATTTATTTTTTATTTTACATTCACAAAACCCATACTGTATGTAATAGTTTCCCTTTATACTCCAAAATAAATTGAAAAGGAGTTAGTTGAACTTATTTTATCAGTCACTTATAATAGGAGAGGTTAAGAGTTTAATTTTTTAGCTGCATTAGACATTAAGAGTATTGTATTGTGATACTTTTTTTGATGGGTTTCTAGGTGGAGACTTATATAGATTGATGTAGTTGGATAGGCCTTGATCATGTTTTATTATAGTATGATACAATGATCATAGGAGATGAGTAGGCCTTGATCATGTTCATCAGCGTTTTATGCCACAACTCATAGGGTGGGCTTCTATATGGAGCAACATTAGTTTTGGTCAGTACTAGGATGTACAGTGTGCTAGTTGAAATTGATTTAGAGTTTTTTTATGACTTCAGAGTCATTTCTTCTATTCATTCATATTGCATAACCCTTTGGATCAAGGAGGAGTTTATTATAGTATTTATGATCTAATGTTATTAGTTTAGATTACTTTAAGTTTTGTTAGTTTAATTATATGTTATCAATAAATTTTAGTTGGTTCACGAGATAGTTAGTTGGGTCCCATAATGGAACCACCCATAAAATATTTATATAAGTTTTTACCCTATTTGTAAAAATGATCCTGAAACAATATAATTTAATATTTTGTGTGAATTATTTTCTTTACAATGTAATTCTGAGTTATTTCTCTTGATCTTGGTACCAAAAATTAGTATTATGATAAAGAATTAACCATTTAATAGAGAAAAGACTAAAATTAGACAATATAATAGTGGAAATCCTCCCACAATTATCCAACCTAATCCAATAATGACTATGTATATATTTGTAGCTTGAAACTTCATGAAACCCTTCTTTAGCAAATGATGCCCAAAAATCTCTCTCTAATAAGAATAAGAATGCAAGTAGATGTCATAATCCTTTATCCTTCACTTGAGCTCAAGTCCTCACTTACAAAGACAAAAAAAAAAAATTTGTTTAAGGGCCCTACATCAGTCAACCCTTGTCCTACATTTATGATAGGTTAACAATTTTTAAATTAGCTATCATACATGTTAACTAGAAATTTGAGTGTATGTCTAATTATCACCATTATTTTAATGAGCTGAGGGTTTATAAATTATTCTATCTGTTATTTCAATAATGTGATTCCTTATTTTAGTGTAACTTCATAGCAACAAGTTTAGAAGATAAAGAGTGGAATGAGGGTGAAGTATGATAGTACTTGATATGACCATGATCATATTTATGAACTTTTGTTATGTTTATAAATGGATCAAAGTACATGTGTATATTTAGGCTCATTTTAATTCAAACTAGGACACGTTCATGCATAATTCAAAAATATATAAATAGGAAAGTCATAAATCTAGACATGAGGAAACATGACAAAATAGAACAATGGATCCACAACCAACATGACCAAAATTATACAAAATGATAGTAGTTAGACCATTATTTTAATGTTTTGATTCCTATAAGGGTGAACTAAGGCTTAAGAAGTAAACACAAATGAGTATGTAGGAGTGAGGTGAGCATGAGTCCCAAGGAAAAAAATGATAATTTTGAAAATGTTCATCATTAAATGATGATAATGAAAGCTAAGTGGGGTCCAATGTGAAGGGAGAGCGTGTTAATAAAATATTAATGTGCACTAATGATACAAATTTATGAAAGAATGATAAAATCATTGAAAATATACTACTTATACAAGAAATAGGTGTCTACACAAGGCTAATACATTATTCATGGCTAATTCATATTTGGTTACAAGTGAAAATTTATTGTTCAATAGGTTACTACATGATATATTAATGGCTTATAAATAGTTGTTTACTATGTTTTGCTTACTAGCTAATACATATTATCGAGTAGGAAAATATATTTCATATTAATGGATTACATTCTTTGTATTCTTATGCAAGCTAATAGGTATTACTTAATGGTAGAATAATACATCTTATAATAATGACTTTTACAAAATGCCTTAACATATTCACCTATTGAATAATAGGTATACTTTATCACCTGCTAGCCAACATGTGAGTGACATGCAAAAAAAATTAATTCCCATAATTACATATAACATATGAACTAATAATAGTAATTTAATGATCATAATTTGTAATAAGAACAAATATTTAGGTTAGACACATAATCAAATGTTCTTAGGAATTAATTAATTAAATTCACTCTGCCTAAAGGTAGAAAACATAGATTTTGATGAGAAGCCATTTTAGGAAGTACCTTATACATTCACATTTCTAGAAGCTTGAAATGCTGTAAAGAAGACCCAGGTATTGTTGGGATCTTTTATCCTTAGTTTAACTTGACTAAATACTAGTTTCATTCCCTGAGGAAATGGTGAAACCAAAATTTAGCACATTGGCATATCATGCAAGTAGTGACTTCATGTGCTCAGTCAAAACACACAACTAAGACTGGTTCTCACTAATTCTATTGCATGGTGGTGGATAAACCTAAATAAATATAATTACAAGCTTCAATTAATTATATTAATTCAATGTTATTACAAATATCATATTAGAGTTAACCATTTTATTCATTCCACACATTCCATGTACTTATATTTAATACCATATAAATAGGTCAACACATCAAAATTTGTAGATAAAGTAGTGATTCCATTGATTTGTTTTGAAATTATTATAAAGATATTTCAACAACACTCTCTCTCCCTCTACCCATCTACACACCTACATATATATATATATATATATATATATATATATATATATATATATATATATGTGTGTGTGTGTGTGTGTGTGTGTCTCTCATTCATAATCAAAGATAAGGGGTATTTATACATAAAATACACTTCTCAAGCTACATCATTAATACAAATAAAGATGACTTATCAATGATTGATTTAGAAAAATAGGTCATGGTGAGTCGTTATAATGAAATCCTTTTGACTCAGGCCTAACATCCCTTATATCCTCTCTCTATGCTAGATATTCATGTTTGTACTCCTCTCTGATGAACTAGTGCTATATTTTCAATTGGTTAATCTTTAATGCTTCTATGAACTGCTTCATAACCATCTTTATTTCTTGCACCTTTGTCCTAGTCTCTTGCTTTTTCAAGTCATATGTCTTTTGTTTCTCTTCATTTTCTATATTTTGTTTGCTACAACTCACTCTTTTATGTTAAGGTCCTCCATACATCTCTTCCACATCATTCTCTTTCACTCTATTATATTTCATTTCATTCTCTTTCATGCCCTTACTTTTATTGAAGAAATTATCCATATTACATTGTCCAAATGCTTATTTATTGATTCAACCTGTGACATTTCTTGATTTATTATTTGTTCTTTATCAACTATAAGATTATGAACATGTTCTTTTTCTTCATGAAACTCTTATTTTGATTTTACCCACTCTCTTTTATCTTCCACCTTCTTTAGGATTGCCTCTAGATCAGAACATCATGCATTTATATCCATTTCCCTTAGAATATATGAATCCAAAATTTGGGGTCCAACATCACCCCTAGTAAAATGATAGTTCATCTTGGACTATGTTGTAGTTTCCTCAAATAACAAAAACTTAGGACCCACCTATTATACTTATCATTTAGCCTCCTCCCATTGGTTGAGGGTAGTATGAAGATTGGAAGTAATGAATTCTACCTCACCTCATATTTTTTTCATCTCCTCATGTTGTTTTATAAAATAATCTATTTAAGTCATTAAAATCTCAAGTTGAGAAGTTACAGCTTTGTGGGTATCCTCAAGTGACCTAAAATCTACCAAGACCTACCCTTAAAGTGTTGAAAATCTATAATTAAGATCTTATCAATGGGAATCCTCTACATCTTGGAACACCCTTTTACATTGGTCTCTATCTTTTATGTTCAACTAGTTTTAAGCTAATTGTTGACGTTGTTGTTCTTCAAGCTACAGTCGTGTTTCCAAAATTTTATTTGGTCATGCCAAGTTTACAAAAACCCCATCAGTGATGGGATTAGTGACAATTAATTTATTCAAAAATATTTGGTAGATGTCAATGGCCTTTATAAATTGCTTTATTTCCCATAGCGTCTCCTATTAAGGATTCACCTAGGTTTTTTATTTTTTGAGCAAAAGGTCCATGAACATCTCTAATTTATTAATGGTATTGCAGTTATATAAATACCATCAACAAGTTCTATATTGATCTTTAAAATTGTCTAAAAAATGCCTAGTGTCCTTATTCAAGATGTCAAAATCACATCTTGTTATCATTTTATCATTTTAATTTCTTATTTGATCTTGTGCCTTTTCTCGTTCTCTTCTCAGTACATGCGAACAACCTCTTGATGCTTGTGGTTAAGCTTGACAACATCATAGCTATAAATAATTTTTTTCCTAGTAACCTTTAGGTCAAAAGTTATTAAGGTTGTGCCTACTTTAGTTACAGAGTATTTAAGGGGATCCACCCAAAACACATCTAGAACATTTACCCCCTCTGGGATTATATTAGTGTTGGCCTTTAGGATCTCAAAATGGTACTCATCAATATATATATATATATATATCCATGGTGAAAGATAAATTGTGATAAGTTTATATAGTGGACTCATGTTCAAGGAAATAATCCCATAAATAGTACTTCATTTGGAATATCTTGATGAAATAAGCCACAAGCAAGAAGGTCATTTTTACCCATATTTATCTATTATTATTACTCTTTTTATTCTTGCATAGGTTCCTTGCCTTTTTGTGGGTTGCTCTCTAGATTTATAATTTGTAGACTATTTTCTCATTATTCACTAGTATCAGTGCCAAGGTCCTTTGCATTGGGGGCTACCACTCTACTTATTTCTTCCTAAAAAGGCTTAAGACTTTCAATCTCCATTTGTGACTCCTCAATAGTAGGTTGTTATTTTTTCACTCAAGAGTGGGTTCCTATTCAGGGTATGTTTCAAGAGATGCTTCACTCAATTTAGGGGGAACACCACTTTGGGCACCAATGGTTCTAACCTAATTAGATAATTGGTTGTGAAGAAGTGATGTCATCATTTTGTTCTATAGGTGACCCCTGGGATCTTATTAGTGATAAGGCTTGCCTTGTCATTTAGGGTAGACTTGGATTATTCTTGTGCCTTCTAGAAATAGTGGCCTTAGGTCTTGTCCTTTTCCCCTTCTTCCATGCCATTTCCTTTGCAGGTGTTTCTATTTGAGTGGGAGAGGTTATTTATCTACCTCCCAGCTTCCTAATGTTTTTCTCCATGGCCTGAGCATATAATAAACCAATAAAAATTTTCCTTACATGATTATCTTGAAAGGATTAATATTAATTTTACCTAATTTATGTCACTCTATGTATGTTTCCTTCCTTGAATAGACATAAATATTTTGAAGTGTGTTAATCTTGACATTAGTCTTAAAAGCATCAATATTCATTAGGTGCATATTCATAATACAATTAACAAAAGCCATAAAATATTTGGTAGTGAAGGTAGAATGCAACTTGAGCTAGAACAACAAGTTATCAGTGATCTCCATCCATATCCATGCAATTGAATAATGTTTCTTAACAAAAAAATAAACATAGGTTCCCATCTATGTGGGTAAATCCTTTGATATGCACCATTCATTCCTAAAATCTTCCTTCATCCCCTCAAACCAACCCTTCATCTTCATCTTAGAGGAGGGCATGATTTTCCAGAGCCTATGAATTTTTTAAACCTCTTAGCATGGAACTCATGCTCTAGAGGGTATACCCACTTCATTTCAAGTACTGGAATACTTTGGGACACCAATATCATAAAAAATAGTAAAAGTAAAATTATGCCCCAAGGAAACTTATGGTCAGGAAGTCGATGTACCTTCTCAGCATCTTCTTCAAATCTCTCAAAAAAGTAATGGGAGTAATAATATTTGGTCTCCTTGTCCATTTATCTTTCAACATAAAGGTGGGACATATCTACCTCCTTCTAGTTATCCATCCCCCTATCTTAGTCATGGACAAACATGTGACTATCTAAATGGTGGTATCTATAAGACTTGTAAAATACATGTCATGGACTTCTTTATTGGGCTTCAACACCATCATCATTTTATCAATTAAAACTTAATCATTAAGATCCAAAAATCATTCATTTAATCGAGTAACCCTATTACTTTATTAATCCATTAAGGGGTAATCCTCATTTTGTGCCTTGAAAAGTAAATATAACCTCATAGAAGCATGAAAATAAGAATTGAAATGCCTCCTAGGGTTTCCTAAATATGGTATTTGGAAAATTTGGAGCATCCTCGAATAAATTATAAACCATGAGATCATAAGTGACCTTATTTCTTATATTCTAGCACTTAACTCGGTAGTCACATTGCAAGTCACATTTTTTACCAGATTGGTGATGATTATAATCAAAGACCTAAAATGTCAAATCCTTAGATTCCCAATTATCTACATTCAAAATTGTGTTAGGGTACTTCATTTATTCTATCAAAATTAGAGGTAGAGGTGATGTCATGAGAACTTTCTTTCCTACATGCACTACCTTTGGTGCCTTCTTGACAAATGCTTCTTCTACTAATTCTACCAAGTTTTTGTTTGGTACACTACATACACCAAAAAATTCTTCCTAGATGAAAATAGGACTCCCTTATTTTATGCCCTCATTCTTATCTGCTTTAGGGATGGATGGTAATGGATCTCTTCTCTTGATTTTCTACTTTGTTTGCATCACCAACTAGGGCACCCAAATATTAATGCACAATTAACCAATTATCTCAAATGAATACGTCTTATTTTTTTGACACACAAAATACTTTAGCTTCCCTACTTTAACCTCCTCCAATCGTAGATTTATCATCTATACCTACAACTTACTCACATATACTTCTCATGATCATTTTTTCAATACTATTTCATTGAATGAACTTCACCTCACCCTTTACTTCACTTTTTCCAATAAAAGACTACAAATACACCTTATATATTATTTTTTCATGCTTGTTTAAGCTCTACAATTATTAGAAGTTTACAATAGTAAAAATGAAAATGAGAGGGCTCTAGGTATTTTATAGACAAGACAAATTTTTACATTAACTACCCTCTATGATTTCAACCATCACTTTAATAATTCCTCCATTTCCTCTTGAATCCTATGGAAGAGGTCTATTAATTCCTCCTAGTCCTCTTGTAACTCTAGTAAAACCACCATCATTACTACCTCCTATATCCCCTATATAAATAGGATCACCTAAGATATTGGGCACTAAAGGAGGTTTATTAGTTAGAGGTGGGCCTATATTTTTCCCACTACTTATATTTGATCCACTTGGCATTCCAAGGTGAGCCATATGTCTTAACTACACTAGAAAGGTAAAGGCTAATGGTAAATTCAATTGGCCTTGCTATAAAATGTTACTTTGAAATTGTACTCCCAAAGTTTCTTCTATGAATTTAGCTTTGGTTTCACCTTCAGACTCCACACTATCAATATCCCAATTTCTTACAATAATTTTGTCAAACTTAGATGCATGAGCATATGTTATGGTGGGGGAATTGGGCCTATTTAGATTGGGTTATGTGATCATCAATGCTTATCCTACATTCCATGTGTACCTATTATAATGAAGGGCATGAATTTATGGTTAGGGAGTACTCACCATGCCTTTCTACCTTTTTATGGATTCTCACAACACTTTTAGTATCCTCTTGTTTTCCCTTGGGATTGTTACCTCTCATGGCCTTATGACTAGCTTCAGCATACTTATGCTTTCATAATTCTCATTGACTGACTTTCATGCTAAACTATTAATCCTATACCAATGTATACCCCTCCATTTCCACACCAGTTATGTTTCTCATGCATGAGAGGGTTTTATCCATCTATGTGTAAGTTCTCAAGTCCAAATTCAACCATAAATTTCTTAATTTATAAGGGAAATCATCTAGATACCTCTTTTGTGGTTCCTTTAGGAAATTGAACTATGTTTCTTCTAGAGAAGAATATGTAGAGATAGTGTATTCCAATATATAGCTATTTATTATTCCTTTCCACCAGATATATCTAATTAGTTTTTAATTTTTCCAAGGTTGTTTGACATTCTACTAACCAAGGAGTTTTTTGTCCCTAATTTCTTAAATGGTCTTGCACATATGCTAAAATAAAAGCATATAAATGGATGGGAATTTATACAAAGGTGGTCTCATATAATTAATCTTATAGATTCTACTCCACCCATTAGAAAAAAAACTCTTGGTCCAATATATTGAAGTGTAAATTTCTCTTCTACTATGTCAATCCAATGCTCAACATTTTCCAAAGAGATCCATTCAAGAATTTTCTTACCATCATGTTAATAATTATAATTAATCTCAATAATGAAACCAAAATTTTAGGATCTTTTATCCTTAGTTTCATTCAATTAAAAACTAGTCATGTGCCCAAAGGAAATGGTGAAAGCAATGAGAAATCATGTTGGTATATCATGTGAGTAGTGATCTTGTGTACTCACCTAAATCACACATCTAAGATTGATTCCCATCGATTCTATCATGTGGTATTGGATAAACCTAATTGTATATACGTAGTTAATTGAGTTAATTATATTAATCATCATTATTACAAACATATTATTAATTTAACCATTTTACTCATTCCACACATTCCATGTACTTCTATTTAATGTCATATAAATAGATCAACACATCAAAATTTGTAGATAAAGTAGTGATTCCATTGATTTCATTTGAAAATATTATAAATATATTTCAACAACACTTTCTCTCTTTTTGTATATATACATGCATATATATGTTTCTATATCTCTCTATCATATTCATAATAAAATATAAGGGGTATTTATACATAAACTAACCCTTCTCAAGTTACATCATTAATAAAAATAAATTTGACTAACCAACGACTCTTTTAGAGAAAGAAGTTGTGGTGAGCCAATTTAATGAAATCCTTTTGACTCAAGCCTAACAACCCCTATATCCTCTCTCTATATTATATATTCATTTTCATTATCCTACTCTCTCATGAACATGTGCTATATTTATGCTTGGTTAATCTTTGATGCTTCTATGAACTGCTTTAAATTTATCTTTGTTTCATGTACCTTTGTTCTAGTCTCACACTTTTTTGAGTTTTGTGTCATTTATTTCTCCTTATTTTCTATATCTTATCAACCATAAATCTCTCTTCCATTCCAAGGTTCTCTACACCTCTCTTTCATGCCTTTATTTTTCATCATTCTCTTTATCACCCTTGATTCTATTGAAGATCTTGTTCGTAATACATTGTCCAAATCCTTGTTTATTGATTCAATCTATGACATTACCAGCTTTAGTGTTTAATCTTTCTTAACTATAATATTCTTAACATTTTTTTTCTCTTCATGAATCTCTTATTTTTCTTATGCCCACTTCTTTTTTTCTTCTACCTTCTTCAGAATTACCTCCAGATCTGAACATCATGCCTCTATAGCTATTGCCCTTAGAATATATGAATACAAAATCTAGGGTCCCACAAGTACAATAATATCAAAATCATGGATGATAGATTCATATTTCCATAAAAGAGGCTAAATAAGGAAGAGGAATAAAATAAAACTCTATAAAGAATGTAGATGGTCATTATTGGACATGAGTAGAAGCCAAAAATGACTTAGAAATGCCATGGTTGTTTTATGTTATGAGATTATGTTTTTAAGGTAGGCTTATCTAAATATAGTGTAATTTTTCCTCTAAATTTTGTTATTTTATCCAAATAATAAACATATTTTTTGCCTTAGATGATAACCAAGTGAAGTTAATGGTAGACAATTTCATTTTGATAGATGGCATTATGAAATTTGAAGGTAATTATTTGAAATTAACCTAAAAATTATTTAATCAAGTATTTTTTTTACCTATGTAATATCCATTTGTTGTGGAGTTCATGATTAATTTAATTAGTAAGAAAATGTTAGTAGAAAAGGCTTTTATTAGTTTACTAGCTAAAACTAATAAAGATAAGGGGTTTCATATAGATGATTTAATAAATAGCTATATAAAATAAATTATGAGTTTGTATTGGCTAGACTATTCCTCACTAAAATAAATATTGATATTTCCATGTGGATGAATTTTTATGTTTTGAAAATTATGAAAGGGGAGAAATTAAACTAGACTACATATGATTCTACTAGATTCAAAGAATAATTACATAAAAAAATTTAGAAAGGGACTCGAATATCTATTTACTCCATTTATGCAATGGTGTTAAATTATTTATTTCAATTAGGTTTATTGGATAGACAAAAACCAAATGAAGCTTCCATGTCCCAACATAAAGAAGGTGTCGATATGCTTATGCACGAAAAGTTGGGGGTTGTGTTCCTTAGAATGAATACCAAGAGTAAACAATAATGTATTTGTTAATGTAGAGGATGTAAGTGAAATTTAACCTATAAAATCATTAGTATATATAATAATTAGGATCTTAAAAAATTAAAAAACATGTACAAATAGAATTTTTAGGCTTATAACTTCAAGATGATGGTGTAAGTCAAGAATATAAGGTAACGGTTTTAAAAATTAATAATGAAGTGAACTTAGAATTACCCACATTTTCATTAGAAACATATTAAGTAGTATCTTTTGGACAATCACGGATGAGTGGACATTATTTTCCATTGGGAATGGAGAAAAAATCCTATTGAGAATGATAAACACATAAAATGTGAATGGAGAGTCTATGCCATCTTCTACAAAACATCATGAAGCTTTGAAGAATTATAGTTTTTTTTATTTATTTGATGTTGTTAAGGACATATATATTCGTACTTTAGCATTTCTAACAAATCAAATAAGGTAATTTTTACTAAAAAAGGAGATTGAAGTTTGTGTGATTGAATCTAGAGGGGAATATTTAGTTGTCATAAATGATGAATAATTGCAAGAAATCCCTATTAAATATGTATACAAACCTATGAGTGACACAAAATATGTTAATTATGATGAATCAAATTTAGATTTCAAGGACAACCATTCAAAATTATTGAAAAAAATTGCATAAAATACTATTGTGTTTTGAAGATGCAAAATGCCCTTAAGAAAAGTCAACCCAGGCATAGAAAAAATATAAAAATTTTAGTTGATGTTATCCAATCTTCAAGTCAAATAAGTTTTAAAATATTTAAAGATTTAAATGATAACCTAATAAAGGGTGAGAGAGAATTACAAGAAAAATATATTAAATTTATTGCTTTAAGGTGGAGTAACAATATGTTGAAAGAAAAAATATTCAATGACTCATGATGACTATCAATAATTTATATATGAATGCAATGGCATATAAAATTTATGTTTAAATTTTATTAATTAGTAGCTCAATACATTGAATATGGATAAAAAATGAATTGATGAACTATAACGATGAATTGATAACAATAGTAATGAATTGAATAAGAAAAATAAATAATTGAGTTATAAAATGCAGAATATGAAAATGAATTGTAGAATGTTATTGCAAGTGTCCAATATTTTAAGGAATTGAAAGATAAGATAGTGATTTTAATTAGTAAGTTGACAATGAGCATGGGATTGCAAGAATAAATTATAAAAAAATTGAATAATGAAAATGCACATTTGAATTCCAATAAAATCATTGATGTATGTAATTTTGATATGGCACATAACTTATAAAATGATTTAATGTGCATGTCACATTTGGACTATGTGGAATAGGGAATTGTAAAAACATTGACTCCAAAAAAACTCACATGCTTAAAATGTCAAATCAAGATACCATTTTAACACATCTAGCTTCCTTCTAGGAAAAATTGTGTTGGTTGAATTCCAACTTGTTTAAAAAGTATGAGGTAAAATTAAGCATAGAGTATAATGGTATCTAGAGAAACATATGGAATAACATTTGGAGAAAAATAAGGAGAAACATCATATTGAATAGAAATTGAGAAAGGATATAAAAGGGCCTCAGTGCTTCAATATACCAAACATAGTTTTGATGTATGCACGTTACACTAGTTCATTTCATTTTTCAAATAGTTTTATCTACTACAAACATTTTACTTTTATAAATTTTTTGTGTTTATATTTTTTCCATTTACTTGTTTTATTTTTTTGGTATTTGATGGTGATGGTGTTGGTATACTATGATGATTTTGTTGTGATGGATGGTGATGGTGTTTGTTTTGATGGTGTTTGAAGGTGATGGTGCTTTATGTGTTGCCATTTAATTTTGTTTTCCAAAATAAAAAAGTGTAATGTATTTATTTCAGAGATTGAAAAGTTTACATTACATTCATACCTACACAAAAACATATATTCCTATCACTAGCTATCAAGGTTTCCATAATCTTATACCTCCATATGAGTAGCTATCAAAACAAAAAAAATGAATTAGTGTTTGGGAAAATTGCTTTAAGAACCAAAATACAATAATGGTACATATTAGCCATAAGGTGGTAACACTACTACATGCATTTCATCAAAATATGATAACTAATGTAATATAATTAAAATAAATACATACAAAGGGTGTTCAGTGATAAACCCTTTATTAGACTCTTGAATCTTCATCCATTCAACCTCCAAAATTATCTCATATTTTGAGAAATAATCAACATATGTGTTATGTTCATGATAAAATAATTTCACAAAGTATAAAGGATAATGTAACATTCATATCTAGGATTTGATCCATTGTAGCTTGAAGTCCCATATTATTAAAAGTAACCTCACCTAAATACTAGTTCATAATGTGTTTATAACCCCCAAACACTTGAAGACTACTAACACCTTTCTCAAGGGAAATTCTTATAAGAGTTGAGAGAGCTAAAAGTTTTGCCTTGTTATTTACACTAGTCCCAATCCCCAGGATGAAAGAGAAGAAATGGGATGAAGAGAGATAAATTATATCCCCATATTCACATTTCCCTTAATTATTATTATAGTCTCCATCAATAAAACTCTATGTGAGAGATTCATCAATCATCACATCATTTTCCTTTATCATTGATTTATATTCCTCATTACATAATATCACCCTATAGAAGAATTTTAAAAAATAAAAGGATGCACCATGAAACAAAATCTCATTATTAGATCTCCAAATTTCCCAAATGACCACCAAAATAAAATATTTGAACTCCCTTACTTAAATGTTCTCATGGTAGTTTTTAAATGCTTTAGATAAATGTTCACCTCTCTGAGAACTTACACCCCCTAATAAAGTCCTTGATGTTGTCCACACTTACATGGTGAAGTGGCAACCAACCAATGATGATATATGTTTTATTCATTCTACCTACATAAAATTCAATTATTGGGTACTTTCTATGGCCCCTCATAAATAACATCATAGGTTAAGACTTTGTTAGATAGAGATAGCCAAAAGAGTAACTTGGCCTTTAATACCCTTGTAATATTCCATAACTTATTCTACCACCATTCCTACACAACTCCTATTTCCTCTAAAAAATGAGATGCATAACCTAATTTTCTATTATACATCCCATAAATAAGTTCTTAGTCCAAAATAGATCATCCTTCATATAAATATGATTGCATTACTAATTAGCAGTTAGTTGTATGAAGACCATTATGATGCCAAATTTTCATTCAACCCTAACTCTTCTATAGACTTTCATTCCTCTATCCATGGAATTTTTATATAAAAGTAGAGGTATCACATAGAAGATTAATATTTTTTTCATGTAGGGTATTTAATAAAACATCAGAAAGTTTGAATATCCCTTTGACTCCTACCTATGTGTTTGACCCAATTCTTAACTTCTTATCAGCTATAATCTACCATGTTAGCCAAGAACCTATCAATGGGAATGCCTCAAACAATGCTTTCCAAAATATAGAATAAGTTTTAGTGCAATATGGTTCCTTTCTAATCTATTATTTATTTATAAAGTGTTAGATGATGGGTTTATTAATTTCTCATGTTTATTTATTATGGGTTTTTTTCCCTCACTTTTATTGTCCTACTTTCATGGAGAAGCTTGCTTAGGTGTAAAAGTTGACCAAATGACTAAGAATTAACTCTCTTGACTAGTTATTATGGGTATGAGAGTTACTTATCTATTCTTGGCTTAGTTGACCACCTTTTGTAGAGGAGTTAGTATCCTATTCCAAGGGTATGTTGACCACTTTTTATGAAGTATTTACTCAAAACTCTCCTATTTGTACTTCTCACATTTGTGAGATTTTTTAATGGAAGTTTGGTTTTGGCTCTAATCTCTTTTCCATTATTCTTGTATTAGTTTCATTTATTTCATCTATATTTTATGTACTTGTTTGGCTTGGGTAATCACTCAACTGGTGCATTCACTCTATTTTAAGACATTGGATTCTAACCCGATATGTTATCATAGCCACCTCGATATTCATGTGTCTAGTTATTTGATGTGAGTATTTTTTTAAAAATCATGAGTTTATATTTTTCAAAAGGATATAAGACTTCATTATTTTACATTTTCATACTATTTTTTGTCTTACATGTTATGTTAACCTTACATTAAGGTAGAAATTATGTTGCTTTACCATAACTCATTGGCCAAACCCTAAAACATCTAAGCATGTTCTAAGTTATAAAAGAGTCATGAGTCTATTTTCAACTTAATCCACCTCCTCTAATAGTTATTTTGGTTTCACAACATTTTCCATAGAAGGTTATCAACCTTGATCAAGTTAGGAAAACATCCTTTCAAGCAAAAAGAAGTAATCATTTTGCATTAAAAAAGGAAGTCCAACCTCCTAAACTCTCTATCTTTTTTAGGAAATGCCAACACTAGCCTATTATCCCTCTATTCATTATTTCCCATGGCTCATCAATCCTAGCCCTCACCTTCACTTCCTTAGGCCTATCACCTTCCTTTATGGTATGTTCCTACCCATTTCCATGCATAAATAGTGATTTTCCTTGGCCACTTATGGTATTTCAAACTAGTTCATGGTATTACTAAATAAGTTATTAGATTTTTTAGGATTTTTTTCACATTCTTACATCTGGTTTAGTTGTTTTCCTGGGAGATCCGCACCCCTCTCATAGCTGGCCCATCCTCATGCTGGTAAGAGGTTCATTTTCATGCAAGTTCATAGTTTTATACATTTCAAAAGTTGGTTTCAAGATTAAAAAGTGGTTTAAATATTTGGGTGAACCTTTTAATGTTTTTATTGCCTTTTCAAAACAAACAAAGGGTCAAAGTGATGGATTTTAAACAATTAAGGTGGGAGATTTTTTTTAAATTTTGAGGAAATGTTTTCTAAAACAATACAAAAATTTTGGGGGTAATTTTTTTTTAAAATGTGGAATATTTTTATGGTAGGCATTGATATTATCAAGGACATTTTTTTATTATTGCTATAAAAAAAAATATTATGAGTTCATTAAGGGAAATTATTATTGTTTGTAAAAACTCTTCATATCCTCGCTAGTCACAGACCAGAGGGTGAGGTCCAGTTTGGAAGGTGGATAAACCCCCTCGCATTCAAATAAACATTTCTCTTTTTCACCTTGTTTACTTCTCTTGGATGCATTATCTATTGAGCCCAACATCCTCATTTTGTTTTGTAAAACATATATTTTTTTATATTTACACTAGTTACTCTAGACACATTCTCAGTTGTACCTAAAATATTTTGAGCATGCATTTTTGAAAAATTTGAGGTGGGTCACCATTTCATAGTTTAGGGGGGTGTACTTTATTTTTTGAGTCACTTTCCATTCTTCTTTCACTTTCATTTTTTTAATAATAACTACAATCGCTACATTTAATTTCTACATAAACGGATTTAATTTCTACCCTCTAATGCCTTTTAATGAATGGAAAATTCAAATTATTCTAATGAATAAAGGTTTGCATCACATTATAATTGGGTTAAAAACTCAATAAAATAAAAATAAAATAAAACTTAAGTGGTATAATTGTAGTGATGAAGCCTATGGGTTATTGTGTCTTTTGTGTCTCTTGATCTCTTATTTCATATAGAACCTATCAAATCACCCAATGAAGTGTGGACCATTTTGGAAAATCTCTTTGGGAATCAAGATGTGATGCATTGTAGAAAGTGAGATAGTTATTTCTTGGTTTAATACTAGGCACAAGCATGGGAGTTTCCCTTTGCACTAAACATTTTAATCACTCAGTTGCAATGGCATATAACAGTTATGTTGAAATTCCTAATGATAAACTAAATACATTGAAGATGGAGAAAAAATTAATTGATGAAGTATAATGAAGAATTTATAATAATAATAATAATGAATTGAATAATAAAAATAAATAATTGAGTTATAAATTGAAGAAAATGATAATGCATTATAGAATGTTATTTCAAGTGTCCAATATTTTAAGGAATTGAAAGATAAGTTAGTTGTTTTAATTAATAAGTTGACAATGAGCATGGGATTACAAGAATAAATTATAAAAAAAATTAAAGAATTAAAATTCACATTTGAAGTCCAATAAAAATCATTGATGTATGTAATTTTGAAATGGCACAAAACTTAAAAAATGATTTAATGTGCATGTCACATTTGGACTATCTAGAATAGGGCATTGTAAAAACATTGACTCTATAAAAAATCACATGCTCAAAATTTCAAATCAAGATACCATTTTAACACATCTAGCTTCCTTATAGGAAAAATTGTGTTGGTTGAATTCTAAATTGTTGAAAAAGTATGAGGTATAATTGAGCACAGAGTAGAGCATGTATCTAGAGAAACAAAAGGAACAACATTTGGTTAAAAATAAGGAGAAACATCATATTGAATAGGAATTGAGAAACGATATAAAATGGCATCGGTGCTTCAATATACCAAACATAGTTTTGATGTATACATGTTACACTAATTTGTTTCATTTTTCAAATAGTTTGATCTACTAAAAACATTTTACTTTTATAACTTTTTTGTGTTTATGTTTTTTCCATTTACTTGTTTTATTGTGATGGTGTTTGATGGTGATGGTGATGGTGATGGTGATGGTGATGGTGATGGTGATGGTGATGGTGATGGTGATGGTGATGGTGATGGTGATGGTGATGGTGATGGTGATGGTGATGGTGATGGTGATGGTGATGGTGATGGTGATGGTGATGGTGATGGTATTATATTATGATTTTTTTGTGATGTATGGTGATGGTTTTTATTGTGATGGTATTTGAAGGTGATGGTGCTTTATGTGTTGCCATTTACTTTTGTTTTCCCAAATAAAAAAGTGTAATGTATTTATTTTAGAGATTGAAAATTTTACATTACATTCATAACTACAAAAAAACATATATCTCTATCACTAACTATCAAGGTTTCCATAACCTTATACCTTCATATGAGTAGATATCAAAAAAAAAAAAAAAGGATTTAGAGTTTGGGTAAATTACCTTAAGAACCAGCATACAATAACGATGCATACTAGTCATAGGGTGGTAACACTACTACATACATATCATCAAAATATGATAACTAATGTAATATAATTAAAATAAAGACATACAAAGGGTGTTCAATGATAAAACCTTTATTAGACTTTTGAATATTCATCCATCCAACCTCCAAAATTATCCCATATTTTGAGAAATAATCAACATTTGTGTTATGTTTAGGGTAATATAAGTTCACAAAGTATAAAGGATAATGTAATATTCATATCTAGGAATTGATACATTGTAACTTGATGCCCCATATTACTAAAATTAACCTCACCTAAAGACTAGTTCATAATGATTTTAGAACCCTCAAACACTTGAAGACTACTGACACCTTTCTCAATGGAAATTCTTATAAGAGTTGAGAGAGCTAAAAGTTTTGCCTTGTTATTTACACTAGTCCCAATCCCCAAGGTTAAAGAGAAGAAATGGGATGAAGAGAGATAAATTATATCCCCATATCCACATTTACCTTTATTATTCTTATAGGCTCCATCAATAAAAATATATGTGAGAGATTTATCAATCATCACATCATTTTCCTTTATCATTGATTTATATTCCTCATTACATAAAATCACCCTATAGAATAATTTTAAAAATAAAAGGATGCACCATGAAATAAAATCTCATTCTTAAATCTCCAAATTTCCCAATTTGCCACCACAAGAAAATATTTGAACTCCCTTACTTGAATTTAATCATGGTAGTCTTTAAATGCTTTAGATAAATGTTCACCTCCCCAAGAACCTACACCCCCTAATAAAGTCCTTGATGTTGTCCACACTTCCATGGTGAAGTGGCAACCAACCAATGATGATATATGTTTTCTTCATTCTACCTACATAAAATTCAATTATTGGGTCCTTTTCATGCCCCCTCCTAAATAACATTGTAGTTTAAAACTTTGTTAGATAGAGCTAGCCAAAAGAGGAACTTGGCCTTGAATGCCCTTGTAATATTCCACAACTTACTCCACGACCATTCCTGCACAATTCCTACTTCCTATAAAAAAATGAGATGCATAACCTAATTTTATATTATACATCTTATAAATAAGTTCTTAGACCAAAATAGATCATCCTTCATATGCATAAATATGATTGCATTAACAATTAGTACGTATTTGTATTAAGACCATTATGATTTCAAATTTTCATTCAAATCTAAATCCTCTATAGACTTTCATTCCTCCCTCCATGGAATTTTTTGTATAAGAGTAGAGGTATCACATAGAATATGAATATTTTTGTCATGTAGGGTATTCAATAAATAATCATAAAGTTTGAATATCCCTTTGACTCCTACCTAAGTGTTTGATCCAGTTCTTAACTTTTTACCATCTACAATATATAATGCTAGCCAAGAACCTATCAATGGGAATGCCTTTACCAATGCTTTCCAAAATATAGAATAATTTTTAGTGAAATATGGTTCCTTTCTAATCCATTATTTATCTATAAAGTGTTGGATGATGGGTTTATTATTTTCTCATGTTTATTTATTATGGGTTTTTTTCCCTCACTTTTAGTTTTCCTACTTTCATGGAGAAACATGCTTAGGTATACAAGATGATCGAATGACTAAGAAGTAATTCTCTTGAATACCTATTTCAAGAATGGAAGTTACGTCTATATTCTTGGCTCTATTGACCACCTTTTGTGGAGGAGTTAGTATTCTATTCTAAGGGTATGTTGACTACCTTTTATGAAGGAATTACTCATAACTCTCCTATTTTTACTTCTCACATTTATGATTTTTATTAATGTAAGTTTGGTTTTGGATCTAATCTATTTTCCATTATTCTTGTATTTGTTTCATTTCTTTCAGTTGCATAATCTTGTTTATTTGATTGGCTTGGGTGATCACTCAACTGGTACATTCACTCTCTCTAGAGACCTTGGATTTTACCTTGATATGATATCATAGCCACCCTGATAATCATGTGTCTAGTTCTTTGATGTGAGTCTTTTTTTTATAAATCATGAGTTTCTAGTTTGCAAAAGGATCTACGACTTCATTATTTTGCATTTTTATACTATTTTTTATCTTACATGTTACGTTAACCTTACATGGAGGCAAAAATTATGTTTCTTTAACATAACTCATTAGCCAACCCCTACAACATCCAAGCATGTTCTAAGTTATAAAAGAGTCATGAGTTTGTTTTTAACTTAATCCACCTCCTCTAATCATTATTTTAGTTTCATAGCCTTTTCTATAGAAGGTTATCAACCTTGATCAAGGTAGGAAAACATCTTTTCAAGTAAAAAGAAGTAATATTTCTGCATTAAAAAAGGAAGTTCATCCTCCTAAACTATCTATCTCTTTTGGTTAATGACAACACTGGCCTAATATCCCTCTATTCATTGTTTCCCATTAGCTCTCTAATCCCAACCCTCACCTTCACTTCCTCAGGCCTATCACCTTCCTTTATGGTTTGTTCCTACCCATCACCATGCATAAATAATGGTTTTTCTCATCCATTTGTGGTATTGCAAACTAGTTCATGATATTATTGAATAAGTTCTTAGATTTTTTAAGATTCTTTTCATGTTTTTACATCTAATTTATTTATTCACCTGGCAGCTCCTCACCCCTCTCATAGTTGGTCCATCATCATGTTGGTAAGAGGTTATTTTTCATCCAAGTTCATAGTTTTATACATTTCAAAGGTGGTTTCAAGATTCAAAAGCGGTTTCAATATTTGGGTGAACCTTTTAATGTCTTGATTTCCTTTTCAAAACAAACAAAAGGTCAAAAAATTAGAGTTTGAACAAGGGAAAAAAATTTAAAATTTTGAGGAATTTTTTTTTTTTTAAATAATATAACATTTTTGGGTGAATTTTTTTAAAAAGGTGGAATATTTATATGGTAGGAATTGATATTATCAAGGATTTTTTAATTATTATTATAAAAAAATAATATTTTTAGTTCATTAAGGGAAATTATTATTATTTGTAAAAACTGTTCATATCTTAGCTAGTTGCAAACCAAAGGGTGAGGTCTAGTTTGGAAGGCGGACAAACCCCCTCACATTCAAATAAAAATTTCTCTTTTCTCTCTTGCTCACCTTATGTACTTCTCTTAGATGCATTATCTATTAAGCCCAACATCCTTATTTTGTTTTGTAAAACACCTAATTTTTATATTTACACTGGTTTCTCTAGACACATTCTCGATTATACCTAAAATATTTTGAGCATGCATTATTTGAAAATTTTGAGGTGGGGTACCATTTCATAGTTTAGGGGGGTGTGCTTTATTTTTTGAGTTACTTTCCATTCTTCTTTTACTTTCATTTCTGAAACAATAACTACAACCACTACATTTAATTTCTACATAAATGAATATAATTACAATTAACCCCCTAACGCCATTTAATTATCATGAATGGAAACTTAAAATTCAAATTATTCTAATGAACAAAGGTTTGCATTACATTACAATGGGGTTAGAAACTCAATCAACTACAAATATAGAAAAAGTTAAGTGGTACAATTGTAGTGATGAAGCCTATGGGTTGTTGTGTCTTTTGTGTCTCTTGATCTCTTATTTCATATAGAACCTACCAAATCACCCAATGAAGTGTGGACCATTTTGGAAAATCTCTTTTGGAAGTAAGATGTGATGTGTTGTACAAAGTGAGGTAGTTATTTCTTAGTTTAATACAACCAGACATGAGTATGGGAGGTTCCATTTGTGCTCAACATTTTAATCACTCAGTTTCACTGGCATCAATCCACATAAGGCACAGGCCTTATGTGTTCACTCGAAGCACAATTGAGAAGGAACCAGGGTCTGCATTGGGATAGTTGTGCCATGGTGTAGAAGTTCACAAAAGGGACTTAGAAATTCCAAGGAAACATAAGGTAGATCCATAGGCACAAGCCTTTTGTGGACTAAGCCTATTGTCATATAGGTCCTTAAAGGGTCAAAAGGCTACTTTTCCTTAAACTAGTCATACTAGAAGTGTGATCTTAATAAGGATAGGAATACTTTGCATAGAACTTATACTCTTTCTCTATACAAAATGATGGTGATGTCATAGAAGTTTACAAGGACTCCATTAGAGATGTAAACCAGTGACATGCATAAACATTACTTAACATAATTATATTAGAAGTGTGATCTTACAACCATCCATACACATTCCATTAGCAATATAAAAAAAAAGATATCTACACCAAACGCATTACATTTTAATGTAATAGTCTTCATCATTAATCAAAATTCATAACAAAGTATATGTTTAATTCATACTAATTAATAACCTAGAGGCTCACAGATGAGCTTAGATACTTACATTGGAGCCAAATGGCCTCCATACTATTCTTAAGCCTTAATGTCCATCAAATTAATGTATGAAATGTAACTTCATTTCACCAGAGTTCTAATACAATTTTTCCCCTTTTCATCTCTTCTAGTTCAATCTCCTTAAATAGCCATCAAGAACATCTTCACCAAGGCAAAAGGTGCATGTTGAGTGCCAAGATGGAACTTGATCATCATAACTATCATCTCCATGATTTCACAAACTCTATGATGTAGTTTCCACGTCTCTTCAAATGATCAAAGATGCCCTAAAAACTTGGGAGATAGTTATCCACCTACCGACTAGTGTAAGGCATGTGATGCAACCTCTAATTGGCTAAAAAATACCCAAAAGCTAACCACTCGATATAATAATCCCTTTGTGCCTAGGTGGATGTTGTGTTATTAATAATATACTACTTAATGAGTTAGGAGCCTAACATTACCCCATATAAAAACTTTAGTCCATCCTCAAAATAGGTTGTCAAGCTCTTGAGAATGCAAAACTTGGGCGCATTCTCCTTGAGTTCGATACTAAGGTATTTAAATACTTTAATGGTGAGATTTATTTATTCTACAATGCTATCTATATTGGTAAATGTAGTAGTGAGTACAAGCACATCCATTTTCTATAGCTCCTTACAAAAGGCCTCAACATTAGATTTCATTTTTTCCACACTCTCATCTAAGTTCTCTCCTTGCTCACATGCCTTAGTCTATAAAGCATATAAGAGTACTTCTAAGTTATTCTCTTGATACTTGATCTAGTTACTAATCACATTGGTGTTTCCCATGATTTGTGTCCACTCTAACCTACTTATTGAGTATATTTAATCCATCATCTTTTCCTTCTCCTCTTCCTGATTTAGGTGCACATCTATTACTAAGGCTTGGTTGGAGAAACTTAAAAAAATGTTGTCTACCACCTCCAAACTCTCTTTCAATTTTATGAATAGGTCTTATATCTCTTATATGTTGTCATCTAGCTCTTTCTATAGTATAATGCTAGGATCTTCTTCTTCTTTCTATGATGACTCTAGTTTTAACCTTGGGAGAATCTACTCTACCAACACACAAATATTGTCAACCTCTAAAAGGTCTAAAGTGTTGATGTTGACTACAAAAGATGGTTCAACCACCTCCATGTGCTCACAGAGTTATTTCAGCTTGAATCTATTGGCTTGCACCTCATCCATGGCTTCTTTGAGGAGTTTTTTCCATTTTTTCACCTTGTCAACATCGATGATGTTTTGCCATGTAAATTTTATGGCCATTCTTATCAGTGCTTTCACAGATTAACTGGGTTCATGGAAAAATGTTTAATAAGGAGGGAGTCATTCCCCTCTTCAAGGTCTTTTAGGCTCAAAGTAGCCACTCTAGGCACCTCAAATTAGGGCTCATTCATATAGTGGTCTAATGCAAACAAGATTTTTTGGGTATCCTAGTCAATGTGGCTTAGGGAGCATAGTGTCATACATATAGAGATATTCCTCCACATAATTATTATGTGATGTCTCTCTTATATTTATCTCCTTATCATCCTTCTTGATGATGGATTTTCTTATATGTACTTCTTCTTTAATGGAGCCACTACTCTCTTCAGTGCTCTCCTCTAAGGAATCATTTATTTGATCCTTAGGGGTTTCTTCCTCAAACTTTTCCCCTTGTCCTCTTCTTCATCCTAGGGTATTTCAATTATTATCTCTAGGGAAATTCCTTCAGTTCTAGCATTGTCTTGTTGCTACTAGTGTTCCTCTACCATATTTATTTATTATTCTAAGTTGTCACTATCACTTTATTTTTCTTTAGGAACCCCTTCACTACATCGGTGAGCCTCTTGTGAAACTTTTTTTGCCTTCTTAGTGGGGTCACTTAGTGTTTCCCTGAACACTTTAACTACTAGTCCTATACTTGAAGGGACCTTCGAGGCCCTTTTCTCTAACTTGGATAATTTATTTTCATAGGCAAGCCTCTATTTCTCTTCAAGCACCAATGCCTTGTTGATATCTTCCTCATTTAATCCCATCTTCTTCCAAGCCACTCTTTTCTCCTTAACTATTTGAAGAGGTAGTGGGGTGGGGAGGCCTCCTCACTACATGTTGGCACTAGTTTCCTTGGAGGGTTTTTTATCAAGGTGACACTAGATGTGAGGCTTGTTATTTCCTCTATTAATTGAAGAATGGTGTTCATTCTACTTTGATGAGTTTATTGTAAATTCTTGGTGCTTTGATCCTCTTTCCCTTCTTCTATTTATAGGATATAGGTCTTTGCTTGATCTTCTTTAGTTTCCTCCCCTATTATGGGCAATGAGGGTCACATATTTCTCCATCTCTACAAGATTTATAGTAGGGAATGTAATAGGTCCCTTGGTCTTTTTATTATGCTTCTTACTAGAACAAGCACTCTCTTGTGTGAAGGTCACCCACTTTGTTGGAGTGGGGGGCACAATTATTTATTTAAAGGCCATCTTTAAATGAATGTGCTTTGTGATATCTTCTAGTTTCTCACCCCATTTCCTTTGGAGTGTCTTCTCTTGTAACTTTGGTGAAGCCTTCCCTTCATCATTGATTGGGAGGGGATGATCATCATCCTTCCCAGGATTGTCACCCCTCTTGTATAGCTTCATATCATAATATAAATATCCTCCCATTTATTATCACCCTATAGAGGGGATAGATGTGCATCCTATTGGTGTCATCTTCCTCATCTTTGGTCGCCTTGGCTCTGGGGCACATAAACTAGCACCTCATCCTACTTTGATCATGATCCATGGTCTTTATTAGGATCTCAAGTTATTATACATTGTGGATTCTCCTTAGGGCTGCCATGAAATACTTGGCTAAGAATGCATAAGGCAACTAGAGCCACCCTTATAGGTTGCCATTTGTGAGTGCTAGGTGTACCACATATAAGTGTTACATAATGATAAACATTACCATTACCACTAATTATTGGGGAAGTTCTTGAGGGATGCACTACTCCTTCCCAAAGGCTTCTATGTACCTATCAAACCACCCTTACACCCTAGCCTTATAATTCTACAAGAAGCTAGGTGGGTAAATGAAGTTATGGTACTTCATCACAGGGGACTCATGGTTGGGTGGGAACATCCATAGGTGGAAATCATCATTGTTAGACACACCTATCTCCTATATTACTATCAAAATAAACATATACTTCCATTGGAAGGTCTCATGCACTCGATGACACTCTTGTACATTATAGAATATATCTTCAGTAATGAACTTGGAGATGTTGAATTTCACACCTTGTGCTATGTGTAAAAGAAGGTTTTATTAATTTCAGACCACTATTTATCAAGGCATAGTTTAGAACTAATAAGGTTTGTTTATAACCTTGTGTTAGGGTCTTATATGTACTTAATATGGAATTTAAACCCTAACTTGTAGTAGCCCAGGAACTTTTTGACCCTTTCAACCTCTACCTTTTCCTCCATCATTTCTCAGATGTCTACCCCTACTCTAGGTATCCCCATGATTTAGCTAATGAGGCTCATCAATATCCACATGTACCATCCTAAAAATTATAATCGATCACCATGTACTCTTGAGAAAAGGAAATACACCAAGTCTTTTGGCTTGTTGAAGCTTGGTAGCTCAAATAGTTATGTGGCACCCATGGTTTCCAATTTATCTTTGATGGAGACATCAAAGAGTGTAGTACCTACTTTTATCTTCTTCCTCATGTCTACCATCTAGTACTTATTTAATTCTTGCATGTTGTCTATTTTGTGGTTGTATTCCTTCATTTTTAATATATGCATAAAGGACACCCACTTCTCCCCTACCATGACCTTTGTGGGGTATCCCATGTCTCTATAGGTGAGTTTTGCACTCACTCCTAGATCTATTTCTATGATGCTCATGCCTTCCACCATTTGTGCCTCTAATTTCATGATGACTACTTCTCGCACTTCCCATGCTTTCTTTTCATCCTTTTATGCATGTGGTAGACATGTGCTTAGTTTTTTATTTTTCCATCTTAAACCTATTGCTATTGAAACATGGTTGGTTCATTCTACCGAATCCTAAAATGGTGTTTGGTACTTCTTCATAGTTATGGTAAATTTGACTGTGTATTCGACTCTCAATATTCCTAGCTATTAATGGTGGCCTATTCATTTTACTAAACTTTTTCTCCCCTATTTATCTACCAATTTATCTCCACTCACTTCCTTCCCAACTCAAGGTAGAATGCAATCTTGTTTGTGGTTTTTTGTTCTTGCTTAGGGAGGTTGTAGGTGATTGGTTCTCTTTTTGGTAGCATCTTTCAAATTTAATAGTCTTAGATCTTTGCTCAACTCAAAAATATTTAATACAATAGTAACCCTACTACCTCAGCCATCTGCTATTTTATATAATGTTTTTAGCTATGACATTGATGGATGGCATGTGTGGATTTCTTGAAATTTTCTAAGCCCATGAAATCCACTAAAATTTACCACCAAATATTAATTTATTGTAGATATTTATTCTTTTACTAGCATAGCATTAAATTTGCTAATGATTTATTTAATGAAGTGATAAGTAATTCAAATAATCACTTTTCATCGATTGTTGGGTGGGTACCAGCTATCACAATGGTCATTGTCTTTCACTTTATTCAACTTAGCACAACCTTCATCATTCTTATGGGAACCTAAGCACAATGCTTCACATGGATGTAATTTAGCCTACTTGATTCCATCTCTTCTTAGAGTTATGATTCCTTTCAAGCATGCTTCTCTTTCTTGGTTTATTTCTTTATGTTTTACAATTTCTTGCTTCAGTATTACCTACCCCATACAAATCCTTATTTTGGTCCTCTAGCACCTCATTATCTCTTCTTGATTTATTGTGCATGGAAATCTTGTGTGCCTTCCTTTAGCAACTTGTATTTATATTTTTCTAAACCTAGTAAACTTCTCATGTACCCAAAAACTTAGGTGTCTAGCCTTAGGCACTTAAATAAGTGATCATGCTTGAATCACCTAACTATATTTATGCATGTGTAAATGCCATAAAAGTTATCCTACAGGCCTAAAAGTACCACATGTATTCACTCAACACAAAATAAACAAACATAAGAAAAGATTTAAATTATGTTAATTTTATTATGGTCAAAACCAAGTAATTGACTTATGATCAAGAAGTTGGTGTTAGATGGCACAAGTGCCATCTTAGTGATTGTATATATTTAATCTATTACTAATGAAATGATCAAATAGCATTTCACCTATCAATGTACATAGCTATCATGCACCAATCTCTAATATACTATGGATGGCATAAGTTCCCATTCATCTAATCTATAACTTTCCTCAATACCTAAGGTACTTAGATTCATATAATAATACCAATGCACCTTCTAAAAATACCTTGTTCTTATTGTGTTTATTATGCATAGCTTTTAGTGTACTTTTTCTATCTATTGGATCCATCATGGTTGGGTGTGTGTCTCATCCAAGCATTCCAAGTCTTCCAAGCTTGTGCTTAAGTATTTTTGGTCATCCAATCAACCAATATGCATGATGCACAATGAGGGCACTAGGAATTCCATACGTAAAATGGCTTCTATGCCAAACACCATTTAAAATGGTGTATCTTTGTTCAAACTCTTATATGTAGTGTGATAGGCCCACAATACTAATGGCACATGGTCATCCCAATCTTTATGACCAATGTCACATATTTTTGTGAGGCACATCCATAATATTTTATTGAATGCCTCTATGGTGCCATTCACTTGGGGATGGTATGGTGTCATTTTATGGTGCACTACCATATATTCAATCAACAAGATCTAATCGGTTTCATTGATGAAGTACATACCATGGTGGCTATTCAAGCTAAGCAAGAATCCATAGTGATTGATAATATTCTCTTAGATGAATCTTGTTGTTATAGTGGTGATACAATATTTGGTCAGTGTCACTTTGGTCTACTTGGTGAAGTAATCTATGGTAGATAGAATATACCTTACACCTATTCACCTCACCATGGGTGTAATAGGCCCAATAAAGTCAATGGCCCATTTTACAAATGATACTTAGGCAAGGCTGGGGACAAGAGGCATCTCATCTTGGTGGTTTGGTTTTTTGGTATGCAATTAGATGTCACAAGCTTTGGTAAGTTATTTTACATCATGAAATACAATTGGCCATCATAAGCTTGATTGTAGTACTTTTTGCATCATAACATCTCCATCAAAATAACATCCACTAATCCCCTCATGCACCTCTTATAATACTAAGTCCTATTCATGCTCTAGGACACATTGGCACATGACCTTGTCATGGATTTACTTGTATAGTTCCCCACCAATGATTTGAAAAGGGGAAACATAAACTATGAGTTTTTTCTTCTCCTTAGTTGTCATGGTCTATGGCATAGATCTAGATATTATAAATGCAGTGATCTATGCCAAATCTTTTAGGATGTGTTGGACCCTATAAAGTTGTGTCAGGCATATCATCTTCAATAGGCACTATGACATCACTAGAGTTGATGAGGGACAGATGGTCTGGGTCTAGGTTTTATTTTATAGGCTTCACTACAATAGAGAACTAGAACTCTTGGAACAAAACAATCCAACAACAAATGTACCTATGCAAAATGGGCTTATTCACTAGGTACTTAAATGCCTTGTGATTAGTGAATAATATGAATGGGGTCATCAATAAATATTGTTAAAATTTATGTAGGGCATTGACCATGGTAAGCACATCATGCTTAGTAGTGGTGTAGTTTTGTTCTACCTTGGTTAGTTTTTGGATTATGAAAGAAATAGGATGATCTATTTTCCCTTAGCCTAGTTTTATGAATATGGCATCAATTTTAGTACTATATGCATCAATGTGGACATAGAAGGGAGTCACCTAGTTGGAAATTTTCAATATCATCACACTCACTAGTTTGAGCTTCAGGGTCTCAAAAACATGCCCTAATATAATGGTCCATCCTTTCACAAGAATTCCTCTAGAGCTACCACAATCTTGGAAAAATTTATTATGAACTTTATGTAGTACCTATTGGTTTTTTAAATTTACACCCTAGCTAAAAATGGGATTGTTTAGGTCCTCTTACTCAAATCTAGTCCAATATGGGACTGATCTTAGGCTATGGGTATCTTAATAATATATCATACCTATAGAGAAGGTCAGCGTCCTTTTGGATCTATCACCTATACTAAACCTAAACTAGCACTTGGAAAAGAGAGAGATTTTAATAATAACTTATGAAAGCATGTAAAAGAGGTGATGCACCAATGATTTGATCACTCATACTCACACAAGACACACTACAGGATACATTCAAGACTACATAAAATCAATCACATTAGTATTTCACAAAAAGGCATGAATCGACTATTAATCTATTATGGGAGGGAAATTATCCACTTCCAAAACTAACCAATAAACCATATATTTACTTATAATGACCTATGATGATTTCCAAAGTAGTTCATGAAGTTGATAAAATTTAGACAGAGGGAAGGAAAGCATACATTCACTTAACCAATCAATAAACTCATAAGACATGCTTCAATTTAACTACAAAATAGAGGAATTCAATCTTTTATTACATGAAATAGGTGTTATAGTATAAATATTGGTAGATTTTAGTCATACCAAAAGAGAGGGATCCATTTCAAGGCTTAGAAGCTTGTATTTATAGAAAAAAGGAAGGAGAGAGAGGGAGTTATGTACATTGAAAACATTGAATGAGGCCCAACCACCCTCGATGGATTAGCATCAACTCAAGGATGTTAAGTCATGATATTATTAAGAAAGAAGGTCCTTATAAAATAATTTAATGCTCTATTGATCTTTATCCAACCACCAAGTCACCTTCTTAAGACTCTAAACCATCTTTTAATTCATCTGCTTATGAGGACAATAACTTTATACCTTGGAACTGACTTAGCCATTTTTATTCTACTTTAGATGGATATAACTATTTGTTTTATCTTGGAAATGACCATTCCAAAGGACAAGAAGCTTCCCCATAATCACATATCTTCTATTAATAAAATATCTGAGCAAGGTCTCATTATAGATTAAAAACTAATCATATTTATTGGTTTTTTTTGTAGCTATCATATCAATGAGATGGAGCTCGCTAGTTATTCAATCTTGTTTTGACAATGGTTGTCAACCCTTGATCTATTTTAGGCCTAAAAGGACCTATCTCACCTTTTTTAAGCTTCAATGGCACCATTCCATCCTTGAAATGTTATCCTAACTTAACCTGAATTCTATTTGAATTTGGTTCACTATGTATCTATCTGCCTTGGTCAAAAACTACCTCTTTAACACTTGTTAGAAGCTCCTTGGGCTCAATAACCAAATTAAGACACTTGAAAACCTCACACTTGATTTGAGCCTTATCATATTTTTAACCTCTCTAACCCCTGCTCACCATTGATCTTCCTTATATGAAATCCCATGAGCCCTAAATCTACCCTTGACTTGTCAACTTAATCTGAGATGGTACTACTTGGCATCCCTGTGTCTCTTTTCAAGATCCTATTGTTAGTCTATCTACTTCCACACTTACACCACATGATGGTCTCACATTCATCCTTAATAAAATTGACTTATTGACTCCTCTCATACTATTGATCTTAATTTTCATGATCAAATGTGGTTTGTCCATCCTATGTCAATCTAACATGCTTGTGCCACTTGTCACTTACACATTTACTTTCTAGATCCACTGACTTCTTTGACTTTCACCTATCATTGATCTAAATACATGATTAAATGCTTGCAATTTATTTTCCTAAACCCACTATCTTGTTAGTCGCTACTCATTGTTCAATATTTTGTTTATTAAATGCCAACCATTGATCTACAATGTTTGAAATCAAATGGCTACTTTAATTTGATAGTCATGAAAACATATTATTGACTTCTTGACCTTACGCATGTCATTATATATATACTCAAATTAAATGTGAACTATTGATATTGAACCCTTTTAAAAACAAATGGATATGTGTTGCAGCTTTAACTTTGACATCTGTACACCACTCAATGATGTTCACATTCCCATTACTGCATATTTGAAAACTAATGGTCATTTTATGTGCTTGAATTTAAAACTTGTACAAAAACCATCCTTACCCTTCTGAATTTAAATGCATATTCACCATGGCTTTATTTTGACACTTGTGCACCCATCATTAACTTGCTAGATCAATTTCCCAAAAAGAAATACTTTTATTAAAGCTTTTACATCAGTCATTTATCTTGGAAGTATGTCTTCAGTATTTTTATTTCAGCCACTTTCCCCAAAAGAAAATAGGTCTTTAGGACTTTTACATCAGGATATTTGTCTTTGAAACTATTTCCATAGGCTTTTTGTTTCAGACACTTTCCCTAAAATAAAATAGGTCTTCAGGACTTTTATTTTGGATAAAATGTCTGAAAGAATTTTCACTTCAAGATTTTTATTTCAGACAAAATGTTCGAAAGAATTTACACTTTAGGATTTTTATTTCTAATAAAATGTCCAAAAGAATTTGCAACACAGCCAAAAAAACTCAAAACATTTTTCTCAAAGCAAATATAAGCACTTAGTCTAACTAGAAAGTCTGAAAGAATTAAACTTAGAAAAAAGAAATCCCTAAATATTTCCTAAGGACTTAGCCAAACAAGGTTTTACACTTAGATTTTTTAAATCATAAAGGCTCTTTTGGAGTTGTGGTTGAATTTTGAATGCTCAAATGACTTTCTAATGCTTATGAAATGTGTAACTAACCTTTGATCTACTTGGTTTCACCATGAAACCTACTCAAGAACCTTCTCTTTGCTTTGCAGAGCTATCCCTCAAATATTGACAAAAATACACTACGTAAACTTAAAGTGTTTCAAAATATTTACAATATGCATGTGAGCCTTGGACCATTCATTCCATTCTTGCTCCATACTTGATCTTCAAGACACTACACTACATTTAGGAAAAAAATTTATGTAGGCCAAAAATTGGATAAAAGTACCCATAATGCCTAAAAAAGACATAAACATCTTTCTATGTTGATGGTGTTGAAACTAAATTATGATTGCACTCATGGTTGGATCAATGAGTAGTTATCCTTGCAAATGATATGTCTAACCAATGTGCCAAATGGCATTATGAAAACACAATTCTTGAGACTCAAATAAATTTACAACTACCTGTACCTTTTAAACATAAGGTGAAGTTGTCATAGTGATCCTTCACTCACCCATATACTATCTAATGGTCTAAGTATACCTAGAGGAACTTGTGAATGAAGTATTTGAAATCAATGATCACCACTCAGGAGAACATGGATAACACATTCTTTAATCCAAAAGGAATCATGTTATAAGTGAAATAACCTTAGTTACTCATAAAGGTGGTTTTGGGCTTGTCCTCCTCCTTGATCAAGACTTGATGGTATCCTAATAATTCATCAGTAAAGGTGTATATTTTTCAACTTACAATACCATCTAATACTTCATCAGTGAATGGAGTTAGAAAGGGGTCAGTTACACAAGTAACATTCAACAATCTATATTCAACACAAATTTGGATGTGCCCATCCTTTTTTATGCTAATAACCATGGGGCTAACCCATTCATATTCTTGTATGGGTTAGATAATTCCTATAGTTGGCATGCCATCGATCTCCATCTTGACCTTGGCATGAAGATTCGGGTTCATCTTGTAAGGTCACTTCTTGATGATTCTTGCACCATCGACTATTTTGATGCTCATATTCCCAAGGGATGGGTGTGCATCTTTCATATCTTTGTAGTTTTGAGGGGAAAAGTCTTGGAATTCCTTCAGGAGATCCAAAATACATGTAAGTTCCATGTTAGACTAATAAGCACCTAAAGTGGTAATTTTGGATTCCCCATCTGAACTAATATCTACCTTGGTAGTTCATAATGGTTCTTAGTAGGCTTCATTCTTCTCTTGGTGTTAATCCTCATCTTGTCTACTACCCTCAATTATTTATACCTAAAAATGGGTAGGGTCCTCTTCTTCTAGGGTGATATCCTCAACTTGGTGTACTAACTTCCTTTTTCCTATCAAATTCTTCTAGTTGCATGCCTTCCATGTGTCATCATCTTCATTAATAGAGTGACTATTGAGATTTTTCTCTTAAAATAAGGTTGGGATCACTAACCCTTTTTTACCAAAAATGTCTTTTAGGCACTCCTCCAATACCATAGTGTCCTAAATCACTGACTTTTGAACTACCTATAATGGCTCAATCAATTTAAGGTTTTATGGAGAAAAGGAGGTGTGAATAAACCGCTCCTTAAGGTCATCATAGTTGGTTGTCTTGTAGCATGACTCATTGACTACATACGATGCCCATACCCAATTCTTTATAGTTATGTATAAGGCATACATCCATAAATTTTGAGGGGCATTTTTACCATAGACAGTCCATAATTCTTTGCAAAGATGTACATGCGCTATAGGGTCAAAGTCAGCAAAGTGGGATGAAATGTCTAGGTCTCCATTGCTCTTTCTAAACCTAGTACAAATAGTTGCCTTTACATCCTACCAAGTTGGTAAGCTAGGATTTTTCACTTCCTACCAATGAGCAGTAGTGCTCTTCAATGTGTATACTAGTGCACCCATTTTATCCACCTCTTTTGGGATGCATGACACAAGGTCACAGACATAGTATTCCGCTATATTACTCCCTTCATATCTTGGGAGCACTAGAATTTTGCCCTTAATAAGGAAAAAAACTCTTTTTCCCTTTTTCCTAGTGTAAGGGACCCATCTTTTAGAAGCACAATCAATTTGAACCCAGCCTATCTTTACTAATTTTGGTACCTTCACATGCACTAAGAAGTAGTGTCGACCAGTGGTCTCATATTATTCCTTGACCCATCAGTCTAAAGTAACATTGATGGTGTCTAAAGTTGATTGTCCATCTTCCCAAGATAGGATTCCTTGATCATTTAGGTCTAGAGTCTTGGTGTCTTGCACCATGATATTATAGATATGGTTGATCCCATCCTCGATGTCCATGCTCTTGACATAGGGGCATCCTTGGTCATTTGAGAGGAGTATAACTACCTTCTATTTTCCATTCTCAAATGTCATGTAGTGCCTCTTGAAGTGCACATCTACATTATTTACATAACACTATGGCCTTCTTACAAGTGTTGAGTAATTATCCTGATCTGTAAACTCTATTACTTTAAAGTCAACATGTAATTTGGTGCCCAAGATATCTAAAACTACACTTTTTATAATTTTGATACGTTGCACTCATGTTTTATAGGCCATAAAGAGTATATGAGGGGAAGGTCTCAAGACTGGTCTACCCATTTTCTTCCAAGAATTATTGTTTAATATGTTAAATTTTGATGCATGTGTCTACAAGAACCTCAGAGATAGACCATCCATCAATAGTGGCATTTACTAGGAGTTCTTAGTCGTATTTAGCATTTTGTGTATACCTAACTTCTCGTGCCTTTTTTATGCATGGCATATTAACCTTAGATTTTTATTGACCTACATATTTCAAGATAAATTTATTCAATAGGGGAAGTATTCCCTCCATTTGTATGAGGTATAAGATCTCAGTTAATTCTTGTATCTCAGCTTCCTAGCTATCTTGCTTCTTATGGGAGGTGGTAGCTTGCACTTCTAGGTCTCATGCTAATTGGAGATCCCCTTAAAATTTTTGTATTACACTAATAGCTTATTGAAGTATATATTTATGGCATGTTTGGTCTAGGTATAGTGTATCTTTGGGTTCAAAATAATTTATGTGTTCATTGTGACCCTTATCCCTATACTCTAGGTGTAACTCGAGTACTACCATAACTAGTGGCTGAGTGTTGAATCCACTTAACATAGTGACATGTACCTTAATTGCCTCTGTGTATGTAGGTTACACCTTTGGGGTCTATTTTTTAATTGTGCCTAATCATTCCTATGCCCTTATTTATGCTAGACCTACCTTGGGTCAACTTTTTGTATAAGTCAAGGCATTCTTCAACCTTATGGGACCCTTGAAAATACCCACATATGAGATGGGTAGGGAAGTCATGATGATAATGTTATATTGATCCATAATTATAAAATGAATATGGTGGGAACTTTAGAGAAGACTACAAAGCAATTTAGTCAAGCATTAGTCCATAAATAATGAAACATGCATAAATAACTAACTAACCAAGCCTATCTATTCTTATGGGAATTACAAAGGATAGCAAGAAACAAATGAAATAAAGCAACACCATATTAGCTTCCCAAATGGATTCACCATACCCATGTAGCTCAAAATCATGTTCTTCCTTGATCAAGCATTATTTTCTTTGTCAACAATGGTGGTAAGCTCCTCCAATTCCTCAAGAACACTCCATAAAACCTAAGCTCTTAATTCCAATTCACTAAACTAGCCTATCAATGAAGCTTGCAAGCAAAATATATGATCAAATGCAAAACCTTATGGAAAAAATTAGCATTATAACTCTATAATATTCAAGCATTGAATATATTCGAGCATAATAACCTTGCACCAAAATAGCTTGGAAATGACGTTCATGGCCTCTCTATTTATAGATTTTTGAGATTGGTTAGGATCAACTATGAATGTCCATCTCAAGATTGAGATGTGTGGCCATGGATAATCCTAATATTTGGAATTAAATCCATAATTATCTTCATCATGACCTTGGAAGAAGGGGCATTGAAGAGGCATGAAAGGCATTAACTAGTCATGGGTGACTCATAATCCTAATATTTGTGGCATTTATGGCCGAGGGATGTCTTTCCAAGAAATGATGTCACCTAATGATGTAGTTAATAGGAATCAATTTTCAAAAATAAATATTCAACAACTCTCATGTAAAATCCACTTAAGCTCTTGATTTGGAATAATTAGCCTTAAACAAGGCTAATCAACATTTGTACAACTATTTTAAAATTAGCCCTCAGTTAAACAAAATGGTCAAAAACTCATATTACTAAGTTATAATTTGACTCAAGAAGAATTAGAAGGTGACATTAAATGTGTTGGAACCATATTTCCATTTAGTATGTTTCCAACACAAAATAACAAAGGTACATGGCATGTACTAATGAATTTAGGAGAAAAGAGTAATCCAGAGCACAAAAGGTGAAATCATCATTTTGACTCGAAATGAATTGATCAAATTTAGTTGGTGCATAAATTACATTTCCCCATTTAGGGATACTTTGACCTAAATTGTCACTTTTAAATGACAAGTTTGAACCATTTAGCATGTTTTATGGATTTTGACCTAAAATGTGCATTTGAGTGAAATTTGAGTAAGATTTAGAATTTTAATACAAATGGTGTTAGGAATCAGATGTCTACATTTTACCCCTATTTGAGAAGGCGTAGTGAGAAATTCAAATGAAAAAACGTCTTTTCAAAGAAAAGAGTTGTCAAGAAGAAATTAGAATATACCCATGATTCCCCCTTGAGAGGACATATTAGGATGAAAGAGAAGGATGAACTCACAAAAAGAGAGAGAAAGTGAGAGGTTAACCCATGGAATAGATCACATCCAGACAAGTTAATGCTTGCACATGTGATTACCATCAATGATCAAAATATAATTAGAGGTATAATAGGCCCTAGAGATAGGGAGAATAGGAAAGATACAATCCATAAATTTAAGGGACACACTATAAATGTACCCAATTTAAGAGTACAAGATGTGCACTTACAACATTGATCAATCCCAAGACAAGTTACTAAAATATTTCCATCATGGGATTTAATGTGGAGAGCTTAGAATTAGAAGAAAAGGGAGAACATTTTGCTTCAGGAAGGGAAGCACCACTAAAATGGGGTCTCCAAAGAGAAGATAATAAGAAGTACCCTATTAGAGCAAATTTGATCATGATAAGATAGTTTTACCCCAGTAGGGAAAATTTTGATCATTGATAAAGAATAAAGAATGATTTTTCCCTTGTAGAGCTAATTTGATTCATACATAGTTCAGATGTTGGGCTTCAGCATGGGAAATTGGCAAGCAAAAATAACACAAGGATATAATCGAAAAGGTAGGTTAAAGTGAGTGGGTGCAAACATACATGTGATGGTGTAATAGCTTAGAAAGCCATATAAAACCAAGCATATGAGAATTCACAAAGTGACAAGAGACATGAAAAGAATAATGAAGATATTTGAGTGACCTCAATAAAAATTACACACTACCTATATAGTTCCATGGACTCATGTTCCAACATAAACTTTAGACCAATGTAGTTCACCCAAGTTTGGGAGAGAATAGAATGAGGAATGATGAAAAATGACCAAGAATTGATTATACTTATAATGTATGCAAAGAGATGCACATCTAAGCATAGACAAAGAATCCTAAAATACATGCCAGCTAAAAGCCTAATGCCATTTCATGAGCCTAATTTTTGCAAAGTGTTCTTGAGAATCATTCATCAGAGTTGATGTTGATGTTAAGACGTTGAGACTTGAGTACAAAGTGCTTGCTATAGCAAAATAAATTAGGCATCATAAGTATAAATAAATTAGAATGGCATAAGATACTAATTACACTGAGCCATTTTAAATGTGACTTTCTATAACTAAGGATAATGGTAAAATAATGACCAAAACTAGAGTTATAGTGATTTACATTTAAACAAAAAAGCATAAAACAAAGAAAAAGATAAACATAAATGAATCCTAACTAAAAATAAGATATGAATAATCAAGACTTAAATTAGGAACAAAAATGTTTAAAAACAAAAGGCAAGAACATATTAATGACATGAGACCAAGATATGAATAATCAAGATCCATGTGAACCATCAAGGTATTCTTGAACACAAAAGAGAAAAGAAAAATCAAATATCAAGGAAACACAAGACAAAGAAATAAAAAGAGAAAAAGAGAAGAAATAAAAGGAGAGGTGTGAAAGCACAACAAAACACCAAGAAAAATCAAATAAACACACACAAATAAAAGCCAAGTTAGTATGGTTTAAAGACAAATGTTTATGCATGTGCAGTAGAGGCATTACTTTCCACCACATCATAATAAAGAACAATGACAATTGTTCCCTAATTAGAGAGGAATAATGATAGAAGAAATGAGGGAAGAGAAGAAAAGGAAGGGGTTTGTCGAGCTGACTCCAAATGTATAAGACAAGTGGATGCTACCTACATAGTTTCATGGATGCATGTTCCAACATAAACTTCAAGTCAAATGTAGACCTCCCAAAAAATGGGATAGAAGAAAAATGATGATCAGACCAACATGATTAATTTTATAAAATAAATGGGAGATATGGCAAACAAATGAGAATGGCCTAGCAAACAAGAAGCTGATGAGATGAGAAAGAATGATATTATAAAAAGGCAAGTGCATGGGATAATTCAAACTTAATAGTTGCTCATAAAATGGTGAGATCATTCAAACTTAACATTTTTTTGCAAAATGGTGAAAGCATTCAAACTTAATAGTTATTCATAAAATGATGAGAGTGTGGGATGGTAGAATGGGAATGTACAAATGTATAGATGAGTGAGATAATGTTTTTATTCTTTTATGGATCATGTTTTGATGTTTTTGGTGTTTTTTGGATAAAATATGTATAAGGTGGGACCATCTAGTTGAGAAGATGCACGTCCTGAGAGTAGATGTTCTAATAAGATAGCTAAGCTAGTTACAACGGCCCATGCTCACAAATTAGTGAGAGTGAGGTTCTTGATAAAATAATAAAGAAAAAAAAATACTTGTACTGAGAAGATGTGGCTATTCACCTATCTAAAGATACATAAGACTATCCTATCTGAAATGCTTTATAGAACTATTGATGAAGATGTTTATAATGTTCATGAGACATAATCGAGATCATAATTGGTCAAGGGACAAAAAGTGTTCAAGATTATAACATATCTTAGACAAAATAAAGAATATGCTTCTCAAAGAGAGAAATCCAAAATGGGATGAAGAATGTGTTTAGAGTGCCAAGGGTTCAAAGCTTTTACTAGTGAGAATCATGAAAATTGGACCAGGGTAGTATAAAATGTGTTCAAGGTAAGATAAAAGGGTGGGATTAAATTATGATAGCACAAGTTACCCCCAAGTTAGGGGTCTTATAGACAATGATTCAAATTTTCCATGCATAGAACCTCTTAAGGTGCATAATTTTCATGGGCTCTAAAATTTCTTCACCGTTAGGTTTATCCAGTCAGTATGCTCCTAATCCATAGTTCACTATGACAATATACAGTCCTAACCAATTAGGCTAAAAATTGCCTTTCTTTTTGGGTTCAAAATTCATTTTCTTCTAGTTATCTTTCAAAACTAAGTCACTAATCTCAAATTCTTGGGGGAGAATGTGTTTGTTGTAGCTTCTCCATAATTTATTCTGATAGGCCTACAATTTTTCTAGGGAAGCCAAATGCTTACCATCAAGAAGTTCTAGTTCTTGCAGCCATGAGGCTCTATAGTCTTCATCATCTTCAATGTACGCTATTGATATTATTAATGATGAGATCTCAATCTTGATCGAGATGATAGATTTAGTGCCAAAAATAAGCAAGTACAGAGTAGCTCTAGTTGGGGTGTGATGATTGGTTCTATAAGCCCATAGGATAAGAAAGAGTTGTAAGTGCCAATTATAGCCAGCATCATTGGCAATGTTTTTTAAGATGGATAGAATGGTTTTATTTGATGACTCATCTTACCCATTTCCTTGTGAGTTATATGGAGTGGATTTCTTGTGCCTGATTTTGAATTTTACACAAAGAGATTTCACGTCTTGGTTCACAAAGGATCCACCATTATCAGATATAATGCAGGTTGGGATACCATATCGATAGATGATATGGTAATGAATGACTTTGGTTATTTGTTTCCCAGTAATATAAGTGATAGGAATGGCCTCAATCCACTTGGTAAAGTACTCGATCATAGTCAAAATGTGCTTATGGCTATCTGAAGATGTGGGGTTATTTTTTCTAATGAGATTGAGACCCCATGTTGAGAATGGTCATGGTGTTGTAATCAGCTATAATGGTAAGGAAGGTGCATGTATCAAGTTACCATGCTAATAACAAGGAACACACTTATTTACATAATTACAAGCATTTGTCTCTATTTTGGGCCAATAATAGCCTGTTCTGAGGATTTTCTTTGCTAAGACTACACCATTGGTATGGGCCCCACACATTCCTTCATGAACCTCCTTTAGTGCTAGCTTAGATTATCCTAAAGATAAACAATGAAAAAGTGTTCCATCATAGCTTTTATGATAAAGCATGTTTCCAAGGAGGATATAATGTGTTAAGTGATGGAGGAATAGTTTTTATTAGTTGTTGGAAAGGTTGGAGGGAAATACATGGATATGGAAATAGTTATAAAAATCTTGGTACCATGGTAGCTCAGGTGAGGGATTAGGATTAGAAATGGTGCATTTACTCTCATAATCTAATAGAATATGTGATAGCTAAAGAAGAATTTCAATTAGGAACTAATACTCTTTAGCACTATCATGAATTTGAATCATGGAACCAATTGTTTTCATGGCATCAACAGATCTATTGTTGATTAGTCAAACTTGCTCAAACTATAGAGATTTAAAATGTGTTTTAAGGTTATCAACAATTTTATTGTAAGGAACAAGCTTATCATCTCTTGTTTGATACTAATTAGTTGTCTAATTTATGATTAGCTACAAATCTCCATAAACCTTTAAGCTTTGAATATCCCACTATATGGGAAGATAGAGCCCTAAAACCAATGCCTCATATTCAGCCATATTGTTTGTACACTAAAATTGTATATGGAATACTTTGGGGATCAAATCCCCTTGTGGTGTGATCAACAATATACTAGCTCTAGATCCTCAAGATGTGAAGGAGACATCAAAATAGAGTTCCCACTATTTAGGTTCTTGTGATGTTTGTTCTATCATCATGATAGAATCATCTGGAAGGTCAAAGTTGAGGGGTTGAGTGTTCGTAATAGGAGCTTCTATAAGTTGGTCAGCAAGAACTTGTCTTTTGATTTCCTTTTGATTCTAGTACTCAATATCAAACTCACTAAGGATCATAATCCATTTATCTATGCATCCTTGAAGATTTATTTTAGATAAGAGGAATTTGAGAGGATCTACCTTGGTGATAACACTAGTTTTTTTATTTAGCATATAATGTCATAATTATTTAGTGGTGAACACCATAGCTAAACATTCCTTCTCAATAGGCATATAATTATGTTCATAAGCTACCAATGTGTAGCTTAAATAATAAAATGCATGTTCCTTACCATGATCATTATGCTACACCAAAAGTACACCCAGTGCATGTTCTATGGCTGATATATAAAGAAGCAGTGGCCTTCCTTATGTCAGAGGTCATAAAATTAGTAAATTGGCCAAGTATGTTTTAAGCTTTTCAAATGATATCTAACAATCCTCATCCCACTAAAATGTTACCCCTTTTTTTAAGAGTTTTTTAAATGGGTGGCATTTATCTACCAATTGATAAATGAACCTATGCATAGATTGGATCTTGCCTTGTCGACCTTAAAACTATTTAAGATTGTTTGGTGGAGGCATTTTCATAATAGCATTGACCTTTGCAAGGTTGAATTCAATCCCTCATTATGATACAATGAACCCTAGCAATTTTCCTAATGTGATTCTAAAGACACATTTTTTAGGATTGAATTAAACTTTATATGCATGAAGCCTCTCAAATATTCTTCATAGAATGTCAAGGTGACTAGCTCTTGTTCTTGATTTTACTAGTATATCATCAACATAGTCCTTGATAATGTCATGTATCATGTTATGAAAAATGACAGTCATTGCCCATTGATATGTGGCTCTAGCATTCTTCAAACCAAATGGCATGACTTGGTAACAGAATGTCCCCACAGAGTGGTGAATGTAGTCTTATGCTAATATTTACGGGCTATCTTGATCTCTCATACCCAGTAGTTGAGTCGATAATCATGTCAATGTTAGGTAGAGGAAAATCATCTTTAGGGTATGCTTTATTTATATCACAAAAATTAGTACAAACATGTATACCTGGGGTCTTTTTACTTACTGGCACTATGTTAGAAATCCATTCAGAGTAGTCCAATAGTCTAATAAAATTGGCTCCTAACAACTTTTCTAATTTGGCCTTAACCAAAGGGGAGATACGTGGATGAATCTTTATCAACATTTTCTTGACTGGTTTAGCATCAGGGTGAACAACAAGATGATGCACAACTAAATCTAGATAGAGGCCTGACATGTCAGAATATGCCCATACAAAGATGTATATATAATCCTTAAGAATGGATATAATATGTTTACATTCTAATTTAATAGGGGAAGCTCTAAGATAAACAAATTTTTGGATCCTCATGGGTTCCCAAATTAACTTTTATTGTACCTCCATAAGGAGTGTGGATCCATCTTCTAGAATTATAGGCAATGTATGGTCATGATTATCTCCCTCTACTATATCTTCTTGTTGTTACTCCCAAAGATCCAGATAATATGTAGAATTAGAATCTACTTTCTGAGGTAAAGGCTAATTGGAAAAAACCTCTAGAAACTCAAGAAGAAGATGCTCAAATATTTGATGTTGTTTTGAAGAGATGTTTGTACTAGCTATGGAACTTAGGCTAGATGGGATTTCTATGTCTTGAGGGGATGAGCAAACTTTCCTGCTTGGGAGTGCCTAAAATAGGTTTTCACTCAGAGGATTATCATTTTCTTTACTTTTTCCTTGATTGAGAAGTGCCTCAAAAAGGTTTTCACCTAAATATTTTGATGTTTGTTCTTTATTATGACCAAGAAATTTTGCCTTCTCTCCAAAGTAGGTAGAAGAATTCAATGAAAAATCAAAATCCTACTTATGATCCCTGATGGGAAATGCATCTCATAAACCCATGTATTTTGTAATTGATTCTTCATTTTGAAACTCATTGAGGCATATGACCAAATTTTGTTGATCCCAATCTATGAGTTTAAGGTGGTAAAGGCATAGGTTACAGTGAGGGTTTGCTTCAAGACAAGAAGCTCCAATAGTAAATATATAATGTCCTACTTTACAAAGGGAAGCACCACTAAGATGGATTTTTGCTTTAAGATGAGAAGCTCCAATAGGTGTTATGGTCAATATGGCATTTGAATCAAATAAATCTAAGTCATCAAAATCATCAAAAAGGATATAATAGGATATTATGTCACTGCTAGAAGTCTCGTTTCTAGTCACTTCAAAAGAGTCATTATCAAATTTCATGAGTTTATCCTCTAGTGGTTCAAATTCAAGACCATGATTCTAGTTTATAACTCTAGCTAATAAGGGTTCTAAAATTCCTTGTGCCTATGGGCCAAGGCCTTTCCCTACATAGTCAAGATGATCCATTATCCTGTTAGGGATAGGATACCTTAGATTTTGAAAATAATCCATAAGGCCTTCAGAATATAACCAATACCCTTCAGTAAAATCCTCTTGATATTTCTTTGGTGCAATTGCACATAAAAAAACCACAAGAGGTTTTGGTTGCTTCTTATTTGGTTACCAAATCTGATCAGGTCTATTAGGAGATTTAGAAATTTTAGGATTACCAAATGTTTTATGGGATTTTGGTAATTTTTCAATATGGAAAGCATCCTTTAGATGGTATGTGGAAATTCCTGCATCTTTAATAATAACCTTTTTGGCCAAAACTATAAGAAATGGATCATCTAAAGTGGAAGCTAGATCACCAAGGTCTATATAATTAGATGGAGATGGATGAGAAATAATGGATTTGTTATCATTTGCAATGAATTCCAAACCTGGGCAATAGTTATGATTATGAAACTATGTTTCAAGATGTTTATAGTACTGGTAGGGTTGTTGATCAATAGGAATAGTAACCTTGATCCCATCATGGGGAAACTGAGGGCATTGGTGAAGAGTAGATGGAACTACCTATACTACATGGATCCAAGGATGACCAAGAAGTATGTTATAAGGAAGCTCAATATCCACAATATGGAATAATGTGTGATGAGAAATAGACTCAACCATGACTAGAAACCAAATTTTACTAGATGACTCCCTCTCAACATTGTCATAAGCCTTGATTGTAATAGTTTCTAGTTGAATGTCTTTATCCATGTAACCCAATCATCATACCAATTTAAGAGATATGATGTTTAACCTTGAACCATTATTTATAAGAACCCACTTGATCTTGTGATCTGTAATAATTATCTCAATGTATAGTGGGTTATTGTGGTTTGGACTAAGCGTGGACATGTCCTTTTGATCAAATGTGATTTGCCAAAATGAAGATAGATGCCCAACTAGGTTCTATAACTAATCAAGGTTTATATCATTAGGCACAATAGACTCTTGAAAAATTTTGTTAAAGATGGTTCTATGGACATTAGATGTCCACAAGAGTTCTAATATGGAAATTTGTGTAAGTGTTTTATCTAATTTATCTATTATACTAGAGGGCCTTTGAATTGTGGATTAAACCAGTTTAGTCTTTGTTATTATAGCATTCAGCTTTGGAATCATTGGTGCAATTTTTTCATTGAGTTTATGAAAATAAGTGGGTGAAGGGCCATGGATGGTAACTCATGAGTGTCTAGTTGTAACTGCACAACCTAAAGGTGGCAAGGAGTCATGAAATTTAGAAGAGTGAGGCAAAGGGCCTTAGATGGTGACTCATGGGTTACTAACTTTATTGCTATAATTATGGGTCAATGAGAAGCCTTTATAATTAGAATAATGGTACTATTGTTCAAAATTAGTAACCCATGCAAATGGAGTAGCAACATGATGACGTGAACTTGACATGATATTACTAGGAGAGAGGGTGCTGACCCTATAATGATGGGTCCCATGTTATGAGGAACATGAGATTGGCCACATGGATTTATAGTAATAGTGAAAATGTGGGTTGTAAAATGCATCCCACAGTGTTATTATAATCGTAAGGTACATTTTTATAAGCCACATTATTATTATGGGCATTATGATCTCAATTATGCTTATTATGATTCTAACATTATTGTTGGTTATGATTTTATCTTTGTCCTTGATTGTGACCATCTTGATTGTTTCTTGGTAGTGGTGGATCATGTCAAGGAAAGGGGTCTTTGTAGATTCCCATATCCTGATTTATGTCCTAATTAGGGGCTAACTTAATTTCCATCTCAATATTTTCAATAAAGTCCTAAATAATATGTCATAATTAAATGCAATGATATGCACCATGACTAGGAACATGATGAAAGTTACACCATTCATTCTCTTTGAACTAGCCTGGTTTTGGTTGATCTTGAGGAAATGGACTTGATACTAGACATATAATTAAATTTGTTGCAATAAGCTTTGGTAACACTATTTCAACCGATTCTCCTAACTTACTAAAGACTCTAAAATTGTTATGAAATGTCCTTCGTAGATGTTGTCTCTGCAAATTAGGTAGTGGCTTTGGGGGAGTTAATTTTACATTTAAAGGAGGCATAGTCTATACCATTTGTACATGTCTTGTTTTTATCACCCCATTTCCAACCATATTCTTATTTTTTCTAAAGCCCTTAGGCTTATCCTGCATAACTATTTGAGTTGATGATTTAGTCTAATTAGACACTTGACCTTACACAAAAATCTTAATAATGCATTTAGTAATAAGATCCTTATCAATCTACACTCTTTGGTCAATAATTTCTTCAAATGAGTTAGGGCAATCTAACCATAGATTATGTGCAACTTTAGGATGAAAATTATTGCAAAGATATCAGCCAACTATTTGTCTATTAAATTATGTTGAAAGTGGCCTACCAATGCTCTCCACCTTTGCAGATATGTAGCAAAACTTTCACCATCACGTTGCTTGGATTTGCATAAGTCAACAACGATCAATTCATATTTTATGTTATATGAGAAATGGTTAACAAACTTTTATGATAAGTCATTCCAATCCACAACCGATCCCTTGGGTAGTTTAAGTAGCCAATCAAGAGCTTGTCCTGCTAAACTTCATGGAAATGGTCATAGTAAGTACTTGTTACTATAAACAACTTCTTGACATAAGATGAAGAATGCTTGTATGTGTTCACACAAATCCCCTTTCCTTTTGTACTTGTCAAATTTGGGTGCCTCAAAATGAGGTGGAAAGGGGTTTTGGAGAATAGATAAATCAAATAGATATGGGCATATCTCATTGAATTTTTATTTTTTGACTCTATTATTCATCTCCAATCTTTGAACAATTTCCTTCATATAATTCCATTCTTGCATGTTTGGTGCATTTTTGGATTAGATAAAATGCTATTGGGGTGGAATGTGTGACTGATTTTGTTGTTGTTGGTGTGGAATGTGCCCTTGGTTTTGCTATTGTTGGGGTGGAATGTGTCCCTAGTTTTGTTGTTTTTGGGGTGGAATGTGCCCTTGCTTTTGCTATTATTGGGGTGGAATGTGCCCTTAGCTTTGTGTGGATCTATAGGGAGTGTATACCTTTTGATCCATGCCTTAGGCCATTGATTCTTGGATTGGAAAACATTCCTTGAATTTGGCTATTTTGCACTTGTTGATTTTGGAAATTTCTATGTTTATTTACCAATCTTTGGGTTGGTTGAAAATAATTAGCCAAATTTTCTTGAGGGATTTCCTAAATTTGGACTAATTTTTTGGATTTTTGAGCTTGTAAAATAACAAGAGGTTCTTGATGATTGAATAATGTATGTTCTATGTTGAATGGAACATTTTGCAAGGTCTCTTATGACTTTAACTATTCATTTGGATTACCTTGATCCACTATGGTAATGTTCTCATCTAATATTTATTGCATACTTTCAACCATATTTTTGTGTTCTTTTGAAGCATTATTGTGAATTAAAGTGGTAACTAGGGAGTTAGTTAAGTCTGTGACAAGTTAATCTACATATTGTTGACTTATTATCTTGATCTTAGCTAGAAGATCTAGATTTGTGGGTTTTGACTTTGTTTATATTTCCTTTATTTGTTAGAGGAAGAAGGTATGTCTATTTGTGCAGAATCTTTCTCTTTCCACCTTTATTCTCCTTCTCTAGCTAAGATATGCAATTGTTCTATAGAAAAGTTAGAAGGTAGTCTAACACTTGATTCTATCAATCTAATAAGGGCTTCATCTTGATCTTCTTGGGGTTGATATTCATTATAATCATCTTTAAATCCTACTATTATGGGGATATCTTCAAAAACAATTAGGTTATCTTGACCATCATAAAATTTCTCATCTTCATAACTAAGGCCATAAGAGGCCCCATTACGAGTGAACCTTTTAGTCATGTCTAAAAAGAGTTATTTTGTGTATTGACTAACTTTGGACCAATGTTCATAAACCAATCAAAGTATGTTTTGGATCTCTTTTAAATTAATAACTAAGGTACCAATAAGACTATAATGGAGGGTGGTTTGAAACCATGCATAATTTAGAGGATTTAGTTCATGAGTTTACTCAACCTTTGGTAAAGTTGAAATCATATAGATAAAAAGAGAGTAAGGTAACTCAAGGACCCAAGGTGAAAACTATTACACCAAAGCTTAGATCTTTGTGATACACCCACACTGTAAAAAATAGCTTCAACTTTGACAAATTGACCCTAGAATTTTGGAGGAAAGTCCTCCAGATTATGAAGAAGACAAAATGAACTAAGCAACTCAAGATGTAAAAACATACATGAATCACTAAGTATAAAGTTAGGACCAAATGGGCAGCACAACGTTGCTACATGGTTCTAGTAGGATAAAATATGTTCTAGGACTCAAAGCATGAGTGATATGTAAGATGACTTGAGTCCACCAAGATGATAATTTGATTTTGAGTCTTAATAAATGACCTTCAATCCAAATGGAAAATTGAACCCAAGTTGAAACAAGCTTAGTGCACAAATGATGAACCAACTTTGACACACCAACCCTTAGAAATTAGAAAGGTTCAATTTTGAATGTGGATTATAAATGAAGGATTTAAAAACATTGGGTAAAATATCTAGACTCAATTGGTTAGCATGACTTCACCAAAGTGGATGACATGACACAAAGGTTTTGATAACAAGTTTGAACAAGGAAAAGATGAATTTTCCATTTAGACAGCATAACACCTCCTTTTCTCAATAAAATTGAGGAAAATGTATTTTAGTGAAGTTCAATGAGTTAACAAGTAGTTTTAGACACAAATCAAGACCAAGTAAGCCAATGACAAAAAATAAATGCCTTAAGTCTAAACTGATAAGATATGGCAAATTGGGGTTTACTAAACTAGCAAGGTTTCAATCATTCTCAAGGAATCAATTACACAATGACTTTCACATCAAATGATGCAAAATAAAAGCACACAAATTGGGTGACCATGGAATTGGCTAGTTATAAAAAGGTCTAGTCCTTTTTACAACCACTACATCTTGTTGTTCACTCAGTATAGTGAGATGTCCAAATGTAGATACGTCTTATGTGAAACTCTAAAGGAGTTAAATGAAGTTAATGTTGGGAGGTGAAACCCTGGGTCAAAGCTTCCCTAAAAAACTCATAAGAGGTAATGACATCCCCCTCACAAGTCAAGTTTGCCTGAAAATAAAGAAAGCATAAAATAAAAGACTTTACGGTCATTTTCAAGATCACCCAAACTTTGGCGAGTTTTTTGGAAGTGCTTTAGATGACTTTATTTATAAGCCTTGGACTAGGTTATTTGCAATAGGAATGGTTCTTTTGATTCCAAGGGTTCCCTATAGGGGACAAATAGAAGAGCATACACACAACATTCCTCTTTTTGCCAAATAAAATCTAAGTAAACAACTATTGAAAATAAAAATTGACAAGTGTGTTCAATTTTAAGCCCAAAATGAAATATTTGGTGGTGTTCATTTGACCCCTTGGTTTTAGTTGTAAATTTTGAAAACATCATCAAAAACATCTAAATTCTTTGTTAAACACCAAAACAAGGTTCTTAATTGATTTTTAAGCATGTAAAAGGTGATATAAACATGTTTTGATAAAATATTATGCTTGATCTTGTAGAAAAATTATTAGCATGTATTTTAGCTTTGAAGCTCTTTTGATTTTGAAACAATAAACTTTGGAAAAATATCTCTCAGGTCTGTGTTTTTGGAAAAACATAGTGACCGACATCAGTTATTACCACTGACATCAGTTACTCTGGCTAACTGAGATCTAACCGATGTCATTTTTACTGATCAACATCAATTAAGTTAGGTAACTAATGTTGGTATTTCTTTCTAATGTCGATTACTATGTAAAACTATGGCAAACAAAGATGGCAAAATAAAGTTAGAAAATCAATTTAAAAGAGTTTTGAGGGCTCAAATAAATATTTTAGAGTTACAAAATGATCTCCTTCAGGTGTGAGATGCATCTAGTCCCACTAGGTGTGCCAAGATGTAGAGAGGATTACAAAGCAAGTTATTCAAGCATTAGTCCATAAATAATGAAACATGCATAAAGAACTAACTAACCAAGCCTATCTATTCCTATGTTAATTACAAAGGATAGCAAGAAACAAATGAAAGAAAGTAACACCATATTACCTTCCCAAATGTATTCACCATACCCATGTGGCTCAAAAGCATGTTCTCCCTTGATCAAGAATATTTGTATTTATTAACAATGGTGGTAAGCTCCTCCAATGCCTCAAGAACACTCCATAAAACCTAAGCTCTTAATTCCAATTCACTAAACTAGCCTATCAATGAAGCTTGCAAGCAAAATCTATGATCAAATGAAAAACTTGGTGGAAATAATTTAACATTATAAATTTGTAATATTAAATAATTTAAGATATTTGAGCATAATAATCTTGCACCAAAATAGCTTGGAAATGATGCTCATGGCCTCTCTATTTATAGATTTTTGAGATTGGTCAGGATCAACCATGACCATCCATGTCAAGATTGAGATGTGTGACCATAGATAATCCTAATATTTAGAATTAAATCCATAATTATCTTCATTATGACCTGGGAAGAAGGGGCATTGAATAGGCATGAGAGGCATTAACTAGGCATGGATGACCCATAATCCTAATATTGTGGCATTTATGGCCTAGGGATGTCTTCCCAAGAAATGATGTCACCTGATGATGTAGTGAATAGGAATCAATTTTTAAAAATAAAAATTCAAAAACTCTCATGGAAAATCCACTTAAGCTCTTGATTTGGATTAATTAGCCTTAAACAAGGTTAATCAACATTTGTACAATTATTTAAAAATTGGCCCTCAATTAATCAAAATGGTCAGAAAGTCATATTACTGAGTTGTAATTTGACTTGGGAAGAATTAGAAGGTGACATTAGATGAATTGGAACCATATTTCCATTTAGGATTTTTTTAGCACAAAATAATAAAGGTACATGGTTGGTACCAATAAATTTAGGAGAAATGAGTGATCCAGAGCATAAAAGGCAAAATTGTCATTTTAACTCAAAATAAATTGATCAAAGTTAGTTGGCCTATAAATTACATTACCCCATTTAGGGATACTTTGACCTGAATTGGCACTTGTAAATGATAATTTTGAACCATTTAGCATGTTTTATGGATTTTGACCTGAAATGTGCATTTGAGTGCAATTCGTGTAAGATTGACAATGTCAACACAAATAATGTTAGGAATTGGATGTCTACAGGAACCTTCCACCACTACATCCTATAACTCACCCTTTGGTGCCTCATTGCATCCCAAATCATATATTTTATTGTTTTTATCCCTCATTACCTTGGTTATCCTACCTTTTGACTACTATGATGGCCTACCATGCACCTCTTTCCATGTTCTCATGCATTTTATTAATCACCATAGAGTACAACACCACTAATGAATAAGTAATTTATAAGTCTCATAGTCTTGGAATTTATATATTTACTATGAGACATGAAATGTAGGAATAAATTTAAGTCCCTTCCCAACTATGGAACCTCCATTTTGATGGAGCAAGATCCAAACAAGGGTTAAGTGTTGGTATCCAGCTAGTTGATTCACAAGGAAAGATTTTTTTGGTAGAATAAGGCTCTATTTCTAATGAACCAGGAATAGAGAAGAGTATGAGGCCCTAATTTTGTGATTATAGTTTATCAGTGTAAGTTTCACATAATCAACAATAGATGGTTATGTTGACTTGGATGATACATTGCAATAAAGGACATTTATAGATGTCATGCACCTCTTAATAGACTTTGTATCTTAGAATTAGAGTGTGCACATTTCTTTATGGTCAATTAGTTATATTATGACCTTCTTCTTCATAGTCAATGTGCCATAGTCCACTTTAAGCATCATGTGAAGATCTAGCAGTAAACTTTTGGAGTTAGGAGGCCATACATGAAATATATACCTCCATAAATGGGTTGATCTTAGTATCTACACTTTCAACTACCTCAGCTCTGATCATAACTTCAAGGGTTTCTCGAGGGTTTATAAAAGTCTTCATGGAAAGAGCTCTTTAAAATGGCATGAACAATCCCCCAATGAACTATTGCACATACTAAGAAGGGTGAATATCATATGGGAGATTTAATAGGATATTTTTAAAACTTGCATCATACAAACACACACTTTCAAAGAGTCCTTAGGTAATCTCTTTTAGCATGGTGATGCTCTATTGTTCAAATTCTAGAATGTCAAATTCTTTTAGGAATGCATCCTTTAGGGTATCATAGTCAACCATGGCCTATTTAAGATCAAAATTTATATACCAAGTGTGAGCGTGGTCAAGTAGAGTGGTCACAAACTAAGTATACTTTCACTCGGGTTGGGTTATGCATCATGCGTACCATTATAGTTCACACTTTAGCACATGTTATGCAATATTATCCATGTCATAATATTTTGGTAAGTGTATATTCATTTCATAATAGATCTATTATGGGGGATAAATTGGTACTTGAGGTATTTGTCCCCCTGGTGCCTATCCTATTGGTGGTCCTCTAATGCCTCCAGCCATAGGGTTAGGCATTGGCCCTATTGTTACTACTCACATAATTGATGTCATGGACACTATGCTACTTGTTCGTGGCATTAGACCACTTCTCATAGGCTATTTCCCACCTTACATTGCTAACATTAGTTGAGCTGGTATGCTCACACTCAAGTTCTATTATGGTGAACTAGTACCCAATGGTCTAGATGTTGTTGTGCTCACCTACTTGTACAGAATAATTTGTTCAATCATAAAGTTACAATCCAAATCTATAATATGTCTAAGATCTAAGTATTTAGCATAATCAACAAACACTTATGTGGTTTATTCAAGTGGGAGATCGAGTGCATGAGCATGCACCATTGGTTTAAAGTGGGTAGGCATGTCAAGCATATCTACAGTCACCAAATTCTATAGAAACCTAACAAATTCTACACCTGTCAAGTGTTGAGCTCAATTCATCACTTCATTATATCTCTCATCCTCACATTTTTTTTAAGAGATCCTTCCCCATGCCATTCCCACTCACTACAGGTTCTCTCATCACTTGTAGGTTCTAGATCTTCCATCAATTAGCATGGTCTCTTATTATAGGTCTATCTTCTAATCTCTTAGGTGTTAATTTTCTCATCCCCTTCCATTACACCTCACCTACACATGCCCTTATCCCCCTTAGCATTACTCATACACAAAAGGGCTTTTATCTTATATCACCAAATTTTCAAAACCATAATCCACCACTAGTTTTTTGGGCTCTATACTGAACTCTTTTACAAATGTGCCTCTAGGGTCATGTAAAAATTGGCACTCCACTTCATTAGGGAAAGAATATGCTGAGACTACAAACTCAAGTACATAGTTATTTAGGGCTCCTTACCACCATTTATCTATTGTTCTAGTCCAAATACCATCTAAGGTCTCAATCCTTTCAAGGTACTCCTTTATTCATGCATATCACTATCCATAACTTCTTCTTCTATGGGTTGAATATGTAGTTAACCATTGGTACACATGCTCAAGTAACTCACAAAAAAACACATCATAAAAAGCATCATATAGGTTATTTTAAACCCATTTTATTGGGTTTTATCCTTTGTAGGTTGGATGATTCAATTCAAAGCTATCTTCCACCTGTTGTAGCTAGTAATTGATGTTTTCAAGGGAAAGTGAGTGCATTTTTTCTATCACACTATTGTAGCAACAAAATTCATCATAGTTCTCAACAACATAACCAAAATGTTATATAAATTGAGGTAGTTAGTTCTTGCTTTATTAAAACCAAGTGAAAGCATTGGTGGCTCCCTTTACACTTAACATTTTAATCACTTGACTATGCTAGCATCAATCCACATAAGGTATAGGCCTTATGCACTCACCCAAAGCATAATTGAGAAGGAATCAGGGCTTGCATTGAGTTAGTTGTGTAATGGAATGTAAATTCACAAAAGGTACTTATCAATTCCAAGGAAACTTAAGGTAGATCCATAGGTGAATGTCCTTTTTGGACTAAGCCTAGTGTCATATAGCTGCTTAAAGCATTAAAATGTTGCTTTCACTCAAACTACTCACATTAAAAATGTGATCTTAACAAGGATAGGAATACTTGGCATAGAACCTATATTCATTCTCTATACAAAATGATGGTGACATCATAGAAGTTTATAGGGACTCCATTAGAGATGCAAACCAATAACATGCACAAACATTGCTTAACACAATTGTATTATAAGTGTGACATTACAACCATCCACATTTCATTATCAATCTAAAAAAAGATACCTACACTAAACACATTACATTTTAATGCAATAGGATTCATAATTAATCAAAATTCATAACAAAGTATAGAGTTCATAATAGACTATATGTTTAATTCATACTACTTAACAACCCAGAGGCTCACATATAAGCTTAGGCACTTTTAGTGGATCCAAACGGCCTCCACACTATTCCTAAACCTTAATGGCTATCATATTAATGTATACAATGTAAATTCATTTTTCTAGATCTCCACTATAGTTCTTCTTCTTTTCATCTCTTCTAGTTTGATCTCCTTAAATAGCCTTCAGGAGTATCTTCACCAAGGTGAAAGGTGCATGTTGAGTGTTGAGCTGGAACTTGATCATCATAACTATTAGCTCCATGATTCTTTGAAATCTGTATTGTAGTTGTTATGTCTCTTCAAATCATTGAAGATACCCTAAAAACTTTGGAGATAGTTAGCCACTTTTCAACTGGTACAAGTCATGTGCTACAACCTCTAGTTGGATACAAATGTCCAAAGGTTAACTAAACAATTGTTCCTAGGTGTATGTTGTGTTGGCATGAATCTACAGCTTAATGAGTTAATGGCCCAACATGATGAGAGATCATGAACTATAAAATGAACTTATCAGCATAAGTCTTACTTTAGCACCATTCAAGATTTCTTCACCAAGTTTAAGTCTTTGAGATTGTAGTTGAAATAGTGTGGAATCAAAAAGAAATATGACCAAATTATTCTTTATATACTCTCTAATCTAGTTCCCGATTATCACTTTTTGTCTCTACTTTCCATGCCACTAAAAGTGTTTTAGGCACTACATGGAAAATGTCATCTTTAGATGCCTTCATTGCCAACCTGACTAAAGAGAAAGATAAGTTTATACAGATGGGCACATTAAAGTCCTCAAAACCTCAAGGCCTAATTTCTAATAATGGGAAAGCAAAGACTTATTCAAAGATAAGAATAAAAATAAAAAGGATTAAGAGAAGAAGAAAGCATCAACATTTGCCAAAACAACCACTAAAACCTCCTTCTCTAATGAAAAACCTAAGAAAGAGAAGTCTAAGTGTTCCTATTATAATAAAAATGGGCATGATTAACACAAGTGCATGAAGCAACAAATTGATCACCTAATTCATCTTCTAGAGAAGAAAAACATAGATGTTCCTAAGTCTATCATGCAAAATTCATCAACTCAAGATTCTTCTAAGGAAAAATGTAAAGGTAAAGAGAAAGAAAAGGGCAAGGCTCTTATAGTAGTTATAGCTCAAACCTCTTCATGGGTTATTGACTCAGGTAATTCCCACCACATGGGATCTTCATAGGTTGAGTTTTCTTCTTTAGATCCTTATAACATGTTTTATACCACTTTGGGTGATGACACTTCAATATAAGTTGTAGGGATAGGGTCTAGTGAAATGGAGGGAGGAAAATTCTATAATGTTCTAATTATTGTATCACTTTCAACTAATATCCTATCAGTGTACCAAATCACTCGCATTATTAAGGGCATGAGGGTAGAGTTTTCACCAGATTTAGTCATAATCAAAGAGTTTCACAATGATTCTATAATGGTAAAGGGTATGAAAAATCACCAAGATAAGTTATATACCTTCTCACATTTTACACATGATTCTACTTTGACTACATTTTTGACTCATTCAAATGGAGTTTAAAAATTTTATCATGATCAGTTTGGCCACCTAAACTACCACTACCTATAACAACTCATCAACAAAAATAACATGGTTATAGGCTTACATTAAGTTCATTTATATAAGGGTCTTTGTGAGGGTTTGACCCTTTAGAAGTATTCTAAAGATAAATATGACAAAGGCAAAGCTTGGAGGGCTTCACAGGCATTGGAGTTAGTACACATTGATGTATCTAGGCCTTATCCCAATCTATATTTCACAAGTGCTAAGTATGTCCTTACCTTCATTGATGATTTCTTAAGATACACATGGGTTCACTTCCTTAGGTATAAATCTAAAGTTTTCAACAAGTTTTGAGACTTTAAAGTTATTATAGAAAAATAATTAGATAAATCCATAAAGGTTCTCCAAACTGATAATGGGGGTGAGCATGTCAATAATAAGTTTGTTTAATTTTTCATAATAGAAGGGATTGATCTACATCACAGAGTTCTATATAGTCCTAAATAAAATGGTTTAGTAGAATTTAATAACTCATCCTTAAAAGAGATGGTTAACTATATGATTCATTCTAGGTCACTTGTACCATAGTATTAGGTCGAAGAAATCAATTATGTTTACTACATAAGAATAGGGTTCACCACAAAGCTTTAAAATACATAACTCCCTTTGAAGCTTGGTACAGTATGAAACCCATAATTGATAATTTCATAATCTTTTCATCTCTAGCTATGGCATTCATACTGAAGAAGAAATGCATGGCTATGGAACCTCATAGTAAGTCTTGCATATTCATAGGTTATCCATATGGTGTCAAGGGTTATCACTTTCTTCATCCAACCACACATGAGTTATTCATCAAGATAAGTGTTTAATTTTAGTAGAGTCCCATATATTCAACACTTGACACTTCTCCCACTTCATTAGACTCACTTGGATTTGATTCAGATGATTCAGATCAGCCAGAGCACATTCTAAATATTGAGAACACTTCTTCTAATTTTAATAGCAAGAGTAGTGGTGGTGACTCATATCCATCTAAATATAGCCACACTTTATAGGATGATATTTCTTTACCTTACTCATCTACTTTTGGTCCTCTTTGGGTTAGGAAAACACTATAGAGATTAGGTACATGGGTTGGGGATCCTTCAATTGACAAGTAAACATGATCATAATTTTAGAGTGGGACACATGATTTCTATGACTTTACCTCAGATCCACATACTTTTCAAGAGGCATCAAGTATTTTTGAGTGGTATTATTCCATGCATGAGGAGTATAACTCCTTTATCATGAATCATACTTGGGACTTGACACTTCTTCCTAAGGGAAGAAAGATAGTTCAATACAAATGGATATATCAAACTAAGTATGTAGCAAATGGGCATGTTGATAAGTACAAGGTGAAATCGGTCACTAAGGGTTTCTCAAAAGTTCCTTACATCAAATACATAAATACCTTAGCACTAGTGACTAAAATAAACTCCATCAGATGCATACTTGATATTATCATATCCAATCATTGGGATGTTCATCAAATAAATGTGAAGAGTGTCTTTCTTGATAATGATCTTGAGGAGGAGATTTACACGGAGCATCATCCAAGATTTTTTGGGGATTATTCATTTTTATATAGACTCTATAAATCCATCTCTAGCCTCAAAAAAGCCCCTCAATCTTGGTATGCCAAGAAGGATTCTTTCTTCTTTTAATAAGATTCACTAGATGTTATTTAGATCCAACTGTTTATCTCTTTTGGCAAGATGATTCGCTCTTGATTTTGGTTCTTTATTTTGATGATATTTTGATCATTAGTAAATCTTCTTCATCCATTGAAATTGTGAAAAGGTTTATTTAGGACAAATTTTTCATGATAGATTTGGGATTATTATGCTCCTTCTTTGGGGTTTAGATTTCTCAATCTGACTTAGGGATTACTCTTGCACATCCTAAATATTTTCTCAATCTACTTGCTTGATTTCACATAGAAATAATAATTCACTCCCTTTATATATTTATTCAAGCTTGAGTGTAATTTTAATTCACTTTTGTTTGATTTTGCCTTGTATCAACAACTTTTAGATAACCTTATCTACTTGACACATACCATATTTGACATATCATATGCAATGGGCCTATTCTCCATATTCATGCAATAACCCCATGAGTTACATTGGAAAGTAGCTAAGAGGATATTCCACTATATTTAGGGCACACATATATTAGGGATTCACTATAGAGATAACACTAACATTGACTTGATTGGATATATTGACTCAGACTAGGTTAGCGATATTCAAAATTATAAGTCCACTTTAGGTTATAGTTTCTCCATTGGTTCAAGAATTATTTGCTAATCCAAAAATAAGTATAATGCTATTAATTTATCATCTAGTAATCTAGAGTACAATGGGGCTATCAATACTACCACTAAGGCCATATAGATTCAAGGGTCTCATAAATTTTGGAATCTAGTTTAGATGACCTACCATCATCTACTGTGACAACCAGAGTATTATTTAAATGTATAGGAATCTAGTCCAACATCAGTAGACAAAACACATATAAATTCACATGAACTTCATTAGAGAGCTCATTCATGAGGACATCATTGATTTTAGATATTTCCAAAGGATAGAGTAGATAATATACATCTTCACCAAACCTTTCATGGAGAGCAAGTATCTTCACTTGCAAAATCTTCTTGAGGTTTAGGATACTGACACAACATTTTATGGGGGGGGGGGGATTTTTCCTTCTGAGGGGAGTTTTTTCCTTCAAGTTTTCTCTTTTTCTCTACTTTATGAGAGATTATTTGTACATGGGTACCTCATCAGGCCTAGTTACTATGACTTATTTTTTACACTACCCACCTAAATTGTGTTAGAGTAGGGGTTTATTATTTTACCATATTTATTTATTATGATGTTTTTCCTCATTTGGAATTTCCTAATTTCATGGAAAATTTGCATTAAGTGTTCAAGTTGATTATATGACTAATAAGTAACTCCCTTGACCAGCTATTCCAAGTATGGGAGTTACTCTTCTATTCTTGGCTTTGTTAACCACTTTTTGTTAAGGAGTTACTATTCTATTATGAGGGTCTGTTGACCACATTTTGTGGAGGAGTTACTCAACACTCTCTTAGTTTTACTTATCACATTTTTTAGCTTCATTAATGTAAATTTTGTTTTGTATCTAATCTCTTTTTCATTATTCTCATATTGGTTTCATTGCATTTAACTACATTACATTATGCACTCATTTGGCTTGTGTGATCACTCAACTAGTGCATTCACTCTATCCAGATACCTTGGATTCTACCCCAATATAAAGTCTCTACGTATTTTTTTCTAATTATTGTATGCCCCAATCCATCCCCTTTAATGATTCTCCATAAACTCTTGATAGTGAGGGCTTGTCCAAAAAAAATTATATTCTCTTTACCCCATCCCTCTATATATTTAGGCATAAAAAAACTTGTATACTTCACTAAGTCCATGGCATCCTTGTCCTTCTTTCCTCTCCAAAATAAATTTTATAATTCCTTCTTAAGTTATTTCGAATCCTTATGGGTATATATGTCATCGAGTTTCAATACACAGGTGTTGTCTTTAGTACTAATTCAATGAGAGAGAGCCTCCCTCCTAGAGATAGCCACTAATTACACCAAATCTAAGGTTTTTTAATCAATTTTAATATATAACAAAATCTATTCATTTTAACCATAATCATTTACTTTAGATTGAAGCCCAAGTACTTGATCCCTTTCTTGAATGGAATTTCAAAAAACTATATAATTTTTTTGAGATTGCTTTCCTACCCCTCAAGGATCCCACTAAAGGCTAAAGAGGATTGTTTATATTGATTTGCATTCTAGAATCATTCATATATATTCCTATGATATCCTTATAATTATTAGCATCTGCTATAAATCCATTCCAAAACAAAAGGATTTCATTAACAAAAAATAAATAGGAAATATTTGTCAGTCTTTTAATTCTGATTCCTTTTAAGTCTTGTGTACTCCTCAGATGGATCAAGTACCTATTAATCCCTTATACCACTAATAATAATAGGAGATGTAAATGGGGAACCCATACCTAAGCCCACTTGTTAGCTTAAATAATAAAGCTATATAACCATTGATTAGTAAAGAAAAATACATAAAATTTAGGTGTCCCTCTATCCAGTTAACTTTGAAAGACATACACCTACATGAATAAGGATTAATGTCAAATATAGCCAAGAAACTTTGTCATAAACTTTTTATAGATCCAATTTTATGATGAAAGTAGGTAAATTCTTATTTTTTATGGTATGTTAGGCCTCCCATGCCATACCCACAGCATCATGGATTTGCTTGCCACTTAAGAAACCAAACTTCTCTAAGGAAATAACCTTTAATAAGATAGGATTTAACCTCTTAGAAATCACCTTCATAGTGATATTTCAAATTGATTTAAAATCTTCAAAGCTATCAAGTTAATTTTTAGTGCCAAATAAAGATAGAAATGATGTATTAAATGCACCTAGGACTTTCCCTATTCTTTTAGACTCCACCACTACTAGCAGATCATCTTCAAGAAGCTCAAAAAATACATCATATAACTCTATTTACTAACCATATATCCATGGAATTTTATCCTTTTGCAATTAATGAACCACCACCTTCAGTTCTTCTATTGACACAAGCTCCAACAAATGCTCATTTTGATCTTCTTCTCCAAACCTAGGAAACAAGTAGAGAGTTTTATAATTTCTACTATATTAAATCTAGTGGGATTTTTAAATAGAGAACCAAAGTAGTAATTTCTTCCTCTATTGATTCTATAAAACTGGATATTCTTGTCTTGTTTTCTCCCTATATATTTCATATAGTTTTCATGTTTTTTGTCATGTTGAAAAAATAGTATTTTCATCCCCTTGGGCTATCTAAGTAACCTTGTTTTTTGTATCCATTTTGCATTTTCCCGATTCAATAGATCCTTTTTATAATCCTATAATCTCTTGAGCATGATAATATCACATTCTATTAAAAATACACTAATAATTTGGTTATATATTTGAGCTATATGGTTTACCTCTTCTTGATTATCATGTAAAGATCTGTTATGCTTCTATCTTTCCCTAACAATCTCCCATTTATTCTTTATCATTGATTTTAAATCCTCATCTTGTATCTAAAATGGATTAAAATTTAAAGGACCTAAAGGTTTTATGTCATCATTTTCCAATTGTGTAAAAATTGGTGAGTGATCAAAAAAACCATTTGAACTCACCCAAAGTCTTATATTTGCTACCTTCTCCATTAAATTTTCAGCCATATAAAATCTATCTAAAAATTTGTATATCCCTTCATCTCCTAGCCTATTACTTATCCAAATTGAAATTAGTTTCATATTATCTACATCAAAAATTTTACTTCTTTAAAATTATGAATAAAAAAATTTACTAGATCATCAAATCCTCCCTTCTCCCCCAAAATCTCACCTCTTTTCATTGTGAATTTTAAGTCACCTCCCATAATGAAAATTTACCTCCTAATTTTTTCCTAAGTGGAAAAATCATCACAAAAATATCTTATGTTCACATAAAACCCATAGACATTAATGATAGAAAATGTCTTCCCTATATCCAAGGATTCGATATTAGTTCTTATGCTTGACTACATAATTTTAGAAGATAGCAGCATACACCTCTTAATCCACCTATTAATGAGACCACATAATTTTCTAATATAATCCAAATATATAGTATCCCACCCCTTTAAACCCCTTTTAAAGTCTTAATGACTGATTTTTGTATGACCATTATTTTCTACACACAAATTATATGGATTATAAGGGATGATTAGTCTATAGCTATCACATTTTTTATGGCATGCATTAATACCTTGGACATTCAGTGAGATAATGATCATTTATAACCTTCATGGGTTTTTTCCCTACTCTAAACACCCCTTGAATCATCCTCTACTTATCATCCTTCACTTCTTATTTTGCCTTATGTTTTTCTAAAAGAATTAAACAATTCATCATTTCCTAACAATAGGGGTTGTTAAAAATACCTCCATATGATTTTAAACCCCCTTTATTTGCACCATCAACCTCAAGACATTTAGAGAAGTTAGAATATCTCAAATGATAACATTTCTTATCCTTCTCCTTTTTAAAATTTAAGAAGACTCTTCTAGCATTCTTAAATTCCCTTTCTAAAGAACATTTTCCCTCATTTTCCTCACTAAAAACATCATAATATGTATCAAATCCATCCTTCATCAAATCTTCCTCCACATCCATCAAAGAATTACATTTGAAACCTCTTATGTTATTTCCTAGGTAGGCCTATCAACTAGAATGGATTACTCAATCACACCAGGTTTTGAACCTTTGTTCTTTTTTGAGGAAGGAAACTAATATATTAGAATAGAAAATAATTCATTTTCCTTACCTTTTAAAACTTTGCTTACCAAGTCATTATATTTTTGGATAAATGCCCCCTCTTAATTTCACTTTAATTTCTATGATCACACTGACTCCAAGCTCTAGTGTGAGAGGTATCATGACTTGAACCCTATCAACATTTTTCCCATGTTCTACTTAATGTAATAATGAGAAATTCTTGAACCCATTCAAATCCCTTTTAGGGCCTCAGACTATAGGGGTGCTAAGTTTTCATGGAGAGAGTTTCCCTCCCTAATTAAACTTAAAACCCCCTACTCTTTCCTTAGTCCTATACTTATCTTGTCAATGAAAAGAGACTCTAATCCATAAAAATCATGATGCTTATGAACATAGGATTGTAATAAGGGGAGATTATTATTATGTTAGTGAATGAAATCAAAATCAAACAAAACACACTAAATGATAACACCTTAAGCCTATCTCAAAGGGGGAGCTTAGTGAAGAAAAACAAATGAACAAAGCACAACTAAAATGCAAGAAACACACATTCCTTACCTTCCTTGATGCTCCAAGAGTGTTCTTTGATTGGCTTGTTTAGTTTGTGATTCAAAAGGTGTGTTGCAATGGAGATTGACTATCCTCCACCTCCTCTTGGCACCATGTTTGACTTTGGCTTGGCTTGTGTGAAGCTTCTCTCAATATTTTGGCATTATAACACTAATTGAAATGGATTTTGGAATCATTTTTGCATTATAAATTTGCATTATCCAAGATTAAAATTCATGTGGCAAGACCTCCTATTTATATATTTTTGCAAATGGGTAGAATCAACCTAAACCATCCATATCAAGATTGAGATGTGTGGCTAAAGATTAATCTAATTATGCAATTAAATTTGATAAATAGGCTCATCAATATTTGGGATAGAGGATAAATTAAGAGGCATGGGAGGCATGAATCTTGATATTTATGGCATTTATGGCCTAGGGATGTCTTCTCAAGAAATGAGGTCACCTGATGATTTAGATATTCAATATTCATTTCTAAAAACAAGTATTCAACAAGTTTCCATGAAATTCTTAATTAGGATCTAAGTTGGTTTAAATAGCTCTTAAGCATGATTAAGCACTTTGTGTACAAATTACTCAAATTGATCATAATGCCTTGTTATTGGTCCAAAATTTGACTGGACTAGAATTAGAAGTCACTGTCAGATGCATTAGATCTATTATCCTATTTACGATGTTACCAACAAAAAATAATAAATGCTCATGTCTTGTGTAAGAGATTTGATATGAAAGAGCAATCTAGAGCACCCAGGTGCAAAATTGGCATTTTGACTAAGAATGATCTTGTGATCTAGGAATTTGACTCAAGAGAGGATGGTTAGTATGTTGTTAATTCCAAAATGAAAAAAAACACACTAATAACATAAAATCTATAGGTTTGGACACTAGGGAAAGCTTAGTTAATAATCATGAATGAAACACACAACTAAAATTCAAAAGAAAACTCTTTTACCTTTGTTGGATGCTCTAAAATGCTTGTTGTGGTGGCTTGCTCGGTTTGTGCTCATGAAGACCTTGGCAATGGAAGCTTAACAACCTCCATCTCTCCTTATCACCTTTGGCTTGTGGCTTGGCTTGGCTTGGAATCAATTTGGCATGGTAACACTAGTTTCTTGAAACTTTTGGAACCAATCTTGCATTATAACTTTGTAACAATTTAAGCTTATAAATGATGCTGTGAGGCCTCTTATTTATAGATTGTTGGAACCATCCATCTCAAGATTGAGATGCGTGGTTGAGGATTAATTCAATTTTTTGAATTAATTTTTTAATTATCCTCATCATGGAATTAGAAGAAGGGGTAATTAAGAGGCATGAAGGGCATCATGGAAGGCATTGATAAGGCATGGGAGGCATGAATACTGATATTTGTGGCATTTATGACCTAGGGATGTCTTCCCAATAAATGAGGTCACTTGATGATTCAGATATTCAATATTCATTTCTAAAAATAAGTATTCAATAATTTTCCATGGAATTATTAATTAGGCCTTGATTTGGGTTAATTAGCTCTTAAGCATGATTAAGCACTTTGTCCACAAATTACTCAAATTGATCAAAATGTCTTGTTATTGGTCCAAAATTTGACTGAATTAGAATTGGAAGGTGTCGTTAGATGCATTGGAACTGTATTCCCATTTAGGATGTTACCAATAACAAATAATGAAGGCACATGTCTTTTGTAAGAGATTTGACAAAAAAAAAGTAATCCAAAGCACCAAGGTGTAAATTTGGAATTTTGACTCAAAATGATATTATCAAAGTTAGCTAGCCCATAAATTGCATTGACCCATTTAGGAATACCTTAGACAAAATTGGAACTTAAATATGTTAGTTTAACATTAGTTTGCATGTTTTAGTGTTTTTAAGCCAAATTGTGTGTTTTAGGTGGAAAATATCCAAAAGCTTGATTGGAAGTTATCAGTGGCCAGATTTAGGTGTCTACAATTTGCCCCTATTTGGGAAGGTGTTGAAAGCTATAAGAATAGTAAAATCTTCTCAAAGAATGAAAAGGTCTTGTATGCCTACAACTGCAATGATGATAAACTAACTGTATGATGCCCCTTCAAGGGAATGGTTTGCATAAGTAGGTTGACAAATGATCCCTCCAAAAAAAAGAGAAATGAGGGGACCAAAGAAAGGAAAGATGATGGGGTTAAAACATAATGATATTAAAAAAGTATTCAACATCACTGAGAATGCAAGTGAGACGGTGCACAATGGTTTGCCCAAAGGTAGTTATAAGCATTATACCCCAATAGTGGCAACATGGTATGGTAACACAATGATTTACCCAAAGGAGGTTATAATCATTAAGAAGATGGAGCTGCCCCAATTAGGATAGATAAACAAGAGAACAAAATGCCCCTATATGGGTAGAAAAAGTAAAAGTGGTAACAACATAATGATTTTCTCAAAGTTGGTTATAATCATTAAGAAATGCAGGTGGGATGGTGTGCAATGATTTGCCCATAGGTGGTTATAATCATTGGACTTCTATTATGGAAAACATGATAAACTTGGTTGAGGATGATGATAACTTAACATATAGGGTAATGATGAATTGAAACAACCTACTAGTAGGGAGATGCTCATCTAACCTAATAAAGGTTGAAATTCTTTCATGGTTAATTACTCTATTTGGGATATGATTGGGAGTGAATCAGGATGTGTTGATGCTAAAGAGATGTTACCATGGCTTAATAGACTTCTTGAAGCTAAAGTTTGTTTTATCATGTGATGTTAGGCTTCACGATAGAACACCATAAAGACTTGGCCAAAATATGTATGAGGACTGACTCCCATAATCCAATACTCAATAGAAAATAATGCACCAATGATAGAAACCATGATGACAATGTAAACATCTGAATATGGATGGATTCAAGTGTAAGTGTGGGTAAGGAATCACCCAATGAACACACATAAATTGAATCAAGACAATAGTGTTGAAAGCAAATAAATAGGTAGACAAACAAATAGAATAAGCAAAAACAAACAAACAATGCAATAAAAACCCTATGAACATTGTCCCTAAAAAATAGGTGACAACTTAACAAATGAACAAAAGGAGGGGAATAGAATAAAATGGGGTGATTGAGCTATCTCCATATGCACTAGGTAAGTGGACGCTACCTACAAAGTTCCATGGATGTAATATCCAATAAAAAACTTCAAGCCAAATGTAGTTCTCCTAGGGAATGGAAAGAATGTGATAATTGAGGAAAACAAATAAAATGGATGTGATAGAATAATAAGAATGGTATTGGAAAATGGCAAGTGCATGAGAGAGAAAAAGGTTAAAAAGGATGGGGAAACTAAATGATAAGTGATTTACTTGTAACTTAGTTAGGGTTCCTAAAATCCTTAAGGCAAAGAAGTGGTCAATGTTTTTATTCTTTTCTAATGATTTTGTAAATGTTTTTGGAAGTGTTTTGGAGTGTCTCAACTCGATCAAGAATGATGAGACACTAAATGGTTTAAGCTCACAAATTAGTGAGAGTGTGGCATAGGTTACTCACAAAATGACAAGAGCGTGGCTTAGGTTGCTCACAAAATGGTGAGAGTGTGGCTTAAATTGCTCATAAAATGGTGAGAGTATGACTTAGGTTGCTTGAAAAATAGCAAGATCATGGCTTAGGTTACTCATAAAATGGTGAGAGCATGGCTTAGGTTGCTCACAAAATGACAAGAGCATGGCTTAGGTTGCTCATAAAATGGTGAGATTGTGGCTTAAGTTTCTTACAAAATGGTGAGAGCATGGGGAAAAGGGTGACTGAGCTGACCTCAACAAGTATCGAGCACTACCTACATAGTCCCAGAGTAGAACCTCAAGTCACTTTAGTTTTACCTTTACAGTGGAGGAACTTGAATAGTGTAGTAGCCAATTCAAACAAAATAAGCACACTGGGTAAAAAGGTATAGTGTGACATAATAAGTGGCAAGTTGGTACATCAAGTTTTAATGTTGCCCCTAGTTTTCCCATAGGTATTTATAATTGGGACATAATGGCATATATCAATGGTACTAATTTTCATAAAGGTGGTTATAATTAGTAGTAAGACTAGTGGTAAGAAAGAATAACAAATGAAGGATGCAAATACTGAAACTTCTATCACACTGTCCAAAAATATGATCTCTATCTGATGTTTTTGAATTGACTGATAAAATAGATCAAATACCTTGATGCTGAAAATGTGAAATGGATGACAAAAACCAAGGTCAAATAGGCTAGGCTATATAGCACACTAGGTGGTTAGGTTAGAAGTGGAAAGTGGATATGCCAAAGAGGATGGATAAGGATGGTATTTGTATAAAGAAGAATAGTGACAAAAAGGCATAACTGAAATGGTCCTTACAAACAATACACCTTAGCACTCAAGCATAGCACCACTTGAGATGAATAATATTCATTGGCTTTGGAAGTTCCTTTCCATCTAGTGTGGCAAGCCTATATGCTCCTGATCTAAAATTTGTAGTGATTATGTAAGACCCTATCCAATTTGGTTTGAATTTCCTTTATTCTTTTTCTCAACCATGGTATTCTTTTAGTTTTCTTTAAGAACAAGATCACCAAGTTTAAATGTTTTATACTTAACACATTACTTATAGTAACCTTTGATTTGGTTTTGATATGTTTGAAGATTTTTGAGCATGGTTGTGCATTTCTCATCTAGTAGATCTAGCTCTTGTAGGTGAGTTACTCGATAGTCATGATCATCTAAGGCATGCTTGAAAGAGATGTGTAGTGAAGGCAATTCAACTTCAATGGGAAGGATGGCTTCAGTACCATAAACAAGTATTATAGAGTGGCTCCTATGGGGGTACGATAATTGGTATAGTATTCCCAAAGGGTGAGGAATATCTAGAGTTATCAATCACAACCAACATCATTAATAATCTTTTTAAGAATATTAACAATGGTTTTGTTAGATGCCTCAGCCTAACCATTACCTTGAGGGTAATATACTGTAGAAAAATATTGTGTGATATTATATTTAGTACATAACTAGTCTACATCCTTGTTCTTGAATGATCCTCTATTATCATATATAATGTCAGAAGGAATATCATAGTGGCAGATGAGATGGTTGAAGATGAATTTGAAAATTTGTTTTCCAGTCACATAAGTGAGGGGTATAGCTTCAACCCACTTAGTGAAATATTTGATGGTGTTAAGGATATGTTTATGGACGTTAGATGAAGTGGGGTTAATCTTCCTAATGAATTCAAGTCCCCATGTAGAAAATGTACATGGTGTCAACATCAGTTTCAAATTTTTTGCTAGGGCATGAATTAGATTAGCATGCCATTGACATTTTCATGTTTTTTTACATATGTAGTGGCATCTACATCTATTATGGTCCAATAATAGCCAATACACAAGAGCTTTTTAGATAGGACTACCCCACTAGAATGGGATCCACATACTCCTTTTTGAACTTCTCTTAATGCTAATGTAGACTCTGCTAAAGTTAAACAATGAAGTAGAGTTCCATCAAAACTACAATGGTAAAGGGTGGATCCAAGTAGAGTATAATGAGAGAAATGATGAATAAAGGCTTTGGTTTGTTTTTTAGATAGGTTAGGTGGTATAAATTGGTCATGAAGGTAGTTGTAAAGGTCTGAGTACTAGAGATAATTAGGACCAATAATATCACAAATCATGTCAACAGTTGAAGGTTCATGAGCTAGTGCTGACAAATTCTTGATGAGGAACTAATACTCTCTAGCTTTGTTTATTTGTCGAATCAAAGAACCAATAGTAGCCATGGCATCTATAATTTATTACTAGTTGTGGGTGTATTCTCAAACTGAAGGTTGTAAATTTATTGTTTAAGAGTGTTGATCATGACTTTATATAGAACTAGCTTGTCATCTTTGATCTGGAAATGATCTGTAACCTAATTGATGATTAACTAAGAATCACCATAAACTTGGAGATGAGATATATTTCAATGCATTGCTCATCAAAATCCTAAAAAAATTGCTTCATGTAGACACCAAAATTATGTCACACACATGTGCTTAACTCCCTATGTCAAAACCCCCTAATCCCATTTTAATAATAATAATTAATCTCCCTAACCCATGCTTTTACCCCTCACACATTTAGCTAATTTAAAATAATTAATTAAGTTAATTAAAAAATCCTATTTCCACCTCACCCTATGACTAATCTCCCCTAATGAGTCACCTCAAGACCTGGTCCCCTCATCTTAACTACCTAAGACTTATTCCTCCTTCCAAACTAAATTCTTAAACAACTACTTCCTAACCTCCTATTTTTACCATTTTATAATAGGTGTCACACTTGGCATGCACAATAACATAAAATAGGCCAAGAATAGAAAGGTTTACCTATTCTAGGGCCACTGACATTGGTGGGATACTTGTCAACAATGGTAGGATTGTCAATGTCGATAATATAATCCAAACTCCAACCTGTATTTCAAGTTAGAAAAAATTAATAAAATCAATTCTTACTCTCATTCAGGTTCTCAGCATTCTATTTTTGACATCCAAGCTTACAATCACCCTATGTAAGTCAATCACCATTAGTAATTGAGCTCTTGAGGACCAACAACATCTGATTGTTCTCTCTATTTAGGCATTTAGGTTTGGACTCCTAGATAGAAACCATCAACTTGGCACTTATCATTCAGTGACCACCACAACTAAGTATATCATTGATATTGTAGGTCATTCAAATATTTATTCTTCTATTTCTTTATATCTATCCTACACTTTTTTATGCACTTCTTACCGTACCCCCGTGAGGGAGTTACAAAGCTTCCTTGTTTGTTTCCCCTTACATGCATACCAAACCTCTAACTAGACTTAACCAAAGCCATAAACTCTCTTTCCCAACTCTCTCAACCTCTCTAACATGATCTAAACCATTTCTTGGACCCAAAAAAACCTTCTACAACCTCTCAAATAATTATTACCCCTATTGACCTCAGTAACCTAACCAACATTGGTTACCTCCCTATCGACCTTGACAGCCTAATCAACATCGATCACCTCACTATCAACCTCGGTAGCCTAACTGATATCAGCTACACTCCTACCAATGTTGGCAATTATTAATTCCTGAGCCTCTTCAAAACCTACCCAGATAACTTCTAAAACACTAATAAAGCACCTCACCTACACCCTATCACTCTCTACTATGAACATGTTAAAAATGGTAATTTTATCTCTCTTTCAGTTATCTATTATTCTTTTGCCTCTCAAAAGTGGATTGTCATCTCTAGAGAAGTTTCACACTTCTTAAAACAAGTGTGTAGCTTGGAAGCCCACTCATTTATCTACTAACAAACATCTTATGGTAGTGTTTTCTTACTTACAGGTAGTCCTCCCTAGCTAAAAAGGAATCTTCACAATGTATGGATATGATGCCCAAACCAAATATGGGTTCATTCTAATCACTCATACCCATCCTTTTCTCTATTTTCTTTTAGACTTAGAATAAACAAAATTTAGTGAAACATTTTTGGCACACCCAGTGGGACCCTGGAGTTTTCTTTGGGTTCATTTCTTGTTTTAAACATTTATATAGGTGCATTATAGTGAAATTTCATTTCTTGCACTTGTTCCTTCTCTTTTCTCTTAAAAATGGAAAATTCAATATCTTATTTCTCTATTTAAAAGGCATTAAAACTAAAATCTTCTTTATTTTCTCCTAGCCTCTAAAAATAATTTGTCATTTTATTTTATTTTTAAAAAAAATCCCTTCTTTACTTCTTATTACATGCACATTAGGATAGTGACATTCATATTATATTCATATTTCCTCTTTGTTTTCATTTAAATCTCAACATTTAGATTTGGGTTTAAAACTTACTGCATTTCATAATTTGCTTATTGCATATTAACTCACCTAGTTAATTACAAGCATTTTGAGTAAATCATAGTACACCTATGTTACACAACCAAATCACATTCACATAAACAAGCATCAAAACTCACCTGAGAAGGGGCCCATCAGAATTTTATCACTTAGTGAATCACCTTACCCTACTTGGCTATCCTACTTAGATTTCACCACCAAGGGGAGAGCCCCTCCATTTCCTGGTAGATTATAATCTCTAGACAGAAGGTATATTTTGGCTAAGTGACCTGGCTTGGCTCGAGGTTCATGAAGTGTGGAGAGCAAGATCCTATAATAAGCCATGTACCTGGTCTAACATAGATTCCCTATTGAGCACCAAAACAAACTTAAAACCAACTCTAGATTGCTTTATAGTACCTTTGATAAACAAATTCTCTTCTCACTATCTGATTAAGGCATAAGCTAACATGAAACTAAAATTAATCTATAGCACTTAATAGTTAATGGTTGCATGTTCTTTTTTCCTTTTCAATTACCTTTTATATTTTTGAGTTAGTAAGGATGTTTTTCTACTAATTCACAAAATCAATACTATTTATAAAAATTAGTTTGTATTATCTCAAGTTTTCTAAGTGTTATTCCCTCTTACACAGACCTTTTACATCTATTATTTTACCTATTTTTAGCTTCTAATATCTTAAAACATCAGATCATCCATTTCCTAGAATTTTACAGTGACCTACATTGGTTAACATTATTGGTATCAGTAGACTTTACCTATCAACATCAGTTATACCACTGATGTCAATGAACTATTCCTACTGACATCAGTTATTCCACTAACATCGATGAACTGTTCCTATCGACATCAGTCATATCTATCAGCATTAATGATTGTATAGCTTCATTTACTCAAAATAGCAAGCTAAAATAACCCATTTTCTTGCACTCAAACCTAGTTTTTTTAATTTTATTTCAAATATAGAGTAATAAGACTATTTATGGTATTGACATGAGCTCAATCCAAAATTATTATTGATCATTCAAGTCAAAAACTACTTCCACCTTCCCCTCTTACTTTTTATTTTATCATGGAGCATACTTCAGATACAGAGCATACTCCCAACCCTAACTAAATTCTCATTGTGCCTGAAGGAGATCAATATTTTGCTAAACATTTTGATCACAATGTGTTATCCCTTCAGCATTACCTTACTATGAGTTGAACCCATAATTCTACAAGTGACCCAATCTATGGTATGCCAACCTCTTTAATGGAGACAACCTTAGTTTTAGTTGCATCCACTATTTTTCCCATGGTTACCCAAACCACCACTTCGATAAGTAACCCAACTATAAATAATGACCAACATGTGGCATCTCCAACCACCCAATCCCACCTAAACACTAGAGTAACTTCCTTATTTTCACAACCAAAACCGGTTCATCCAAGTCATACCCCAATCCAAAATTTAGTGGTACTTATTCCATCTACTCTCATGCCTATATTTACCTAATTTACGACTCACCCTTCATCCATTCTAACCATGCCAATAATTTAACTTGTAGTAATGACAACCAACCAAGGCATAGTCTCCAACCTAATGGGACAAGTCCCTTTTCTTTTCACACCTCAGCCTATGACTTATTATCCTTATGTTACCCTGACACAACCTCAACATGTTATGTCATATGTTCCCTCTGCTTCCTATCATCTTTCCTATAACTTAGGAGGAATCCCCCTAACTAATCCCCCTCCTGACCTCATTATGATGTTAATGGACAAGATGTCTAATTTAGAGACATCTATTTCTAGTTCAAAGAATGTACTATCTTATGATCAAATATGCAATGAACTAATCCATCTTTTTGTGCCTATTCACCCTTATCTAAGCCAATGGGAAATCCCTAAATTTACTCATTTTTAGAGTAAAGAGGAGCCACAATAACACTTACGAGCATTTAGACATGCTTGTTATTTAATAGCATATGATGATGCACTACTACTTTGCACTTTCCCTATGTCTCTTTTAGGTGCTACCTTGGATTGGTATAGCTCTATACCTCAACACTCCCTTTTCTTTTTTACCCAACTTGCACAAATATTCCTAGACCATTTCTCTATTAACATTTCTAAGAATGTTTCTATAACAGACCTATATTCTATCAGATAATTTGATGACGAGTCTATTATTGATTTTGTCGCTCACTAGAGAAGTTTGATCAATCAACTCTCCTTCTCCTTACCCCAACCTGAGCTTATTAAGCTTTTCTCAAAGGCATGTGCTAAGCACATCTCATCCACACTCTAGGTACAAACTTTTTACACATTTGATGAATCTTTTACAATGGCATGAAAACTCAAGGTTCATGTTATTAATGAAGGTAAAGTCAAGTTACATAGTAAAAATCCCAATACTAAGATAAATGACTCCTTCTCCTCTAAAACATCTCCATCTAACCAAAAGACTAAAGGCTCTGCTAACATGGTGGTCATTAAGTCAGCCTCTTCCATAACCATAAACCAATTGAATACTTCAACTTCTCAAAATCTAACCAAGAAATTCCAATAATGATATGAACAAAGACAATATACTCCCATTAGGGAATCATATACATCCATTGTGGAGAAAATATTATAGCAAGGTATCATAACCCTACCCTAGATTAAAAATCATATACAGTTTGACCCCTCCCATCCTATCCTAACCTGGTACAAGGAAGATGAGTTTTGTAGTTACCATCGAGTTAAAGGTCACAACACTAATAATTGCAAGATGCTTAAGAACATTGTTCAAGATATGCTTGATAGAGGTGAGCTCATCTTAGATAATCCTAATGCACCTCCTAATCAAAGTATGGATGTATTCAAACACCCCTTTCCTAACCATTCACCAAACCAAAATATTATCCAGTCCATAACTAAATCAAGTGATCATAATATCTATATGGTTAATATGTTCTTTCCTTTATCTTTAGTTCAACCTGCCCCTCAACAGGAGACACCTATTTCATCGACTCCTCCCCCACATTCAGTAGCACCTATTTTGCCCATTCTTCCTCAAGTAAAAGAGCATATTTTACCCATTCCACTCCCTTGAGAGGAAAAGCCTCTTTTTCCACTCCCTCAAGAGGAAGAGCCTCTTTTTCCACCCAAAGATGTCATTATAACCCATTTACCACCTCCTTCACCAACTTTTCAAATCAACACAATTAATGTGGCCACACGATCGCAAAACCAAAAGGATAAAGCTAAGGAAAATTTCACTACACCTTAGACCCATCCCTTCACCAAAGACACTCCCCCTACTAACCCTAACATTTTCATCTTAGGTGTTCCTAAAATAACATCTTTAGACATTATTCAAAGCTCAATGGTGAAGTAGCTTCACCAAACTCCTATGAAGATGTCTTTGTATGAGTTAATATAAAGCTCATCCCAACATCGTCAAGATTTTATTAGTGCTTTGCAAGCAATTAAGGTATAATCAGATGATCCCAAACCTCTTGCAACTTTGGTTGCCTCCCTAATTCTATCTCCCTGATTTCTTTTAGTAATTCAAAAATTTCACTTCAACACCCTGAAGATCAAGATTTTGCCCTTTTTATTACTACATATATTAATAAGACTCATATAAAGAGAGTTATGATCAATGGGGGAGCTAGTATCAATATTATTTCCACCCATGCCTATCAAAAAACTAGCCCTTTCTAAACTTTCATGTCTCAGACTGATGCGGTAATCCATTCCTTCAATGACACTATGGCTACTACAGTGGGAACTATTATCTTACATATTCATGTAGGTCCCCATATAATTCTTGGGCTCTTCTATGTTGTGAAAGGAGAGTTCTAATATAACATACTACTTGGATGACCTTGGATATGTGTTATGGCATGTGTACCCTCAACTTTTCACTGATGTGTCAAGTTCGAGCATGATGGACAAGTACATGTTATACTTGTTGACCCACCTCCATTTAAAACATGTAATATGACCTATAGTCCCAATGATGTTATCATCCCATTGAAAACACCATCTTCCTTGCATGATGCTTTTAAATATTCCACAAGCTCCACTCCTATAGTTACACAGATACTAGTAACACAAATTTTTGACAAAGATCCCATGGAGGAGACCTTTCAATGTTTATCACTTAGTGAATATCATTTGTTGACACTCGACATATTCTATACTCCACTAAAATATGAAAGTCTTCACATGCACCCAAATTATGACCCCCATATTGGGATGGTCATCCCTTATGGGTCCCCTAATCTTCAAACTAATTTCACATATGGGAGAATTGGTCAAGCTCCCACTATCAACAACCCATCTTCTTCACCATAACCATTTACCTATGACTTCTCTTTCTTGAGTAACCCTAGATTTTCTCACACCTACCTATATAGATGTGCCTAGAAAATATTTGGTTTGGGTCATTACAAACAAGGTATCCACACACCTATTGAATATCCTCCTAGCAACACCATTGAAAATTCCAAAAAAAGGCATGGGGTGGGATATGATGAACCAAATAAACTCCCTAAAAACTCCCATGAACCAATTGTCAAAGAACTAGTCTCTCATTATCCACCATCACCTACTAAATCAAAGGTATTTATACTTCCTAATTTTTCTTCAATAAATGCCATCTATTTGGGGCCTCTCACCTATCGTCGGGGTAAGGAAACAATGTCACTTCCTCTTGTTCATCCTGAAAATATTAATGAAGATTCTCCCACTATTAACATTGTCCAATGTCAGGATGATGATGCAATTCTCACCTACATGGGTGTGTATGATTCTTATATCCAATGATCACTCCCATCCAAAACCCAAGCTATGTTAAATGAATCAACCATTGACATCAACCTGCCCTCCCATGATAACCCTTGCATCCTCAAGATTGGTCAATCTTTAGATTCCTCTAAGTAAGCTGATTATGCCACATTTTTTAATGACCATAGCAAAGCCTTCACTTGGTCTTATAATGACATGCTTAGTATTTACCCCTCTATTTTCACTTATAATATTATCACCAATCGAGATACTAAACCTATTAAGCAGAAAATTCACAAAATGTATCCTCATATCGCTCTCTTTGTCAAAGAAGAAATCCAACACCTTCTTTCTGTTAATTTTATCCAACCCATCGACTACCCAAAATGGATTTCCAATATTGTTCCTATCACAAAAGTGACCAAGGGAATCTGTATTTTCACTGACTATCATGATTTAAACCTTGCTTATTCAAAAGATGATTTCCAATTGCCTAGTATCGACCAACTTATTGATCTAACAACTGGCCATAAAATGCTATCACTTATGAATGGATTCTTTGGATATAATAAAATCTTGGTTACTCCTAAGGATCAACACAAGACCACTTTTATTACCCCATGGGGTACTTTTTGTTATCAAGTCATGCCTTTTGGCCTAAAAAACATTAGTGTAACTTACCAACACACCATGACCTATATTTTCCATGATCTCCTACACAAAATTATGAAAGATTACATGGATGACGTACTAAACAAGTCTAAACTTTTCCAAGAACACTTGACAATTCTCAAAACCATATTCACTCATCTTCTCCAATATAACATTCAACTAAACCCAAAGAAATGTGTCTTTGGTGTTCTTTTTGGTAAACTCTTAGGTTTTATCATTTCTCTCTGTGGTATCTAGGTTGATCCTACTAATGTTAGATCAATCCTAGAGATGCCTCCACCTAATAATATCAAACAACTCTATAGCCTACAAGGCAAACTTTAGTCAATTCAATGCTTCATTTCCTAGTTGTCAGATTATTGTCAACCCTTCACCATATCCTCAAAAAGGATGTCTCCTTCCAATGGAATATAGACTACCATGAAGCCTTTAATGCACTTAAGCAATACCTCTTTTCCCACTGGTTCTTATTCTACCTAAGGAGAATTAATCTTTTTACCTATACATCTTTGCAACAAACCATTCTCTAGGTGTTATGATTACATATCAAGATGACCAACATCAAGATCAAGTAGTTTATTACATAAGCCACACACTTATTGATTATGAGACTTGATATACCCATACTAAAAAACTTTGCCTTGCATTGGTCTTTTTCACCTCTAAGCTTTGCCATTATCTCCTACATCATAAAACCTATGTGGTCATCCATACTGATCCTCTCAAATATATGCATTCCAAACCTTATCACAACCAACGTGTAGCTCGGTGCCTCATGCTTCTTACTAAATTTGACTTAGAGTTTATTAAACAAAAATATATTAAAGGGCAAATAATCATAGATTAGTTAGCTACTACCCCTTTACCTAACAATCAACCTTCAAACCTTGAATTCCTTGATGAATCTATTACAACACTCTCCACCAATGGCATCTCCTATCAAATGATGATGTTATTTGATGGATCTAGATGCCAACATGGTGGGGATATATGGGTTATACTTATTCCTCTAGATGGTGATCCTATTCCTTTGTCATTTAAACTAGATTTTGAATGCATTAACAATATGGTCGATTATGAGGCTTTGATTATATGACTTTAAATAGCTCTCTTTTTGGGTATCAAATCCATTACAATTTTTAGTGATTCTTAGCTAGTGGTTAACCAAGTTAATGGTTCTTACCTCTACAAAAACAAAATTCTACCATAGTATAAACATCATGTAGGTACACTCTTAGGATCATTTGACTCTTATCTCTTGAAAACTATTCCTCAATCTACAAACAAGTGTGTTGACATGATGGCTTCACTTGCTTCATATATACCCTCTTCATCCTCCTCTTCAAGAATCTATGTCACTATGCATCACTTAACATTACCCTCCTATGTCTCAGCTAACATCCTCATTGTCAAAAATGTAATAACCAACCCACAAGATTTATGGTAAAAATAAATCATAGATTATCTTTCCTTCTCTATTACCCCTCCTGATCTTTCTAATAATGGGAAATGGGCCTTCATAAAATGTGTTGTTCATTACACTATACTGGGGGACTTCTCTAAAATTAAAGTTTTGATGGTCTTCTCCTTATATGCATAACTAGTACTGAAAATCCCTTTACTGTTAAGGAAGTCTATGATGGGATTTATGGTGGGCATTTCAATGGTCACATAGTTGCTAAACATATTCTTTGACTTGGCTATTATTGGCCCACACTTCATCAAGACTATGTTATATATGTTTGGCAGTACATCAAGTGTCAACAACACACTAACCTTCTTCAGGTTCCTAGTCATGCATTACAAGTTGCCAAAGACTTTTGGCCTTTCTCTCAATGGGGCTTAGATCTAATTTGAGAGATTAACCCTCATTCATTAATTCATCATTGCAATATCATTACTACCATTGAATACTTCACCAAGTGGGTTGAGGTCATCCCTCTTATCTCCACTAAAGCTAAAAAAATTGTTGAATTCATTAACCAACACATCATCTATCATTTTGGTTTACCTCATAAGATTATAACTGATAATGGCAAGTCTTCCAAAAATAAGACTGTTTAAGGTCTTTGTGATGCATTTTGAATCAAATTAAGCTTCTCATCACCATACTATCCCCAAGCTAATGGATAGGCAAAAGCTCTTAATAAAACTTTGACCAAGATTCTCATGAAGGTAGTCAATGATACGAGAAATGATTAGCACACACACATTATTTTTGCTTTATGGGCTTACCGCACTAGCATTCAAATCCCAATGGGTGCTACACTTTTTTCATTGGTTTATGGGATGAAGGATATTTTACCTCTTGAGGTCCAAATTCCTTCTCTTTGCATTTCTCTGCATGACATACTTACTAATGATGACTTTTTCCAAGAACATTTAGCATAACTTGAATTGCTTGATGAGCATCATCTCATAGCCCTCAACCACCTCCAAATCTATCAAGAGCATATCAAACATGATTATAACAAAAACCTCAAAGAGAGAGATTTCAATATAGGATATCTTATCTTAAAATAAAATCAACATGTGACAAATATGGAGAAAAGCAAATGGGGTAAATTTACTCCTAATTAGTTTGGACCTTATATCATAACTCACAAGTATGGTTCAGGAACTTATCACTTGTCTTCTCTTGAAGGAAGGTCAAAACCCAAGCCTTTAAATGCCTTAAACCTATTACCATTATTTTGTTAAACTAGCATCATTTTACTTCATGTTTAACATGAGCTCATCCCCTGAGCATCCCTATTACATTCATTTCCATTCCTCTTCACCCTTACTCATATACACTTAGATAACTTACATAGTGGTATGGTTTTATCCTCACAGTGGAAAACTCTTAAGTCTCTATAGTCTTGTCCATGACTAAAAGTAAAAAAAGAAATGAGATATTTGAAAAATTTATAAAATATTAGGCCATGTTTTTCAACGTAGACTGCTCCCTTGAAGGAGAACTATTTAAAATTTAAATTAAAGCAAACACTTAGACCGCTCCCTAGAAGGATGGCTAAGCCAAGATTTGTTCACAAAGGGAAAAATAAATGCAAAAGGCTCCTCATCTTTTTGCACGACCTTAACCTATACAAAATCCCATTATAGGATTCCTACATTGATCAGCTTACACCAAAAAAAAAAGTTTTAAGTCATGGACTTGATTATATTAGCTCTCAGGTCACCCACAAAAGGGACATCATTTCTACTTGGTAGGTTATGCTATCTAAACATTTTCCCTTATTCTCCCCTTTTTCCTCTCATACTCTTTCAAGGGACTATGAACCTCACCTAACATGACATAAACATGATGCTTCTCTAAAAAACATAATGTTTCAAAGATATAATTCATGAAAGAGGCTCGTTTTCTTGAGCCTATTTATGTGCTGAAATACGGTCTTTGCCAATGAACAAGCATTTTGCCTTCTATTTTTCCATCCACATCACATGTCAATATCTCTATTTGAGATGCATAAAAAATGTCATACCAACATTAACCTAATCAACATATTTATTTTACACATACACCATCACAAATATGGAAAAATGTTGACATAAACTAACATAATCAACAAATTTATTTTACACATACACCATCACACATATGGAAAATGCTAAAATAAATTAACCCACTCAATCTACTCATTTTAAGCATTCACCATCACAAATATGGAAAAAATCTAAGATGAAGCTAACCAATCAACTACACATATACCATCACATAAATGGGAAAGGCTAGTCTAACATCAAATAACATGATCAACATTAACATCCAAATTAACATAGTAATAAATGAACATCATCCACATCAACATCATAATCATAAGCCATGCATCTCAAATAAACACATGGCAATAAATGAACATCTCATATATAAATATGTGATCAAATACATGTTTATCATCTACATCATCAAAATATCATAAATCTCTCTCAAAATGTACATCTTCTATCTTCAACTTGCAAGTTAGTATACATATAACATATATAAACAGAAACTGGCAAATGTTGATACTCAGAGTCTTTGAAGCTCTCCCTAAGGTCATGAAGATGCAGCATCATCACCACTCTCTATCTATCTATGTTGATGTGAATAAGAAGCTATCACATATGACATCAACCTCTCCTATTATCTAAGCTCTTAATATCATTGTATCTGCAAGAACTCTCTGATCGCCCTCTTATAGTAAGCAATCTCATTTAGGGTAGTCAAATACCTCACCATCAATATAGTCTATGGAGGACCCATAGCACCTAATGATGGTCTAGCTTGTACTGGTCCTTATGGTGGTAGAGGAGGAAGAGTGGCCTAGCCTACTATTACTCTCAGACTATCTCTCTCTACCATCACTATAGTCATCTGACCCTATAAAATAATCATCTAGCCCTATAGTTCTACAACCTAACCCTGTAGAGCCCTAATCTGACCTTTTAACATTACCACCTACCCCTATAAGGTTAAAACCTCTACTTGGGCTATCTCTCAAGCCTACACTATTGCATCTTGAGTCTATATTGCTATATCACATGCCTATAGCACTATATTTTTCTCCCTGAGTAACCCCTGTATGTCTATTGGTGGCCTCCTAACCTCTACCACTAGATGCAACCCTACCCACCAAGCTATATAGGTAGTTATACACCTTGGGTCCCTAATACTTGGCCCTAATAGTAGCTCCTCAAAATCTATCCCATTAGTCTCCTTAGGCAATGTTAAAGGTGCATCTATATCATCCCTCCTATATCAAGGAAAGGTAGGCAAAATACCTTGTATTACACCAAACTATCTCCTAACCCATGCCATGGGTACCATCTCCATATCACTAGCCTATCTCCCCCTAACCCATATGAGCTTTGTAACCTAATAATCTACTCTACCTACCCTCTAAAAATTAGGTATGTCAGATACAGTCTCTAAATGATATCTATAGGGATTAGGCCCTTGATCATGCACCTATAGTAAGTGATGTCTCACACAACACCATCCACTCAATTCTATGCCATCCCATCTCCCCACCATCTAAATCTAATCTTGAAGTCAGCCAAAATAGTGGTAGGTAGCCCTAGTGGTCATGTCATCATGATGTGCTCATATTCCCAACATTATAAAATATGGCCGACACATAAACTATATCATCAATGCAATCTCAAACCCCACAACCCTCTATATAACTATGCCAAAAATATTAGACCCCAAGAAAAAATGGCCTACTACTCTATCATCTATGTAAGCACACTAATAAAATCAATCAAAAATATCCCTCCATCTACATTGGGTAATGCATAAATCATGATCTTGATCATCATTAAGATGCTAAGATGATGCTTCTCCTCATCAGCCATGTAAAGTGGCTCATATCCAAAACTTTCAAAATGGTAGGTCACCTCATTGACATGCTCCCCATATAAACTAACCATATGTACATCATGTTCCTCTCTCAAGCATACAAAAAGCTCCTCACCAAGGAGTGGTAGCTGCATAATCATATAAACATCCTTCTGTGTGACTATCAACTCTTCAGTCAATAGATGGAAGGTATTGGTGGTATGATCCCACCTCTCCAGTGCTATCATAAGTGGCACATCCCATGTAACATGATATTATCATTACACTCCTCACAAACCAATGGCCACCATATGATCCCACTCGTCTAGAGTAACATTTCTCCTCATGCATGTCAATAACCTTGATAGATGGTCTCACAATGTAAGCTCCATCCTCGACTGCATCCATACACAAATGAATTAGGTCACATCCCTTTTAATCCACTCCCTCACTACCTTTTTCCCTTCTCATTAAGAGAATTACATTGGTTTGAGGCCCTAAACTAGGTTATGTAGGCAACACTCAGTCAACATGGGGTCTTCTAAGGTTAGTTCAACCGTAAACCCACATTACTAACTACCCTAGGCTTCATTGTCTCTCTCTCTACCCTAGGATTACTTACCTATTCCAACTCTAGGCTTCACTGCCTCTCTTTCTCTAGCTTACCCTACTCATATATTCCAACTCTAGACCTCACTGCCTATATTCTTAACTCTTGACACTATAAGCTAACTTTTAAAACCTAGACCTCTCAACTATCTTATTTTATTTTTTTCCCCTATAACCAACCTTTTAGATCTTTTTCCTAAGTTTTGGGAGAACTACATTGGTCTGAGTCCCTAAACTGGGCTATGTAGGTAGTACTCAGTTGACATGAGGTCTTCTGAGGTTAGCTCATCCATAAACCCACCTTACTAACTACCCTAAGCTTCACTACCTCTCTCTCTCTCTACCCTAGGCTTACCCACCTATTCCAACTCTAGGCTTCACTACCTCTCTCTCTACCTTACCCTACCCACCTATTCCAACTCTAGGCCTCACTGCCTATATTCTTGACTCTTGACACTATAACATAACTTATAAAACCTAGACCTCTCAACTATCTTATTTTACCTTTTTCCCTACAAATAACCTTTTAGATCTTTTTTCTAAGTTTTGGGAGAACTACATTGGCCTGAGGCCCTAAATCGGGCTATGTAGGCAGCACTCAGATGACATGGGCTCTTTTGAGGCTAGCTCAACCATTAGGCTAGTTGACTACTCCCATTAGAGATAAAAAATTGACCCTTTCTCTTTTCTATTTCTTTTCAATAGTAGCCAATGTCAACATTAATTCCAGGTAAGAAATGTTTCGCTAAATTTTGTTTATTCTAAGTCTAAATAAAAATAGAGAGAAAGATGGGGATGAGTGATTAAAATGAACTTAGATTTGGTTTGTGCATCGTATCCAGACATTAAGAGCACTCCTCTTTGGTTAGGGAGGACTACTTGTAGGTAAGAAAACACTACCATAAGGTGTTTATTAGTAGATAAATTAGTGGGCTGCCAAGCTATATGCTTGTTTTAAGAAGTGTGAAACTTCCCTAGAGATGATAGTCCACTTTTGAGAGACAAAAGAATAATAAATAATTCAAAGAGAGATAATAGAGAGTAAAAGAGAGATTAAATTACCATTTTTAACAACCTATTCATAGTAGAGAGTGACAGGGTACAATTGAGGTGCTTTGTTAGTGTTTTAGAAGTTGTCTAGGTAGGTTTTAAAGAGGATAGGGAATTGACAATCACCGATGTTAGTAGGAGTGTAATCAATATCAGTTAGGCTAATGAGGTCAATGGTGAGGTGACTAATGTAAGTTAGGCTACCAAGGATGGTAGAGAGATGACCAATGTTGGTTAGGTTGCTGAGGTTGGTATAGGCAATAATTATTTAGGAGGTTACAGAAGGTTTTTTTAGGTCTGGAAAATAGTTTGGATCAGGTCAGAGAGGTTGAGAGAGTTAGGAAAGAGTTTTTATGGATTTGGTTAAGTCTGGTCAAAGGTTTGGTATGTATGTAAGGGGAAATGAGCAAAGAAGTTTTATAACTCCCTCACGGGGGTATGGTCAAAAGTGTGTAAAGTCATGTAGGGTAGATATAAAGAAATAGAAGAATAAATATTTGAATGACCTACATTATCAATGATATACTTACCTATGGTGGTCACTGAATGATAAGAGCCAGGTTGATGGTTTCTATCTGGGAGTTTGAACCTAAATGCCTGAATAAAGAGAAAAAGTGGATGTTTTTGGTCCTCAAGAGCTTAGTTGTTGATGGTGATTGACTTACGTAGGGTTATTATAAGCTTGGATGTCAAAAATAGAATGTTGAGAGCCTGAATGAGAGTAAGAATCAATTTTCTTAATTTTTGTTGACTTAAACTATAGTTTGAAGTTTGGCTTATATTATCAACATTAGTGATCTTATTAATGTCAGAAGGTATCCTACCAATGTTGACTATGGTTTGACCAACATTGATGGCCCTATAATAGGTAAACCTTTCTATTCTTGGCCTATTTTTTGTTGTTGTGAGTGCCAAGTGTGACACCCATTATAAAATGGCAAAAATAAGAAGTTAGGAAGGAAGTAGTTTAGAAATTTAGTTTGGAAGGAGGAATAATTCTTAGGTAGTTAGGATGAGGGGACCAGGTCTTGAGGTGACTCATCAATGGAGAATTAGTCATAGGGTGAGGTGGCTAGGTAAGGTGGCAATAAGAGTTTTTAATTAACTTAATTAAGTATTTTAAATTAACTAAATGTGTGAGGGGTAAAAGTATGGGTTAGGGAGATTAATTATTATTAATAAAAGGGGTTTAGGTGGGTTTCAACATAGGGAGTTACACACGTGTGTGTGATGTAATTTTGGTTTCTGCATTTCCCCTTTTTTGGTAAATCTTGAACATTTGCATGTCAAAAATGTTTCACTAAATTTTGTCTATTCTAAATCTAAAGGAAAATAGAGAGAAGGATGGGGATGAGTGATTAGAATGAACCTAGATTTGGTTTTCAAGCTATATCCAGATGTTATGATCACTCTTGTTTGGCTAGGGAGGATTACCTGTAGGATAGAAAACACTATCACAAGATGTTTGTTAGTAGATAAATGAGTGGGCTACCAAGCTACGTGTTTGTTTTAAGAAGTGTGAAACTTCCCTAGAGATGATAGTCCACTTTTGAGGGGTAAAAGAATATTAAATAACTTAAAGAGAGATAAATAGAGAGTAAAAGAGAGATAAAGTTACCATTTTAATAGATATTATCTATTTAGCCATTCTAACTTTCAAAGTTTTTTTAGATAGTAGATACTGGAGCAGATCTACTTTTGAAATGACCATGGTTTTATTATTTAATATGTAATGGCAAAGTTTTTGAGCTGTGAAAACCATGGCTAGATAAGATTTTTCAATAAGCACATAGTTATGTTCATATGTAACCAAGGTATGACTTAATTAGTATAAAACATGTTATTTTCCATTGTCATCATGTTGAGTCAAGAGTGCCCCTAGGGCAAGATCGATAGCTGATAGGTATAACAAGAATGGCTTTCCTGACATAGGTAGTAATAAAATAGGTAGATTAATAAGATAGTCCTTGAGTTGTTGAAAAGTTGTTTGGTAGTGATCATCCTAGTAAAATGCAACTCTTTTATTCAAAATATGTGTAAATGGATGGCACTTATCTGCTAACTAAGAGATGAAGCATCGAATTGACTGGATCTCACCCTATAAACTATGGAGTTGCTTTAAATTGGTTGGTGGTGACATCTTGGTTATAACATGGACTTTAGCCAGATCAACTTCAATACCTCTATGAGATATGATGAAGCCAAGTAATTTACTTGAAGTTACACCAAACACAGATTCCTTTGGATTGAGTTTGACTTTGTACTCTCATAGTCTTTCAAATATCTTATGTAGCACTATTGGGTTGTCATCCCTAGTTTTGGATTTTCCCAATATGTCATCAACATAGTCTTTAATAATATCATGTATCATATCATGGAATATGATAGTCATGACCCTTTGATATGTGGCTCTAGCATTCTTAAGACCAAATGGCATTACTTGATAACAAAATGTTCCCCATGGAGTGGTGAATGTTGTTTTATTTTGATCTTCTAGCATGATTCCAATCTGATTGTATCTTTAGAAGCCATCCATGAATGAAATCATTTCATAACCTACCATGGATTCAATGATCATGTCGATATTAGGCAATGTAAGATCATCTTTAGGATAAGCTTTGTTAATGTCTCAAAAATTAGTATAAATTCTTATCCCTTCAGGATTTTACTAATAAGTACTACATTAGAGATCCATTTTTAGTAGTCAATGGATCTGATTCATCCTACTAAGAGTTTTTCCAACTCTTTCTTTACTAATATAGTAATTCAAGGATGCATCTTACGTAGCTTTTGTTTGACTAGTTTGGCATTAGGATTAACCATAAGGTGGTGTAAAACCAAGGTGGGGTCCAAACCTAGCTTGTCATGAATAGCGCATGCAAAGATATCTATAAATTCTCCCAATAGAGTTGTAAAGATGTCATGTTCCTCTTCAATGAGGGATGTGCCTAATTTTATCCATTTTAGGTCTAATGGAGTCTTGATGTTTACCTATGTTATATCTTCAACTAGAAGGGTTGAACTATCTTTTAGGATAGTAAGCAATGACTTGAACTATTGAACTATGTTAGGATCCTCTGTTAGGACTTGCTCTTCAACTTCTCTTAGGCATGATGAAAATGAGTCCCCTAATGGGAGATCTAAACATGTGACAAAAATAGTCAAAAATTCTTGAAATTTTTTATCAAATACATGTTGTTGCTCAAAGTTGAACTTATATCCACATACAAGTTCATCATTGGTGGTCTCCTGATCTAAATTCAAAGAAGAATGAACACCCCCATCTAATAACACTTGAAATAGGTTTTCACCACTAGACTAGCCTTTATATTCACTTTTTCCCTAGGCAAAAAGTGCCTCAAAGAGGTTTTCACTTTGGGACCTTAATGTTTTACTTATTTATTTTTGGCTAAGGGTGTTAACTTGCTCTCTAAAATAGGCTGCAGGGTCTAATGTGATTGAGAATCTTGATTTGTGATCTCCTGATAGAACTTATTCATAAGGCCTAAGAAATCACAGAATACCTCATCATTCTAGAACTCATCAATAAGCAGACTGGATTCTTGTTAGTCCCAATCTATCAGTTGGCGATAATATAATAGTAATGGGTTGTAATTAATGGCTAGGGAAGTGTATAAATGGCATTGTTATCAAATAGATTGGTTTTAGCTAGGTCATTAAAGGTGAGGCTAGGATCAAACTCTACTTCACTATCGACATCATCATCACTAGTCATTGGTGATGGAGTTTGAATAAGATATGTGGGGTCACCCCCAGATGGTTTAAATCTAATTTGATAAGGTCTTTCATACTTGGTCATGGAAATTGGCTCAATGGTTCCTTGCTAATTTAGTCTAAGGCCTCTTCCTTCATATTTGTGATGCTCCATTATCCTATTGGGAATAGGATAATTTACACTTTTATAATAATCATCCTGGTTGTCATTGTATAGCCATGATTCATCTCCTTCAAGAGGGTCAAGTTCTAGGCTAGATTCTGGTAGAAATGTGACAGGTCATGTATCTTTGTGCTTTTGTTGCCAATGCCTATATGGGGTGAGTTTAGGTTACCCAAAGGTTTTCAGATTCTAAGGAAGATGGATAATATGAAATGTATCATGGGTCATATACTCTCCTAGTCTATTATCTAAAATGGTGAAATGATTAGAATTTTTAAGAGATGGCATGTGGGAAAGATAATCCAAGGTATTAGGATCTATGCATTATTTAATGAAGGATCAATAAGTATAGCCTTTCCTTTACCCTGCTTGGAACTTGGATTCATATCGTAGTGATAATTATATCTTTGAAATTTAGCCTCAAGATGTTTGTAGTGTTCATATGGGTGTAAATCTCTTGGAATATTCACTTCCATCCCTGAGTGGGAAAACTTGATACATTAGTGCAGCATTGACATAATTGCATGAATCTCATGTAACCATGGCCTACCTAAAATCATATTGTATGATAACTCAAGATCAAGCACATGGCAAAGTGTATCATGGTTCAAAGGCCCAATGATAATTAGAAAACCAATGATGCCTTGTGATTCTCTTTCTTGATTATTATAAGCTTTGATAGTTATTATTTATGGTTGGAGATCTGTCATTATGTACCCAAGAAGCTTGATGAGCTTGAGAGACACTATGTTGAGGCTGGATCCATTATCTACAAGGATATGTTTCACTTTATGCCATCTTATATAAACTTATATGTATAATGGATTATTTTGGAGTAGGCCAAGGGAAGACATATCACTTTGGTTGAATGTGAATTGTTGTGTTGGAGCTAGGTGTCTAACTAAAGCTTGAAATTTATAAGGGGATATGTCACTAGCAATAGTGGATTGGTCAAAAACTCATTCAAGATGTTCTTATGGATTATTGACGTTCACAACAAATCTAAGACAAAAATTTGTGTTGGTGTCTTCTACAATTGTTTCAAAATATCAAACCTCTTATCTTGGTCAATAATGAATGGCTTATTCTGAGGCTAAATGGCTAGTTGGATGACAGGCAAAGTGGCAGATGGTTGTGGGCCTAGGATAGTAATCTTTGACTTCTAAGTTATAATTTCATAATCAAGATTAAATGTCAGACTGTTATTGCTAACTAATGTTGGAAATGGTGTGGGACTAGATAAGACAAGTCTCAGTTGCCAGTGTACTTGCATGTGGTCATATGCAAGAACAAGTTGTCATTGTAAGATCCAAAAATGGAAGTCCTAGTTTGTTGGTTTGCCTGTATGCACTCTTAGGTAAAAGAAGGATTATCCATGTGATTTGTCTGAATATTTTTTTTTAACAATGGTTTAGGTTAATTAGTGCTTGGTCGAGGATTAATGGAGATGGTATTAATGCTACCCCCTACAATATGACCTACAACCCTATTGTAGTCATGTGCAACTACATGAAAGGTTTATTGGTTGTTACCATTCTGACCTTAGTTATATCCATTATTTTTTCATTATGGGTTCTACTGCTAATTTTTTCTATTCTACTAGGTCAACCTTTGATTTTGATACTATTGATTTTGCTACTGCACTGACTGTTGCTATTGTTATATCTGATTATTTTAATGTTGATGATTATTGTGTCAAGAAAAGGGACTTTGATAAATCCCTAGAGTTTGATTGGAAGTTTAAGCACTATTATCTAATGTTATCTCCCCATTATCCAACATATTCTTAATTAAATGCTTGATTTGGACACATCTTCATAGATTATGCGTGTTGACCCAATGATAGTCATAAAATTCATTTTCATGGTACCAATCAAGATAAGGAATGCCTTACAGATAATGCTTTGATAGAGGCCAACTAATCAGATTAGTGGTATCAAGCTTATGAAATACATATTCAACAAGCTCTCCTAGGTCATTAAAGACATGATGTGTAGGCACGATTCTCTTAGGAGGAGGGGTTTACAATGGTAAATGTTGTTGTATAGGTTTTGATGGTTGTGCTTGAGGTATTAGTTGGAGAGGTTGTTGGGTAGGGGTAAGATAAAAAGGTGGTGCAGATGAGGTTTGCATAGTTTTCACATGATGGGATTCATTTACTCAATTTCCCACAACATTCCTATTTTAGTTGAATTGCTTCAGTCTTTCTTGGTTATTGTCATGTGCCAATTGTGATGCTTGCACTTGATTAGGATGTTATTATTGGATATTTCCCTAATTGGTAGAATTTAGTTTGATGACTCCTTTATTGATGAGCAATCACTTGATCAACAAACCTTTATCAATGATCTCTTTGAATGTATGTACACATTGCAGTTTTAGATGATAGACTATCTCACTATGTAAATTTTTAGTAAACACAGTAGCTAATTATTTATCTTGTAAACTATGGGTGAAATGGCTTGCAAGGGCTCTCCATCATTGTAAATAACTTGCAAAACTCTACCCATATTTTTGCTTTATTTATGTCAAGTCCAATAATAAAATCTCATGCTTGAGATTATAAGAAATGTGCTACTCAAATTTATCCGAAAGATCATCAAAGTCTATTACTGAATTCTTAAGCAACTTTAAAAACCACTCCAAGGCTTGTCCAGCCAAGCTCCTTGGAAACAATAGCAAAAGGTATATGTCATTATATGCAATTGGTTAACATGCAACAAATAATTTGGTCAAATGGGCCTTAGAGTCACCTTTCCCTTTGTATTTTTCAAATTTGGGTGGTTCGTATCCTGGATGAAATTGTATCTTTAAATACTCCATGTTGAATGGATAGGAACACATGTCATCTAATTTAAAAAAATTAGTCTGCTTCCCCACCTGAATGGCAAAAATCAACTCCTTCATCTATTGCAATTATTGGGATAGGAAACTAAAAGGAATATTGGTTTGAGGGAGAATATTGGTTTGGGTAAATGGTTGGGAGATCACAAGTGGGAAACTTTGACCTGGGTATGATGGAGACACCTATTAGGGTACATTAGCCTAGTTGGGGAATGGACCAGGAATACGCATACATGGATTGAGATGTACTTGAAATTACACATTTATCTACATGATATTTTGGTTTGGGTTGGTGATAAAGGTTTGACTTAGAGGATTTTATGGTTGGGATGAAGGGATATAACTATATTGTGCCTACTATGGTTGAAAAGGGACATGTTGTTGACTAATTGAACCTTGTTGTTGAGTAAGAACTTGTGGACTAAGACCCTGACTCTATATTTGTGGCACATTTTGAACCATCATTTGTCTAATAGGTACTTGAGAAACATGGGGACCTCCTTGTTGCATGAATCCCTATGAAGAAGTGAAAGAAAATTATAGATTTAACATCTATCACTGACTAATATTTGCACACTATTGACTAGTCATTGCTTGGTTTTGAACTAGAATATTAGTCTATGACTGAAGAGGCATGTTTGTCATTCCTTGATGAGGAAGAACATTAGTTTCCCTTGATTGAGTGGAAATGTATTCATCCTCTATTGCATTGATGCACTAGATTGTGTCTATTGTTGTGAAATACCACTCACTACTTGTTTAGGGGGAGTAGGATTCATCACATTCTATCATTGAGGCATAACATTAGCCATTTTTTGATTATCTAATCCTATAGGTTGTACACTTAAGGAAGTGATTGGCTGAGTTTGGTGTGTAAAAACTCTTATTCCTTGGTATGATGATCTGCTCATGGGTTTAACTATAGGCACATGTTGTTGGCTAGTTGTTTATGCATTAGTACCACTTTGATCAAGATTGGATGCTATTTTCACATTGTCTACTACATTTAGCTTGGTATTTAATGTAGAGGCTAAATACACTTCTTAAATAACTGGCATATGCATAAAGTTATCTACTAGAGCGATTTATATAATTTGGTCAGAACTTAGATTTTCCTGTCCAGTGAATTTTATCAACACTCTTATTAAAGGTACTACGTCAATGAGAGGCTTAATTACCATGTTCATCTGATTGAAATCACATGCTAAATTTAGGTAAGTTTGTTATGCTATTTGCATTTGGTTAAAGTTATCTTCCATAGTGTTTTTTCCTCGATTGGATATATTAGGGTCTTAATATGTTGTTTGGACTAGAGCCATCAGATTGATAGAAGAAACCTATTGATCATAAATGATATTGTGGGGCACTCTTACTAAATGATAAATTTTCATGGGGGAAGTCTATCAAAAACTTGGCCCCTACCTCTATGGCTCTAACCAAAATCTTGTCTTTATTCTCTAATAAATGTTACTCAAACAAAAATGGATCATACGTGGAAGGTGTATTAGTAGAATATGACTATTGAAGTACTAGCTCATCCACTATTGGTATTGAAGCTAGGTATTGCATGATTTATTCTTAGTCCTATTTTAAATAAGGCGATATGTTAACCAGGTAGTTAGCTAATGGATGTTGGATTTGTTCACCTAATTGAGTATTATAAGAGGGATAAAAATCCATCTCATAAGCAATATTATTTGCATAAGGGTCTTGCACCATTTCTTCTTGCACAAATACATTACTAATCCCTAGATTGTACATGAGTCCACTACGAGTGTAGGAATACATGTTGGGATCCATAGTCAATGTTTTGTGATAAAAGGTCAAAGAGTTCTATAAACTCTAAAAAGGACAAAATCTAAAACAAATGATGCCTCAACTTGGTCTAGATTTGTCAAAAGGATCAAAATGTTTATGAAAAGATTTGTGAGGAAACCAGCTAGCGTAAAGTATATAACTTTTCATAGTTCACACAAAGAAAAGAAAGTAAATGGACCAAAAAATCAAAATGCCAAACTCTTAAGGTTGAAGTGTTTCAATTTAGTCTAATCTAGGAATTTAAAAGTTGTTAGTTCTTTTGGCCAAACACGGTATCAAAATCTAGGCTCAAACAAGGCATGTGTTAGGACTCTTAGCTAAACAGCATCAAAATCTAGACTTTTGAAAATAGATGAGAGTTTTACTCTAACGGATTTGAAACACTTATAAAAAACACTAGGCATTTGATTCTTGATCATGAACTTGATCAAATAGGTATAAGGTATGCAATAAAAGGCACTTTAGTAATAGTTTATTTTCTCATAAATAATGGTATAAAACTTAGTTCTTTTGACAAACAAGCTAGACAAAGGTGAATAGTATAACTGTGCTTTAGACAAATGATCAAAAGTACACTTGGATTAGTCTAAACATGTAGGAATAGATTTAAAATGCTATGAAAAAGGGTCTATGAAATAAACTTTGAAATGATTTGGGTAGTGTAGTGGCACTATACTACCCAAAAGGTGTGATAAAAAAGTTTGTTTCAAATACTCTCTAAGGTAAAGACATTTTTCCACAATTTTGATAGCATAACACTACCTTTCTTGAATCAAAATGTTGTGGTATATAGACTTAAAGTGCAAGTGTTTAGCATAAAATGGCTTAAATCTATCAAGTGAGGACAATGATTATGAGTCTTAAATAGTCTTCAACCCAAATTAGAAATTAAACCTAAGTTCCCTCAAGTTTAGTGAAAATGGAGAACCCACTTAACACATCAACCCTATGAACTTGTAAAGGTGTAATTCTGAATTTAGATTACAAGTAAAGGACTTAAAAAACTTGGGTCAAGGTCTAGACTCAATTGGGAAGCATAACTATGTCAAAGTGGATGATATGACTCTCAAGATTTTGATGAACTTTGAACAAGTAAAATTGATGATCTCACATGGGTAGCATAACACCTCTTTATTCAAATAAAAATGAGGACCATGTGTTTGGTTTGGGATTTTTTTGTTTACACCAAGTTTTGACTCCAAACAAGACTTTAATCTAGGACAAAACCAATTAATTAATTGCCCTTAGATCCTAAACTGACAAGGTTGATTGGTACTATTGGAATCCATTAATATACATCATTTGAGAGGATTTTAAGTGTTCATCCAAAAGTAAATGCGCATTATATAGTAGGGTTTTTACACCCCCCTTCTCTAAAATGATAGTACTACGACATGGACCTTGAGGTGCACCTTACACCAACAATACTTCCATAGCAAGTAGGGATTTGTCTAAAATCTAACAAGTTTCTGAATGATCTAGGGGAATCAATTACACAATGACTTTCATGTCAAACAATGCAAAAGAAAAGCATAGATTTTGGGTCTATATCACTTGGCTTGTTGCAAAAAGGTCTAGTCTTTTTTTCAACCACTACATCCTTCTATTCACTCAGTGTAGTGTGATGTCCAAAGTACCACTATGTTCCGTGTGCAACTCCAAAGGAGCCAAATAAAATTAATGTTGGGAGATGAAATCCTGGGTGAAAGCTTCCCTAAAGAACTTACAGGAGGTGATGAAGTACCCCTCACAAGCCAAGATGCATAAAAATAAATAAAGTATGAAATTAGAAAGACTTTAGGGTCATTTTCAAGGCCACCCAAACTTTGATGAGTTTTTGGGGAGTGCTTTAGATGACTTTCTTTCTAAGCCTTGGACTAGGCTACTTGCAATAGGAATGGTGATTTTGATTCCAAGGGTTCCTTATAGGGACAAATATAAGAGTATACATGAAACATTTCTTATTTTTCTAAACAAGATTTTATTAAACAACTGTTGCAAACAAAAATTAACAAGTGTGTTTAATTTTAAACCCCAAATGAAATGTTTGGTGGTGTTCATTTGACCCCTTGGTCTTAGTTGCAAACTTTAAATACTTATTTAAGCACCTTAAATGTTACTTTAAGCACCAAAATAATGTTCTTAATTTATTTTAAGATTATTCAAAAGGTGGTCTAAAACATGATTTATCAAATTTGAAATCCATTGGTTACCTGTCTACCCTTAAGGCATCACCCCAAAAGTTAATATGTTAGATTAGAAACATTTTAAATATAATTTCCAAATTTTTTTAAAAAAAATATGAAACTTGGAGCTAAACTAATGATAAATTCTAAAAATTTAGGAGAAAATATGTGGTTTTAAAAAAAAAATCATCCAAAAAGGAGTCTGTATGACCCCAAATCAAGCATTTTAAAATAGCTCTCAGGTTTGTGTTTTTAAGAAAACACATTGACCGACATTGATTATATAACCAACATTAGTTACACTTACTAACCAATGATGGTTATCTAACTGACATCAGTTACACAAATAGTGATCGATGACGCCTATATCAACTGATGATGACTTTAATAACTGATGTCAGTTACTGTGTAAACCCATGGCAAATAAAAAAGGGTAAAACAAAGTTAGAAAATCAATTTGTAAGAGTTTTAATGATCCAAATGAAGATTTTCAAGATGTAAAATGATATTCTTCATGTGTGGGATGCGTCTAGTCCCACCGAATGTGTCATTATGTGATCTAGAAATTTGACACATGAGAGGATGGTTAGTATGGTGTTAGTTCCAAAATAAAAACAAAATGAAACAAACACACTAATAGTAAATCTCTAGGCCTAGAGACTAGGGAGAGCTTAGTTAACAATCATGAATGAAACACACAACTAAAATGCAAAATAAAACTCTTTTGCCTTCCTTGGATGCTCCAAAATGCTTGTTATGGTGGCTTGCTTGGTTTGTGCTCATGAAGTCCTTGGCAATGGAATCTTGTTAACCTCCATCTCTCCTTATCACCTTTGGCATGTGGCTTGGCTTGGCTTGGAATCAATTTGGCATGGTAACACTAGTTTCTTGAAACTTTTGGAACCAATCTTGCATTATAACTTTGCACTAATTAATCTTAGAAATGGTGTTGTGAGGCCTCTTATTTATAGATTTTTAGATTTGATTAGAATCAACCTCAACCATCCATATCAAGATTGAGATGTGTGGTTGAGGATTAATTATATTTTTGGAATTAAGTTTTTAATTATCCTCATCATGGCATTGGAAGAAGGGGTAATTAAGAGGGATGGAGGGCATCATAAAAGGCATTGATGAGGCATGGGAGGCATGAATCCTGATATTTGTGGCATTTATGGCCTAGAGATGTCTTCCCAAGAAATGAGTTCACTTGATGATGTAAATATTCAATATTTATTTCTAAAAACAAGTATTCAACAAATTTCCATGGAATTATTAATTAGGCCTTCATTTGGGTTAATTAGCTCTTAAGCATGATTAAGCACTTTGTGCACAAATTACTCAAATTGATCATAATGTCTTGTTATTGGTCCAAAATTTGATTAGATTAGAATTAGAAGATGACATTAGATGCATTAGAATCATATTCCCATTTAGGATGTCACCAGCAATAAATAATGAAGTCACATGTCTTTTGCAAGATATTTGATAGAAAAGAGCAATCCAAAGCATCAAGGTATAAATTTAGCATTTTGACTCAAAATGATTTGATCAAAGTTAGCTGGCCCATAAATTGAATTTCCCCATTTAGATATACCCTAGCCAAAATTGGCACTTAAATATGTTAGTTTCACATCATTTTACATGTTTTAGTGTTTTTAGGCCAAATTGTGCATTTTAGGTGGAAACTAGCCAAAAGCCTGATTGGAGGTTATCGATGGCCAGATTTAGGTGTCTATAGATCTAATCAAATTTAGTTGGCCCATAAATTTCATTACCCCATTTAATGATACTCTATCCAAAATTGGCACTTGAATATGTTAGTTTCACATCATTTAGCATGTTTTAGTGTTTTTAGGCCAAATTGTGCACTTCAATGGAAATTGGTAAAAAGCCTAATTGGAGGTTATTGGTGGCTAGATTTAGGTGTCTACAACCCCTATCCCCTTTTAATCTATAAAATTTTGATGGATAGTCATACTTGATATGCCCATGTATTTTAAAAAGGTTATACCTAAAAGGTACATTTTAATAGACTAGACACTGATAGTATTCTAATTTCCATACATGATCTCCTTGAACCCAGGGAGCCCTTTACTTAAATTTAATTCTAAACACAATATTTTAATAGTTTTCAAATCATGATAAAGAGCTTATTTATCAAAGTAAATAAACTTAACTAGGATATTCCCTATCCATTAAAGTGTTATCCTTACATAGTTTGATTGGTAATCATAGTATCTTCAATCAAAACACTTGATATTTTATCACCTCCTTATAAGTAATGAATCATGGCTCTCATGGCTTTAGTGCCAAATGGGTGTTATTCCAAAACCAATTCTTCACCATGATGACTACCTGATCATGCTCCTAATTGAATAATTATTTGAGCCATGAATTGTATAGGATATGGAAGTTTGAAACATAGTCTAACATCGACCTTCATTGGGTGAAATTCCATTGATTCAATAAGACCTTTGATATGAATCTTTTATGAAACTTCCCCACCAACACCAACTTTTAGAAGTGGGTGATCTGATTTAGGAATACCCCCTCTCCCACCACTAACCTCAATATATCTCATCTCTACTTAACAATCTATAACTTCCTTCTTGTTCTCACTACTTAACCATTCTTGACCCCTTTGAACAATTTAATCCCCTCAAAATCAAAAATATTACCAAAAAAACCATATCTCAACTCTTAATATGCACCATACATAGTTTAATAATATGCATTATGAGCATCATGAAAACAAATATAATATATCATATTTGATGATAGCCACATTAGTACTACACTTAAGTTAGTAATCCAAGTCACAAAGGACTCATAAGACATGATAACATAACATCATGATTTTCTAATTACTCAATAATATTCACAAACATGCTCAAACATTTACATACACACATAAGCAAGTAATTGCATACAATATGTAATATAATAATCATATATAACCAATCAATTTAGATATTTATATAGCATAGAAGATCTATGTGCTAGTAATATATATCATAATCAATGTAAGTATTTCAATATGATAAATAGACAACAAGGAAAGATATCACCATATAATTCCATTGTACAGATGTTCCCCTAAGGTAGAGAATTCCACCAATGTAGAATTCCCCTCAAGGTATAAAATAAGAATGTAGTTACATAACATATGGAAGTTTAGTATCATATATAACATGAATATCTACATAGCACCTGTTGGCCATTTTTGGCCCACATTTAAATATTTTTTCATGGCTTGATGGAATGAATGGACCAAAGCTTTGAAATAGGTCTAAGATTGAAAAATGAAGAATACCAATAGGGTTTCATGTGTTTCAAGCATTCAAGAGTATGAACCAAGTTGCACAGGCCTTAGAGAATCATCAAAAACTTGACATATTGATCAAAGGATTAATTGTGTAAGTTTAAGGACATACCATCACCAGGACATCATGGAGAAATGAATGGACCAACTATCTTTTAAATTTAATAAATGCACTTTAGAAATTTACACAAGCCAAAATATTACATCATGCATTTTTTCATGCCAAGAACATCCTTTGAAAGTTTCATGTCTGTGTGAGCTTTAAAGCTCAAGTTATGAGCATTAAAAGTTGAACCTATAGAATGGGATGTTAGCGCAAACATCAAAATAAATCTATAAAAAAAAACCATTTGAGTCCAAAAAGTGGTGGTCACACATACATCATTAATAATCACATAGACGCATTTGACATTCTCACAGAAGTCAAATTTAAGCTCAGTAAGAAAACCATTGGCATTTAAATTTTGATGGGCTCACAGATGTACTTGATGAGCTCATAGATGTATTTTATGGGTGAATTTAAAATTTAAGACTCATAAAAAAACATTAGGGGACTAAATTTGATTGTCACATGGATTTTAATGATGGTTGCATGGATGTCAAATGACAGGCGCACATATGTCAAATTAAAGATAGGGAAAGTAACCATTGGGGTTCAAAATAAATGTAAATCTAAGGGATTACATTAGCTTAGGCTATGGATCTAATGGTGTGAGATGAGTCAAAGGGTCAAGGAGCTTGAAAGGTCTCCATGTGGCATAAGCACATGAACCAAGTAAAAATAGAGCTATGGAAGGAATGTAAGAATGACACATGTCCAAAAAATGACAATGGTCATATTCAAATTATGATGAATCATGGGTAGAAAATTCCACATGGGAAGGTACATTAGATCAAGGGATCCATGCACTTGAGCTAGTAGGAAATATATAGAACCAAGCTTTGACACATTCTAGGTGAGGCTAAGAGATAAAAGGCAAGCTGAGACATTTTAAATGAAGGTTGAGGAAGCTAGTTTGAACCCAGGTTGAATCAAATATATGAGACTGAGCCAGATCACATTCTAGGTGGAACCAAGTGGGCATTTACAAGACTGATCTTTGCCATTAGGGCTTGATAAGGACATAATAGGTCCTTTTAGACTTGAAATAGATAAAATAAGTTATTGAGTTGTTTGTGACTAGGTAGATATTTTGACTATCTGAAAAAACAATAAAGGAGATTGGTTTTTAGTTTATAGTAAATACATGCTCAAGATTTGTAATAAAAACATGCCAAGATATAAATATGGATCAAATCATCCATAGAGATAGAATAGTAACATACAATCGCCTATAGTAGACTTGATCATATTTCTATCATTTCAAGATTATGAAGATTTGGTCCTCATAGTAAAATAAGTAGAAGATCAAGGCCCAGAAAGTAGTTGAAACATTCATTTCCCTAAATAGAGCTCTTGTCTTCTATTAAATTTCTCCATCAATGAGATGACTCAAGGACTAGTTGAAGCAAAGGCAAGCTATCTTGTCCATGATGGATTATGTCCTAATTAGACCAAATCATGGTGGATAATTCTTTGATATGTGATAGTTAATTAATTATTCTTAGAACATGCTCCCTCTTCTCTCTCTCTCCCTTTATATATCCCTTTTCTTTACATTTTTATGGGTTGTCTAATTTGGACATTTTTAGAGAGAAACTGTTCTCTGATTTATAAATTTTAGAGAAACAAGGGGACTCTTTAAGATATTGTAAAGTATGTTCATCTTGACTAGGCTCAACCCTATCAAGCATTTATAATAACTACCTATTGATGCAATAGAGTAATTTATTTACCTATCTCTTGACTTGGATTTTTGTTGATTGAGTTGTGCATTATGGCATTATGTGAAGGAGAATCTTCATCATCCATGATCCCTCTTTCTAACCTTGTTTAGGGAGTTTTCAATGTCAATTGTATGTCTAGATTAGTGTTCTTTCTACCATTAATGTGAGTTTTTAGTGAGTCTTATAAATCCTCTTTGATTTCATTTATGTCATCCTAAACCTCCTCCATGAAACACTTATGCAATAAAATTGATCTTGAGGTTGTGTGAGCCAGTATTATCCTCTACAGACATAGTGTGGGTTCAGGCTTATGGGAGTTTCCCATTTTTATTTGATTCATCACCCTTTTATCCTTCTTACGAAACCTTATCCTCTTTTTAACCCTTTTCCCTATAAATATTTAGTTTTAGGTGAGAATCAAAGAGGAATTTGGCCTACTCTAAAGGTTTAACCCCACTATAGGTGACCTATTTTTTAGGGTTGTTCCCACGTTGGACTAGAGTTTGAGCAGGAGGGCCTGAACAATCCCCTTGCTCATCTAGGGTGTTATTGTAGTCTACAATAGTTTTTGGCATGCCTAATGGAACTAAGGCCCAAATTAGTGGAAGTATTTTTGGTGTTGTTCTTCTACATATCAACCTTTGGAGGCATTCTAAAAACATCAATGGTGACTCTAAGCATTCAAATGGCTGCATTAGTCTAGGTAAGCCTTCAAGAAATTTTTATATTTATCTAGTCTCTTTGAAGAATCTTTATGGTTGGGTTTGGGGTATAATTCTATCCTAATTAGGTTTTTGAGCCATATCATCAACCAAATGAAGCCTATCAGCCTTATTATGACCCCTACCAATAGTCCAATCATTCTTATCATCCCTATAATGAGCTTACCTATCCTTCATATCAACCTACTTACCCACTCTAGCCAACCTTGTCAAAACTATGTTTTTACTACCACATCCTTGTTGGCATTCAAGCCAAATATGTTAAAATTAGAATAGGTGATGAGAAAATGGGATAGAGAGATTGAATGTGATCCCTTTTCATCTCATAGAGTGGATGAGGAAGTAAGTTCAAATATTAACAGGTAAGTGGATGTCTATTGGAGAAGAAGTCTGATATGGTGTTATCAATGATGATTTGTATGAAATTAAGACTTTAATCCAATGGTGGATAGATATATTAGAGAGGTGGGAAAATTAGGAAAACCAATCCAAGCAACCTCAACCTTCCATTCGACACTCCCTTGAGAAGGAACCCATCTTGAGGGAAAAAATTGAAGAGGAAAGATCCCAAGTCATAGCTAATCAAGATGATGTCATGAGTGATTATGAGGAAGAAATCACCATAGGGACTTCCCTTAGTGAACACAAGATCATTTCAAACTTGTTAAATGAAGAGAAACACTTTGAATATTCTTCTACATCTGAGCATGAGGTGGAGTGTACTATCAAGAAGGAAGGGGATCAAAATGAAATATGATAATAAATGTACCATGACTTCATGGACTAGGTAGAGGTTCTAAACTAGCCTATGTCTCCTTTATAACACGAAGGTGAAATTTATAATTAGGTTGAAGAATATAACCATTCTCAAGGTGAATTGTTCATTGAAGGCAACACTGATGTCTTCAAAGATGAAGAGGAATGGTCAGATCAAGAGCCACAAGGCCATGACATTTTGAATCATGGATGGGTTGGTGAACTTCAATATGATCTCTTTTAAAGTAAGCATAGTAAGGATGGTTGTAATGTTATAATTGTCCTAAGTGATCAAGAATAAGTTACCTCTTGGGATAAACTGGAGCTATTTTTTGTAGAATAAGATAGTCAACCTTCACATACAAAAGTGACATCAGTTGAGAAGGTTGCAAGTGCTCTTATAGTCCAGCACCAAGCAACCCTTGAACCATAAGAGGAGTATGTCTACATTGGAGGAATATTTATCCCATTTTATCTATTGGATAGCATGCCAAAAGGATTGTAAATCATGAAGTAGTTGAGTTTGATAAAGTAAAGGTCTAAAAGGCAATATGTTTCACATCTTTGCTCATCACATAAAGGTGACTTAAGGAGTTTTTGTTTTGATCCAAGAGGATCAATTTTTAAAATGTCTTGTATATATTAGAATAGTTTTCATGATTTTTTATAAGTGCTTTTGTGTACATTTTGTTTAGTAGGTTAGTTCATTTTCTTTTCTCTAAGTGCCTATGTGCAATAGCCTTTATTGTTTTATTGCCTTTGTATTATTTCAAGAGGGGTTTTCAAAGATTCACTAGTGTTGGATCTAGGTTAATAAGTTTGACCCAAGTAAAGACTTCATGCCCAATAGATTAAATAAGGACAATGGTCTAGGTTTTCTTGCATAGATAGGCATGCAACCCCTATGAAACAGGTCTAAGATTGCAAAATGAAGAAGAAAAACAAGTTTTCATGTGTTTCAAGTATTCAAGATAATGAACCAAGTTTCACAAGCCTTAGAGAATCATTAGAAAATTAAAATATTGATCAAAGGATGAATTGTGCAAGTTTAAGGCTAGACTATCACCAGGAAGTCACATAAAAATGAATGGACTAGCTAACTTGTACATTTAATAAATCCACATGAGCTAAAATATTATAGCACCATGGATTGTTTCATGCCAGGAACATCCTCTAAAAGTTTCATGTTCACGTGAGATTTTTAGCTCAAGTTATGAGTGTTCAAAGCTGAACCTATAGAATAGGATGTTCATGCAAATGTTAAAATAAAGATTTATAAAAAAAACCATTTGATTCGAAAAAGTGACGGTCATGCAAACATCATATATAGTCATGTGGATGTATTTGATGTCTATACATATGTCAAATTTAAGCTTAGAAAGAAAACCATTAGCATTTAAATTTTGATAGCCTCACAGACATATTTTATGGGCTCATAAATGTCAAATCTAGGCCTCAATAAAAACCATTTGGGGTTAAAAATTGATGATCATGCGAACATCAATGACGGTCATGTGGACATCATATGATGGGTGCGTAAATGTCAATTGTAAGATAGGGTAAGTAATTATTAGGGTTTAAAAAAAAGGAAAATTTGAGGACTCACATTAACTTAGACTATGGATATAATGGCATGAGATGAGTCAAAAGGTTAAGGATCTTGAGAGGTTACCACATGGCAAAATTACATGAACCAAGTGATAGCAGAGCTATGGAAGGAACATAAGAATGATGAGTGTCCAAAAAATGACAATGGTCATTTTCAAATTATGATGAAGTATGGTTAGAAGATGCCACATGGGAGGATACATTGGATCAAGGGTTTTATGGACTAGGTCTATCAGGAAATATATAGAACCAAGCTTGGGCACATTCTAGGCAAGGCCAAGAGATAAAAGGCAAGCTAGGACATTTTAAATGAAGGTCGAGGAAGCTATTTTGGACCCAAATTGAAGCAAATATATGGGACCAAGCCAAATCATGTTCCAAGTAGAACCAAGTGGGAATTTACAAGACTAAGCTTAGCCATTTGGGCTCAATAAGGATAGAATAGGTTATTTTGCACCTAACATAGAAAAAACAAACTACTGAGCTATTCATGAGATATAAATGCATCCAGGTAGATATTTTGACTATCTAAAAACCAATATAAGAGATTGGTTTTATTTTATAGTAAATCCATACTCAATATTTGTAATAAAATCATGCCAAGTTATTAATATGGGTCAAATCATCCATAGAGATAGAATACGAACATGCAACCATCTATAGCAGACTTGATCATATTTTTGTTAGTTCAAGATTATGAAGATTTGGTCCTCATATTAAAATAAGTGGAATATAAAGGTAAAGTATTTGAAACTTTCATTTACATCAAGTTCATGATTCATCGCCCTAAATAGAATTATTATCTTCAAGTACATTTCTCCATAAATGAGATGGCTCGAGGACTAGTTAGAGAGAAGGCAATCTATCTTGTCCATGATGGATTACGTCTTCGTTGGACCAAAGTACGGTCGAGCATTCCTTGATAGGTGACATCTCAATGATTATTATTGGAACATGCTCCCTCTTCTCTCTCTCCCTTTCACTATATATCCCTTTTCTTTCCATTTGTAAGGGTTCTCCAATTTGGACATTTTCAATGAGAGACTATTCTCTAATTTAAAAATTTTAGAGAAATTAGGGGACTCTTTGAGATATTATAAAGTATGCTCATCTTGATTAGCCTCAACCCTATCAATCATTTTTAATAACTACCTCTTAATGAAATATAGGATTTTCTTTACCTATCTCGTACCTTGGATTTTTGTTGAGTGAGTTGTATATTGTGGCACTATGTGAAGGAGAATCTTCATCATCCATGGTCCTTCTCTTTGACCTTGTTTAGGGAGTTTTTAATATTGTCCATATGTCTAGATTAGTGTTCTTTCTACCATTAGTCTTAGAACTCATCTTTATTTTCATTTATTGCTTCCTGAACCTCCTTAATGAAAAACTTATGCGATCAACTTGATCTTAAGGTTATGTGAGCTAGTATTATCCTCTACAAATCTAGTGTGGGTTTAAGCTTATGGGAGTTTCCCATTTTTATTTGGTTCATCACCCTTTTATCCTTCTTATGATCCCTTATCCTCTTTCTAACCCTTTTCCCTCTGAAGCATTAGTTTAGCATTAGTTTTAGGTTAACATTAAAGAGGAAGCCAACCTACTCTGGAGGTTCAACCCTACTATAGGTGACCTACAGCCTAGGGTTGTTCCCATGTTGGAATAGAGTTTTAGTAGGAGGACCTAAATAATCCCCTTGCTCAGCTAAGGTGTAATTCTAGTCTACAACAGTTTCTAGCATGCTTAGTGGAACTAAGATCCAAAGTAGTAGAAGGATTTTTTGTGTTGTTCTTCTACATATCAGCCTTTGGAGGCATTCTATAAACATCAATGGTAAATCCAATATTTTAATTAGTTGCAGTAGTCTAGATAAGCCTTCAAGCAAGTTCTAAGTTATTATAATCTCCTTTATGGCTGGGTTTGGGGCATAATTCTATCTAAATTAGGTTAGTGAGTTATATCATCAATGAAATGAATCCTACTAGCCTTAGTATGACCCCTATAAATAGTCCAATCATTCTTATCACCCCTATAATGAGCCTACCTATCCTTCATATCAACCTACATACCCTTCTATCCAACCTTGTCAAAACTATGTTTTTGCTACCAAATCCTTGTTAGCATTCAAGCCAAATTTACTACAATAGAAGAGGTGATGAGAAAATGGGATAGAGAACTTGATGTGATCCCTTTCCATCTCATATAGAGGATGAGGAACTCAATTCAAATATTGACAGGTAAGTGGATAACTGTTGGAGAAGATTTTTGATATGGTAATATCAATGATGATTTGTATGAAATGAAGACTTCAATCCAATAGTGGATAGATAGATTAGAGAGGTGGGAAAATCAATAAAACTAATCCAAATAGCCTCAACCTTCCATCCCACCCTCCCTCGAGAAGGAACCCATCTTGAGGAGAATAAGTGGAGAGGAAAGATCCCAAGTCATAGCTAATCAAGAAGAAGTCATGAGTGACTATGAGGAATAAATCACCATAGAGACTCCCCTTAGTGAGCACAAAATAATTTCAACCTTCTTGAATTAAGAGAAATACTTTGAAGATTATTCTATCATTGAGCATGAGGTGGTGTGTACTATCAAGAAGGAAAGGGATCAAAACAAAATATGGAAACAGTTGTACCATGACTTCATGGAGTAGGTAGATGTTTTAAACTAGCTTATAACTCTTCTAGAACATGAAGGTGAACTTGTCAATTAGGTTGAATAATTTGAGTAGACTCAAGGTGATTTATCCATTGAAGTCAGTATTAATATCTTCAAAGATGAAGAAGAATGGTCAAATCAAGATCCATTAGGCCATGACATCTTGAATGATGGATTAGTTGGTGAACTTCCATGTGATATCTTTCAAGGTAAGCATAGTATGGATGGTGTTAAGGTTGAAATTGTCCCAAGTAATCAAGAATAAGTTGCCTCTTAGGATGAACTGGAGCTATTTTGCTTAGAAAAAGATAGTCAGCCTTTACATACAAAAGTGCCATCAGGTGAGAAGGTCGTAAGTGATCCTATAGTCTAATACCAAGTAAGTATTGAACCATAGGAGGAGTATGTATACATTGGAGGCATATTTATCCCATTTTATCTATTGGAGAGCATGTCAAAAGGATTAGAAATCATGAAGCAGTTGAGTTTGACAAAGCAAAGGTCTAAAAGGTAGCCTATTTCACATTTTTGCTCATCACATAAAGTTGAATTAAGGATTTTTCCTTTTTATCTAGGAGAATCAATTTTTTAAATGTGTTGTATATATTAGAATAGTTTTCATGTTTTACTCTAAGTGCCTTTGTGCACATTTTATTTAGTAGGTTAGTTATTTTTCTTTTCTCCAAGTGCCTACATGTACTTGCCTTTATTTTTTATTGTCTTTATATTGTTTCAAGAGGGATTTTCAAAGATTCATAGCTAGTGTTGGATATAGGTCAATATGTTGGACCCAAGTAAAGACTTCATACCCAATGGACTGGACAAGGCTAATGGTTTGGGTTCTCTTGCATAGATAGGCATGTAACCCCTGTGAGTCACCAAACATGTTGGCCATTTTTGGCCCACATTTAAATATTTTGCATGGTTTGATGGAATGAGTGGACCAAAGGTTTGAAATATGCCTAAGATTGTAAAATGAAGAAGACCAGTAGGTTTTCATGTGTTTCAAGCATTCAAGAGTATGAACCAGGTTTCATAGGCCTTAGAAAATCATCAGAACCTTGAAATATTGGTCAAAGGATGAATTATGTAAGATTAATTCTAGACCATCACAAATGAAGGGACCAACTAACTTGTATATTTAATAAATGCACTTTAGAAATATACATGAACCAAAATATTGTAGTGTGTTTTATTATTTTTGGGAAACTAGGGTTTAGTTCCTAAATAATAAAAGGTTTGGATTAAGGGTTAAAATATAATAAAGTATAGTAAAACATAGATTTATATCAATTTGACCAAATTAATTACATGGGGAAAAGAAATGACTTATCTAGGTAAAACAGTCATTTGCAAGTTTTAGAATAGTTAAGAACAGTCATGAATAAATATTCATTTCTAGATCTACAACTTAAATTTACTCTGGATAGGAGTGTTGGGTTTGGAAAGGAGTGCTAGTAACTATTGTCTAGATAGGACCACCAAAAACTATTATCTAGATAGAAGCATTCATTGTTATTGTATGATTTTAGTGTTGTCTGAATCAATTTTGGATTTTGGATTTTGGTGTAGTTTGATTTTGGGGTCCTATAGGTGTACTTATTTCTATATGATCACTTGTATGTATCATTATATAATCTATTTTCTTATCAAACCCTAGGTCTACCTACACACACAAAACAACAAACACATCAAAAGTAAAAGGGAAAAAATTGGGTTAGGAGAAGTATGATGGCACGATCTAAAACCTTTGTTATGTTGATCACTGCCTACATTAACCCTCAATCTAGGGTCTCAAATCAGCATAGTAGATGCAAGAATGAACTTTCACCAAGGCCCTTCCTTGATCAATCATGCAAATCTATGTGTGATGCAAAAATCTAAGCTATACTATTGACTAATGTTTAATTACTTAGTGTGCAAAGTAGTAAGTGCTAGATATAAAATGCCTTGTGAAGTCCTTTATATATGAGACTCTTTATTTTGAATTTGTGAGATTTATTCACATTATCTAACATCAAAAAGTTAAACAAAACTTAAGTGAGGGGCCAAGAAGGGTTTGGGACCCATAAAGCAAATAAAAATGATTGTTGGGGCTCAAAATGCAAATAGACAAGAGTGCCAAAAATAGGACACTTCTATGTCCAGCATTGTATTCCAATTCTGGCACTCTTATCTTACATGTTTGGGACTTGGGGGAATAGGATTGGCATAGGGAATACTATATATCTAAGGTGGAATCACTAGTTATAAGGTCTTGAATACCTATTAATGAGAAAAAAGGTGACAAAAGTGAGAAACAAGACCAAGACAAGCAAAATAAAGACATGGCTAGTGAAAATAATCCTCATATTCTCTAGTCAAAGTCTTCTATGAAGAGGACTATGAAAAAACATGATATGTGTGGTTGCTTGACCAATTTATGGTGTATACATTTGCCCCACTTTTACTGTAGTGATGTAATGAAATGAAATACTAGAGTAAAAGAAAGAAGAATAAAATGCATAATTGAACCTACCTACATGGAGGTGAATGTGCTGAAAGGGTCCAACTCACTTCTTGGCTAGGGAAGTGGATGGAGAGCCAAATAACATCTAGAGAGAGAAGGAATACATGGATTCAATGCCCCCTATACTAAATTTGAATGCAAAATTTGTGTATCATGGAGAAGGAGGACAGTGCTTGCCCCTATGCTAAATTTGACTGAAGATGAGGAATGCTCAGAGGCCCAAAACCAATGTTTGTCCTCTATCCCACATAAAATCATGTAATCTAGATGTGTATATAAAATTTGTATGATGTGAAGAGCAAATTCTATCATGCCCCCACTTTG